>JAVSCE010011071.1:0-236406 GCA_032199065.1 Smutsia gigantea
GTAGAACAAAAAGACATCCTACAGTATGGGAGAATATATTCATAAATGACGTATCCGATAAGGGGTTGACATCCAAAATATATGAAGAACTCACGCACCTTAACAAACAAAAAGCAAATAATCCAATTAAGAAATGGGCAGAGGACATGAATAGACACTTTTCTAAAGAAGAAATTCAGATGGCCAACAGGCACATGAAAAGATGCTCCACATCGCTAATCATCAGAGAAATGCAGATTAAAACCACAGAGAGATATCACCTCACACCAGTGAGGATGGCCAACATCCAAAACACAAACAACAACAAATGTTGGCGAGGATGTGGAGAAAAGGGAACCCTCCTACACTGCTGGTGGGAATGTAAATTACTTCAACCATTGTGGAAAACAGTATGGAGATTCCTCAAAAAACTCAAAATAGAAATACCATTTGACCCAGGAATTCCACTCCTAGGAATTTACCCTAAGACTACAGCAGCCCAGTTTGAAAAAGACATATGCACCGCTATGTTTATTGCAGCACTATTTACAATGGCCAAGAAATGAAAGCAACCTAAGTGTCCATTAGTAGATGAATGGATAAAGAAGAGGTGGTACATATACACAACGGAATATTATTCAGCCATAAGAACAAAACAAATCCTACCATTTGCAACATGGATGGAGCTAGAGTGTATTATGCTCAGTGAAATGAGTGAAGCTAAAAAAGACAAGTATCATATGATTTCACTCATATGTGGAGTATAAGAAAAAAGAAAAAACCTGAAGGAACAAAACAGCAGCAGACCCCCAGAACCCAAGAACAGACTACTAGTTACCAAAGGGCCAAGGACTTGGGAAGATGCGTGGGAAGGGAGGGGTAAGAGGGACAAAGGGGCATTACGATTAGCAGATGTAATGTTGGGGGGGCATATCGAGGGCTGTACAACTCAGAGAAGACAAGTAGTGATTCTATAGCATCTCACTACGCTGATGGACAGTGACTGTAATGGGGTTGGTGGTGGGGGCACCTGATGAAGGGGTAGTTTAATAACCATAATATTGCACATGTAATTGTAGAATAATGATACCAAAATAAATTATAAAGAAAAAAACAAACTCTTAGTTTTGTTGATCTTTCATGTTGTTTTTCTAGTGTCTGCTTCATTTATTTCCATTCTGATCTTTATTTTCTTCCCTCTGCTAACCATGGACTTAAATTGTTCCTTTTTTTCTAGTTTCTTGGGATGTAAAGTTAGGTTGTCATTTTTCTTTTTTTATGTGAGTGTTTATAATTTTTATTTACAGTGAAACAGTATCATTAATTATTTTTATTAATATGGCTTTGATTGAAAATCTATATCATTTGATTAAAATGGTAGTAGTTAATTGAAAAAAGTTTTCTTTATCTGAAAGGTCTGATAATTGGATTCTCTTAGGTTTTCGTTTGAAAATGAGTATTCAACTTCAATCTTGAAGGGTACTCTACTGGGTATATAATTCTTGACTGGCTGTTCTTCAGCATTCCATGTGTTCTTAATGTTTCCTTTTTTCTTTTTTTTGAGAAGTCAGCTATAGGACTTTCTCCTTCTCCTTTATTTTCTTTTCTGGCTGCACTGAAGTTTGTTTTTAATTTTCAGTTAGTTCGCTCCGATGTGTACTCCTTTTTGTATTCTACTTGGGTTGGTCTCCTTCAATCTCTCATCTGGTGGTTTTCATCAATTTGGAAAATTCTCAGCAATTCTCTCTCAAAAAGTGCTTAAGCCCTATTCTCTCTCTTCTCTCCTGGGGTCCAATTAATGTAGAACTTTTCTTTCCCTTTTTTTTTTTCTGTTTCCATTTTTCACTATGGGTATTTTTTCCTGGCCATGATCATGAATTCTGTCTTCTTCAGCATCTAAACTGTTACTACGCATATTTATTTAGTTTTTAATTCAGTTAAATGTTTCTATTAGAGAATTTCCATTTGATTCTTTTTCAAATACATTATTTCAATTTTTACATTTTATAGTTTTCCACTTAAATATTCATCCTTTGTCATGTCCCCAAAAGCAGAATATAGACTGTTATTTAAAGTCCCTGTCTAATAATAATTACAATAAACGAAGCTCTGATGGGTGTTTCTCTTTGTTTTTCTCCATGGTTCTCATTAATGGTGTCCAGTTTCCTTACAATGCTGGTCATCTGTAATTGCATGCTGGACATGGTATTTAATTAACCCTTTATATAAACAATTTGAAGCCTAAGAAACAATACTCCAGAGACTTTCATTTACTTTTGACATGTGACTGGGGTACTAGATTCCAGGATCAACTAACCCAGGGATTGCCATATTTTTCTGGCCCTCACAAATGACTCAAAGCTATGCCTCACCTGTATCAACACTGATTTACTTACAGTTCACCCTTCCTCCTGAAGTGTAGTACTTCAAGTTCCCAGTCCAGAGAGGGTATGTTTAAAAGCTACTCCATATCTGGTAGGCCCTGACCTTCATCTTTTGTCCTCTTAGTTCAGTGGGCTGTCAAAGTACTGCTTAGCCTCTTAGCCACTTCTAGATTAACAAAAGCTACTGGGGCAAAATAACCTAAAACGCTAGGCTCCCATCTTTGGATTTTCACCTTCTGCCAGACATTGACCCATAATTCCTCCCTAACTTATTATTAGATCTCTGATGCCCTTAGAGTAGAACACTTTATTCTTATTTGCTCCTAAAGAAGATTAGTCCTCATTAGTCCATCATTACTACAGGTAGAAATTCTACTTCAACTTTGTTAACTTTTCTCCATATTTCTAATACTTTGCTTTCTATTCTTTGATACTGTTAGTGCATAAAGATCCAATAATTTTGAGCACTAATGATCCTGACTTCCATCAAAATATACTCCCTTAGCACTTTTAAGTCACTTTTACCTCAAGTTGCATTTTATCACCAATTAATCTTGTCATTCATACTTTTCTTTACCATTGGTCAACATAAAATTTCCATTTTTCACCATTATCATTCAGGTATGTCTGCAAAAGTTATTTTCTTCCCTTTTAGTAGATGTCATAGTTATAATTTTTGGATTTTTTCGCTAATCCTTTCTCTTAGTAACAAATCCCATACCTTAAGTACATGAACCACAGGAGGGCACATGACACAAACCTAACCAATCTGATACCCAACTAGAATACTGTTTCAAGGAAAGTCACAATTACCACCTGGGTAAAGGTTCTTCCTATTTTTTTTTTTGTATGTGATCTGGTGGGGAAGACTTTCTTGCTATTGGAACGCCAGTGATTTAAAGTTTTGAGTATGGGGATGCATATGCTCTACCACATAAGCTCGTGATTCTTATCCTAATAAACAATTATATCCCCCATTTTAACATGCCAATATCTGGCAATGTCTGGCATGTTCTTGGTTGTTGAAACTGCGGAGCAGAGGGTGTTAATAGTATCTAAAGGGTAAAGACCAAGGATGCTGCTAAATACCTTAAGAGGCACAGGACAGCTTCCCCACCACAAAGAGATATCCAACACAAAATGCAAGTGCAGAGGCTGAAAAACTGAAACAGATAAAGCCCAACGGCAATAGGAAAGAACGATGGTCTACATAATAGTAGAGCTAAGATGCAATACCCCTCCCTCAAAAAAAAAAAGTTCTGAGAGGTCTGGATATAATCATGTCCAATATTGGCTTCTACCCTTTCATCTTCAGTTATATGAATCAATAAATATGGCTTAAGCTAGTTTGCAGTGACTTTCTATCACAACTGCCAGAATCATTACTAATAAAACATGGTAATATAAAGCTTTATTTGCCATAATCATATTTTAGGAGATTTCTATTTTGTAGGTGCCTTTGCCTTTCTCTTTTTTTTTATTTGGACTTTTATATTTCTAATCATCTTCAACAATTATAGAGAATGTGTAGATAGATTTTAAATTGTTTGAAGCAAACCAACAGTTTTCGGAAATATTCATAAACTTAAATTTAACAAATTTAAACGTAAACCATATTTCTGAGTCCCTTTTACAAAAAGTGAGATAGTACTTGCTTTTATTTCTCCTCTATCTCAATCTTTGTTTCACTAATTAAAATGCTTTTAAAATAGGAAACAACAGGTCTTTTTTTAGAACTTTGTTCTCAAGATCATAATCATATATCCTACGATTATAAGACTTACCTTTGTTATATTTAACTGGTTTCAATGTTCATTATCAGCCCTTTTCTGAGACAACTTCTTACTTGGGCTACTCATGCAAATTCATCTCTCATATTTTTGATGTTTCTTTTCCTTTGAGTAACATTCTTCAGGAATGTTATCATGATGCTTAGTCTATTTTCTAGAATATTACTCCAGCTTTCACAAAGGCATACCTGCCTAGAAAGAATTCTACAGTTCGAAGATGTAGCAACTATGTTCTAACATTGGAGAGGTCTGAGGCCAATCTGATATTCATTTGTTCAATAACAATCTGTGCTTTTTTACTTATATATGTGTATGGTTCATTACTGAATTTTAAAATATCACCAAAATAACAGAATCTCTTCATTAATATTCCCTGGAGCACATTACAAACTCAGAATCATTATGAATTTTGAAATCAGACCTAGTTTTAGTTCAAAAATGTTTTCTTCTTTATTTATAGCTTTAAGCATTGCTTCTGATCCATTAATTTGTTTTATTCCCTGGAAATACATACTGTTCATAAATGAAGTCTACAGAGGTATACTCCCCATTTATAGTTTGTCCTTCATTCTTTTAATTTTCCTCTTTTTCCTCTACAGTCTGTTTTCAAATGAATTTTGTACATCACTCATTTAATTTTCTACACTGTCAAGACCTTATTTAATACACTTATTTTTTTTTAATGACATGACATTTTTTGGTTTACTTTCTCTTATTTTCATTTGTTTTCTTTATATCATCATATAACAGTTTTGGAAAAACAAATTGCTTTTATATGTTACTGAAAAACAAGGCAATTATTTTCTAAACTTTTCTTCTATTTCTTACAGTGTTTTTAGTATCTTCAGGATACTGATAGTGATGCTTCTTTTATAACATGTATTTTTCAATGATTCCCAAATGGACTTTATTTTTCTGCTCACCCATCCTGGAATGAAGATTTTTTTCATATCTAGTATAGGAAAGGCCAGATTGTTCTCGCAAGAAAATGAATAGCAGAAACCCTTTCTAACTCTGAAGCTAAAAGAATAAAATTTAAGCACTTTCCTATAAGACTCTATTCTAATACTCTCAATACAAAGAGAATCAAACAGCTAAGGAATCAAGGAGTTGCTGCATGGAAATCAAAGACAAGGAGAATGGTGCAAGACTTACACTCTGAGAACTACAAAACACCACTGAAAGAAATTAATTTAATCTAAAGTCATGACTTAAATATTGTTAAGATGACAATACTCCCCATGTTGGTCTGTAAATTCATGCAATCTCCATTAAAATCAGAACTGGCTTTTCTGTAGAAATTGACAAGCTGATCCTAAAACTTAAATAAAAATTCAAGGTACCCAGAATATTCAAACAATTTTGGAAAAGAATGCTAAAATTGGAGGACTCACACTTCCCAATTTCAAAACTTACTACAAAACAACAGTAATCAATGAAGTATGTCCTTGCATAAGGACAGACATATTCATCAAGGAATCAATCAGCCATACCCAGAAATTAATTCAAAGTAGAAAATCATTGTATTTGATAAGGGTCATATATCTAGAATATATAAAGAACTCTTACCACTCAATAATAAAAAGACAACCCAATTTAAAAATAGGAAAGATTCTGAATAGCCATTTCTCCAAAGAATATACACAAATAGCCAATAAGCACATGAAAAGATGCTCAAAATTATTAGCCATTAAGGAAACATACCAAAACTGCAATAAGATATTACCTTACACTCACTAGGATGGCTTTAATCAAAAAGGCAGGTACACAAGTGTTGACAAGAAGCAGATATTGGAATCTTCATATACTGCTGCTGAAAAAATTAAAAAGTACAACCACTTTGGAAAACAATTTGTCAGTTCCTCAAAATGGCACATAGAGTAACCACAGACACAGCAAAAGATGTAATACCCAAGAAAATGAAAACATGTCTACACAAAAAGCTGCATACAAATGTTCATGGCAGCATTAGTAATAATAATCAAAAAGTGGAAACAACTCAAATGGCCATTAACTGATGAATGTATAAATAAAATAAGGTACATCCAAGCAATGGATATTATTTTTGGCCATAAGAAGGAATGAAGTCCTGCTACATGCTAAAACATGGATGAACCTTGACAACAATACACTAAGTGAAAACATGGGTGAACCTTGAAAAAAATGCGGTAAGTCAAAGAAGCCAGTCACAAAGACCACATATTGTATGATTCCATTTATATAAAATGCTAGAATAATCAAATCTATAGAGACAGAAAGTAGATTAGTGATTGTCTAGGGCTGAGGGAAATGGAGGAGAGGGGAATAAAAGCTAAAGGGCTCAGGGTTTCTTTTTAGGGTAATGAAAATGTTCTCAAACTGATTGCGGTGATGGCTGCACAACTTTGAATATTCTAAAAACCATTTACTTGCACAAATTAAGTGGTTCCATTGTATAGTATATGAATTATGTCACAATAAAGGTGTTTAAGAATAAATAAAAGATAAAGGAAGTGGGAACAAATAAGGTTATTAGAATTGGAGTACAAACTCATTCATGCTCCTAACAATTTTAAAAGCAAGTCTTTCTTACAAAGACCTTTTTATTGGACTTCTTATTTTGCCTTAATAATCACTACCCAAGTTATTTTAGCTCTGAACTAAAATAAGCTCTCTTGCCCACTTGCTTCTTTGGTGTGAATTTCTCTATTAGAAATAAGGAACTAGAAATAGCTTATTTTTTTCTACTGCTATGAATCTCAGTGATAGCAATATGTGAAAGCAAAAGGAAGGGGCAGGTTTATTGCAGGGCACAAACTTGCTCCTGCCATCTGTTTCCCATATTAGAAATTTTCTCACCCACTAATTCAGGAACATGACATAAATAAAGTTTTACTGGAAAACAGCCACATGCTGACTGTTTATGAATTTTTATGACTACTTTCACGTAACACATGGTCTGGCCTGCAAGTCTATAATATTTACTATCATGACCTTTATTTAAATGTTTGCAGACCCCTGCTCTAGTCAGTGAGGGATTCATGTCATAATGCATTGCTTCCAACATAGAACACCCATCAGCCATCCATATAATTTCTATATATAATCACACTACATTACTATTAAAAATTTCTCTCATAATGTTTACTTGATTCCAGAGTCATCATCATACTATAATGTATAAAAGAGTTCAAAGGTTCAATTATTTTTCCAACATTTCACCCAGAAGCAAAATTCATTTATTTTCATTCAATAAATATTTACTGAGCATTACCAGTTCTAGACACTGGAGACTCAACCATTAACATACTAGAAATAATTTCTGCCCTCATGGAGTTATAGTCACAAAAGAGAGAAAGAGAAACAAAAACTGAGACAAAATAGATGGTGATATGTGTTAAGAAAAACAGCAAGAAGCTAAGATTGAAAATAATAAAGGGAGATTTTTGATACTTCAAGAAAATCTGTCTAAACACATGAGCTTTAAACTAAGATCAAAAAGGTAAGTAGGAACAAAGACATCAAAGAATGAGAAGAAAAGCATTCCAGACAAAGAACAGAAATAAACTGCCATATTCAAAGAACTAAAAGAAAACTAGGATGGTCAGGTCATTTTTAAAAAGGGAGAGATTTGTTCAAGATTATATTGGAGAAGTAACCAAGGACCAGAACATGCAGGACTCCATAACTGTGGTAAGAAATACGAATTTACTTTTAAATGGAGAAGGAATTAAAGAACCTTGAGCAGAGAAATGATGTGATAAAAATGACACTTTAAGATCACTTTCGGTTATCATATACAGAATGGAATGGAGGGTGACAGAGAGAAGCTAGTTTTAAGTCTGGTGTGGTGTTCCAGGGAAAAGACAATAAAAATTGGTTAGTCTCAAAGTGGTGGCAGTGGAGACAGAACATAGGCTGATTTAAAATAACTTGTTAATTACAAGTGTATGGGTAGGAGGCGAGGGTGAGACAAAGAATGGTCCCAATGATTGAGGCTGAGCAACTGGATAATGATTTACTAAATGACTGTGTAGCCAGGTGGGAAGGGATAAGGTAGAAGATAATAACTGCATTTTGGACAAGTAAATTTTGAAATATCTCTGAGATTTCCAAGTGGAGATAACTACAAAATCTGTAACACCAAGGACAAGTCCAGGCTAGAGATATAAATTTGACAGTAAAAAGAGAGAAAGACATTTTAAATCAAACATAAATTTATGAATATCCATTTTTGTCCTAATAGTAGAAAAAGTAGTAATAGGTTCTCTTCCTTCACTTTATCTTTCAGGAGAAAAAGAAGTACCATGCTCTAAATGCCAATAGAAGAAGAAAACTAGGAACTAAGGACACTAGTTGCTGACAAAAGGGTAACCATGTGAGTAAAGACAAGTGGGAGGGAAACTTTATTTTTATAATGTATCCTTTCGTATCTTTTTTATAATTTTGTAGCATTTGAATGTAATAACTATTTTAAAAACTACACAAATTAAAGAGCACCCACCAGAGTCTAGAAAGAGCACCTATTTGACGAAATCAAGGCATTTATGCACTTAGATAATTACTCTTCCTTTTCTTAAACCCTCCATGAACATATAGATGAAAGGATAAAGCAGTAGTATCTACTGAAGTTACAAATAAAACTTCCCATCACAAGTCCAAATTAATCCCCTTTTCAAACAATTTATGAAACAGAAATGACTGAGTTAAAAAACTCAATCCCTCTCATTTTACAGGTAAAAATACAGTAAGACCATAGTATAATCAAGAATGCCAAATATCATGCTGTGATTTCAACATTTTAAATGAAAATAATCATCATCAATATCACCATCATCTAGCCAACACTGGAGGTAGTTTACTGACAAAGTGTTACCATGAACCGAAGTGCCCAAACATCCTAGTTACCTTCATCTATTATCCCATCAGTTTTCTAAGTCCTCAACCTGCTGCATAAGCTAATTTAGTACACAATGATTCTAAAAACTTAAAATAACCTTCTCTGTCAACTTTCCACAAAGTAGTTTTTAAATCTGAAATTGAATGCCTTTGTTCTAACTTGATAAACAAAACTGAATTCTGTTTTGTCAGATGAGTAAAAATTATCTCAGCAACATTAAGGCCACTATATTGTTAAAGTAGGCAAACTGCCAACCGAAAAGCTGGCATTTACAGGGCATCTATTACATGTGCCCAGCACTATGCTGTACACTTTATACTTTGTCTTTTTAAATTTGCTCCAACACCCTGTGAGACAAATATTATTCCTATTTCACAGGTAAGAAAATAAAACTAATAATAGTTACATAATTCCCTAAAATTACATATCTAGAAATTGTGGGAGTCATAATATCCATATGAATACCACATCAACAATTTTCAAACTTTTTTATCTCAAGACTCCTTTTTACTCTTAAGAATTACAGAAGATCTCAAAAATCTTTTACAAGCGTAAATCAATTTTTGCCATATTAGAAATGTTTTAAAATTGTATTAATTTGAAAAGTACAATAAACTGATTAGTTAATATAAAATTTTCATGAAAAAGACTGCATTAAAAATGAATGACAAGTGATGCTATATCAAATTCTTTAAAATTTAAAATAAATTTCTTTAATATTTGGTTTAATAGAAAGCAGCTGGATTTTTATAACTGTTTCTGCATTCAGTAGGGTGTAAATGTGGTTTTGGTTTGAAGTATATGAAGAAAATCCAGACACAGAAGATATGCAGTTGAAAAAAGAAATTGTATTTTAATAGTCTTTTCAAATAATTGAGGGTATTCTTTGATACTACAGCAAAACTCAGAAAGTGGTCATTTCTAAAAGGTTAGTTACAATATGAAATTTAAAACCTTATCCATAAATGTTTTGTATCGCCTTAGCTGGAAATCCACCGGCTTCTCTTGCACTTTGAATGGACCTATTACATGATTTTACAACATCATGCACTGATCTGAAAAATGCTAGATTGCGTTGTTATGCAGATCTTCCAAATGTCAACACTTAGCACTACACAAAACCAAACAAAAATTATACTTGGTAGTATCACCAATCTGACCAGAACAGTCTAAGCTGTCAAGCTTAGATTGACACACACATTTTCCAAATGCTAATTTTTGATTCAAAGTTTGAATTTTTTCATTGGCAACAAATACTGTCAATTGTGTTCCTTGAATTCACAGGCTTGTTTAATTCATCTTCCAGAAAATGCCTGCCAAATATCCAAATTGGAATAACCATGGTTTGTCTACATGATGTTCTTTCAAGTAAAAATGGTATTTCATGATAAAAGCAGCTAGTTTGGCTTATAACTCAAATTATACAAATGTTTTCCTTTATTTTTCCCTTCAGTAGGTAGCAGAAGATCATCATACATAATCCACAGTATGTCATAAAGAATATAAAAAAGATAGGTACTCAAGATTAAGCTTAATAAAATTGGTAATTTCTACAGCTTCAGCAAAAACATGAAGCTTTCTTTCTTTTTTTTACTGCAAGTACATGGCTGTGAATAATACAGGACTACTAGGAGTTTGGTGCCTTGATTCATGCTAACTCTTTTACCTACCACTGCCTTCGTACCATCAGTGAAAATGTTAGCACAATAGTGAAAAAGGCAAACAATAACTTTGTATTATTACAAAAATTATTACTTCACATGGTACCTATATAGGGAGAAAGCAGGAAATCACATGCACTAGAACCAATACAAAGCCAGCTTTGAGACATCAAGTCCCATTCAAGCAAGCAGGAAAAAAGAATATTTTTATTTTCTCTCATAAATGGCACTACACACATTTATGTAAAACAAAAGCACGTATTATTATTGACTCCAATCCATCATTTACTCCTAACCAGCTCCACCTTCTCACTTCCACGGCTACCCTCACTATATAGCATGTTAAATTGATCTTTGCCCATCCAAGTGTCTATCATAGAGCAAGCAAAGTGAGCCTTTAAAACCAGATCAAGGCATCTCACTACGCTGATGGACAGTAACCATAATGTTGCACATATAATTGTAGATTAATGATACCAAAAAAAAAACCTATCATGTCACTCCTCTGCTCAAAACCCTCAAATCGCTTCCTATGTTGCTCAGAGTAAAATCCAAACTCCTTAACAATGGTCTACAGAGGTTCTAAATGCTTGCACACCCTGCTACCTCTCAAATATCCTATCTCCTACCAATCTCACCCTTGTTCCAGCCACACTGGCCTACTTTTTATCCCTGGAGCATGGTACCTTTGCATTTGCTATTCTTTGCCTGAAATTCTGTTCTACTAGATATCTGCTCCCTTACTTTCTTTATGTAGGTAACTGCTTAAATTTCTCTTATCATTGATGTCTTCCCTGATCCTGATCTCAATGAAATAATTACTACCTCACTTACCCTATACTCCCAGAACTCTCTCTCTTACTTAACTCTTCTTTATTTTGCTCCATAATATTTATTATTATCAGTCATACCATACATTTACCATCTTATTATTTATCTTCCTCCATTAGAATGTAAGCTCCATGAGAGCAGGGACTTTGTCCATTCTGTTCATCACTGTAACGCCAGCACCTAAAACACTGTCTGTCACATATTAGCCCAGTATACACCTGTGACATGAAGGAAATGAATTAACAAAGAAAAGGGGGGTGGGGGAAGGAGCTATGAAGAGCCATTAGAACATAGTATCAAACTCTGTTTTTACTCTCTAGTACAGTGCAGGTCTCCACATGATTCTGTGTAAAGCCAACCAAAGCACATACACACATAAGAGGATATGCAACACAGCACAGGTAGTTTTACAGAACTCAGTACAGTGCTGAGTGAGAGACAGCATTCATTAACATGCCTGGAAGACATCTACAGCCAAGAATACAAACACACTGAACCAAGTTACACCAATAGCAGACTAGAGCTGACTTATAGGAGAGTCAAATAAACCTAACCCTTTAGCAGACTGACAGACAGTATAAATTCAAGTAACAGATAAAACCTCAATTCAAGTCTTATATAAACCTAAAAAACAAGAATTCTGCTGAAAGGCATTTAACACCAAAAGTGAGAGCAAGATTTTGATATTAATGAGTATTACTGCTATATAAGCCTTCAGAAATATTTTCAAATATAGTCTTCCACTTGAGAACATCACACCACAAGAGGTGGATATTATGCCTACTTATTTCAGCAGTTAAGTAAGTAGTATAATTTCATAAAAACCAGTTTCTTTGTAGAAAAGCATGATCTCAAACTGAAATAATTATTCCAATACAGAGATGGCCCTCTAGCTTCACAGATAACCTTTGGGATTTCAACCAGAGTAAGTCTCAAGAACAGATGAAATTCAATTAAACCACATAGTTAAACCTCACATATACTGATAATTAACACCATCTATAATCTTCAAATAAAAAGACCTTTTCCCTTTTTCCTATACACCTTTTACATGTTTCAATCTTCCCCTAAAACTGATGCTCCATCTCTCCCTCAATGAAACAATTGGTATATGTACAGGAATATATTGTGCATCCAGCCCCCAACCAGTTTTTGAGGAATTACATTCATTTCCTAGAACCCAAAGCATCCTGACAATTACACTGTATTCTGCATTAGATTTCTATGACTTAAGAATGATATTAACGGACTTCCGGGAAGATGGCGGGGTGAGCAGGGCGGCAGAAATCTCCTCCCAACACTATATTTATCTACGAAAACACAGAAAATACATCTATTCCTAAAAGAGAGACAAGAATACACAGGAAAGCGCACAGCGTGCAGCTACACCCGAGAGGACTCGGCACCCCAAGAGGCGGGTAAGATACGGAGCCGCGACCCGGCGGGACCCGAGCCCTCCCCCACCCCAGCGCACCGGCGGGAGGAGAGGATTCAGAGCCGGGAGGGAGTGGAAGTACACCCCGCGAAGTAGCCAGCCCCGGTGATCTGCGCGGGGAGCGCTGACCCACATTGCGCAGTGCAGCGGAGATTGGAGAGACAGAGGGGCAGGATCTGAGCGGGGAACGCGCCAGGGGCTTGCAGCCGGCTCCGGGAAGGAAAAAAAAAAGTGCGCGCTTTCCTCAGCGGTCTTAAAGAGACAGGAGCCCAGCGGAGGAGCCGGATCGCCCCAGCACACTCAGCCCAGCAGGCTGGGAGTCCTGGGGAGTTTCAGACGCCTTAGCTGGCGACTGAGGAAGTGTAGCCATACTTAACACTTCTCACTGAGATCAACAGCCTCCTACTCGTTCCCACCCCTGCCAGAGCGATAAAGGGCCCTGCGGAGCGGCACAGTCACAGCTGTGGAATAGTGGGGGAATTGCGCCACCTAGAGCATTCCCACAGAATCTACGTCTGGTGGGCATTTTTTTTATGGTTTTTTTGTTTTGTTTTGTTTTTTGTTTTGTTTTTGTTCTTTCTTTTCTTTCTTTTTTCTTTCTTTCTTTCTTTTTTTTGTTTTTTTTTCTTCTCTTTTTAAAGTCTTAAAGAGCCCAGCTGACATACGTGGCAACTATCAGTGACCAATTATACAGCCATGAAAAGACAGAGAATATGGTTCAGACCAAAATCAACCAGACAACCCCAGAGAGGGAGTCTGAAGGAATGGAAATGCACAGCCTCCCTGAAAAAGAATTCAGAATAAAAGTCATAACCATGCTGATGGACCTACAGAGAAATGTGCAAGAGCTGAGGGAGGAAGTGAGGGAACTGAGGAAAGACAATGCAGAAATCAGACAAGCGATCGATGGGCTTAACAGCAGAATGGATGAGATGCGAGACTGTTAATGGAATAGAAATCAGAGAACAGGAGTACAGAGCAGCTGAGGCAGAGAGAGATAAAAGGATTTCTAGGAATGAAAGAATATTAAGAGAACTGTGTGACCAATCCAAACGGAACAATATTCGCATTATAGGAGTACCAGAGGAAGAAGAGAGAGAAAAAGGGATAGAAAGTGTCTTTGAAGAAATAATTGCTGAAAACTTTCCCTCGCTGGGGAAGGAAGTAGTCTCGCAGTCCACCGAAGCTCATAGATCTCCCAACACAAGGGACCCAAGGAAGACAACACCAAGACACATAATAATTAAGATGGCAAAGATCAAAGATAAAGACAGGGTATTAAAGGCAGCTAGAGAGAAAAAAAGATCACCTACAAAGGAAAACCCATCAGACTATCATCAGACTTCTCAACAGAAACCTTACAGGCCAGAAGAGAATGGCATGATATACTTAACGTAATGAAACAGAAGGGCCTCGAACCAAGAATATTATATCCAGCACGATTATCATTTAAATATGATGGAGGGATTAAACAATTTCCAGATAAACGAAAGTTAAGAGAATTTGCGTCTCATAAACCACCACTACAGGATATCTTAAATGGACTGCTCTAGATGGAAGCACACCTAAGGCTAAAAAGATGTCACCAGAGGAAAAAAAATCATAGCAAAGAAAGCAGACCATCCAAATACTAACTAAAGGCAAAGAATAAAACACCTATTATAGAAAGAATGGAGGAGGAGGAATAAGAAGGGAGAGAAAGAAAGAAACATCAGACTGTGTTTACAATAACTTAATAAGAAAGTTAAGTTAGATTGTTAGATAGTAAAGAAGCAACCCTTGAACCCTTGGTAACCACGAATCTAAAGCCAGCAATGGCAATAAGTACATACCTATCAATAATCACCCTAAATGTAAATGGACTGAATGCACCAATCAAAAGACACAGAGTAACAGAATGGATAAAAAAGCAAGACCCATCTATATGCTGCCTACAAGAAACTCACCTCAAATCCAAACATATACACAGAATAAAAGTGAAGGGATGGAAAAAGATATTTCATGCAAACAACAAAGAGAAAAAAGCAGGTGTTGCAGTACTTGTATCAGACAAAATAGACTTCAAAACGAAGAAAGTAGCAAGAGATAAAGAGGACATTACATAATGATAAAGGGGTCAGTCCAACAAGAAGATATAACCATTGTAAATATATATGCACCCAACACAGGAGCGCCAGCATATGTGAGACAAATACTAGCAGAATTAAAGGAGGAAATAGACAGCAATGCATTCATCTTAGGAGACTTCAACACCACTCACTCCAGAGGACAGATCAACCAGACAGAAAATAAGTAAAGACACAGAGGCACTGAACAACACACTAGAACAGATGGACCTAACAGACATCTACAGAACTCTACACCCAAAAGCAACAGGATACACATTCTTCTCAAGTGCACATGGAACATTTTCCAGAATAGACCACATACTAGGCCACAAAAAGAACCTCAGTAATTTCAAAATATTGAAATCCTACCAACTAACTTCTCAGATCACCAAGGTATAAAACTAGAAATAAATTTTAGAAAGAAATCAAAAGGCTCACAAATACATGGAGACTTAACAACACTCTCCTAATTAATCAATGGGTTAACGACCAAATCTAAAAGGAAATCAAAGAATATATGGAGACTAATGACAACAACAACACAAAGCCACAACCTCTGTGGGACGCAGCAAAGGCAGTTCTAAGAGGAAAGTATATTGCAATCCAGGCCTATTTAAAGAAGGAAGAACATTCCCAAATGAATAGTCTAAAAGACACAATTACTGAAATTGGAAAAAGAAGAACAAATGAGGCCCAAAGTCACCAGGAGGGACATAATAAAGATCAGAGAATAAATAAATAAAATTGAGAAGAATAAAACAATAGAAAAAAATCAATGAAACCAAGAGCTGGTTCTTTGAAAAAATAAACAAAATAGATAAACCCTAGCCAGACTCATTAAGAGAAAAAGAGAATCTACACACATAAACACAATCAGAAATGAGAAAGGAAAAATCACGACGGACCCCACAGAAATACAAAGAATCATAAGAGAATATTATGAGAATCTATATGCTAACAAGCTGGAAAACATAGAAGAAATGGACAACTTCTTAGAAAAATACAACCTTCAAGACTGACCAAGCAAGAAACAGAAAAACTAAACAGACCAATCACCAGCAAGAAATTAAATCGGTAATCAAAAAACTACCCAAGAACAAAACCCCTGGGCCTGATGGATTCACCTCTGAATTCTACCAGACATATAGAGAAGAAATAACACCGATTCTCCTTAAAGTTTCCAAAAAATAGAAGAGGAGGAATACTTCCAAACTCATTCTATGAAGCCAGCATCACTCTAATACCAAAACCGGGCAAAGACCTCACCAAAAAAGAAAATTACAGACCAATATTCCTGATGAACGTAGATGCAAAAATACTCAACAAAATATTAGCAAATCAAATTCAAAAATACATCAAGAGGATCATACACCATGATCAAGTGGGATTCATCCCAGGGATGCAAGGATGGTACAACATTCGAAAATCCATCAACATCATCCGTCACATCAACAAAAAGAAGAACAAAAACCACATGATCATCTCCATATATGCTGAAAAAGCATTTGACAAAATTCAGCTTCCATTCCTGATTAAAACTCTCAACAAAATGGGTATAGAGGGCAAGTACCTCAACATCATAAAGGCTATATATGACAAACCCACAGCTAACATCATACTTAACGGCGAGACGCTGAAAGCTTTTCATCTAAGATCGGGAACAAGACAGGGATGCCCACTCTCTCCACTGTTATTCAACATAGTACTGGAGGTCCTAGCCACAGCAATCAGACAAAACAAAGACATACAAGGCATCCAGATTGGTAAAGAAGAAGTCAAATTGTCACTATTTGCAGATGACATGATACTGTACATAAAAAACCCTAAAGACTCCATTCCAAAACTACTAGAACTAATATCTGAATTCAGCAAAGTTGCAGGATACAAAATTAACACACAGAAATCTGTTGCTTTCCTATACACTAATGATGAACTAACAGAAAGAGAAATCAGAAAAACAATTCCATTCACAATTGCATCAAAAAGAATAAAATACCTAGGAATAAACCTAACGAAGGAAGTGAAAGACCTGTACTCTGAAAACTACAAGACACTCCTAAGAGAAATTAAAGAGGACACTAACAAATGGAAATGCATCCCATGCTCTTGGCTAGGAAGAATCAATATTGTCAAAATGGCTATACTACCTAAAGCAATCTACAGATTCAATGCAATCCCTATCAAACTACCAACAGCTTTCTTCAATGAACTGGAACAAATAATTCTAAAATTCATATGGAACCACAAAAGACCCCGAATAGCCAAATCAATCCTGAGAAGGAGGAATAAAACAGGGGGAATTACACTCCCTGACTTCAAGCTCTACTACAAAGCCACAGTAATCAAGACAATTTGGTATTGGCACAAAAACAGACCCACAGACCAGTGGAACAGAATAGAAAATCCAAACATTAACCCAAACATATACAGTCAATTAATATTTGATAAAAGTGCCTTGGATATACAATGGGGAGATGACAGCCTGTTCAGCAGCTGGTGTTGGAAAAACTGGACAGCTACATGTAAGAGAATGAAACTGGACTACTGTCTAGCCCCATACACAAAGGTAAACTCAAGGTGGATCAAAGACTTGAATGTAAGACATGAAACCATAAAACTCTTAGAAAAAAACATAGGCAAAAATCTCTTGGACATAAACATGAGCAACTTCATGAACATATCTCCCCGGGCAAGGGAAACAAAAGCAAAAATGAACAAGTGGGACTATATCAAGCTGAAAAGCTTCTGTACAGCAAAGGACACCATCAGTAGAACAAAAAGACATCCTACAGTATGGGAGAATATATTCATAAAAAACGTATCTGATAAAGGGTTGACATCCAAAATATATAAAGAACTCATGCACCTTAACAAACAGAAAGCAAATAATCCAATTAAGAAATGGGCAGAGGACATGAATAGACACTTCTCCAAAGAAGAAATTCAGATGGCCAACAGGCACATGAAAAGATGCTCCACATCGCTAATCATCAGAGAAATGCAGATTAAAACCACAATGAGATATCACCTCACACCAGTGAGGATGGCCAACATCCAAAACACAAACAACAACAAATGTTGGCGAGGATGTGGAGAAAAGGGAACCCTCCTGCACTGCTGGTGGGACTGCAAATTAGTTCAACCATTGTGGAAAGCAGTATGGAGGTTCCTCAAAAGACTCAAAATAGAAATACCATTTGACCCAGGAATTCCACTCCTAGGAATTTACCCTAAGAATGCAGCAGCCCAATTTGAAAAGGACAGATGCACCCCTATGTTTATTGCAGCACTATTTACAATAGCCAAGAAATGGAAGCAACCTAAGTGTCCATCAGTAGATGAATGGATACAGAAGATGTGGTACATATACACAATGGAATATTATTCAGCCATAAGAAGAAAACAAATCCTACCATTTGCAACAACATGGATGGAGCTAGAGGGTATTATGCTCAGTGAAATAAGCCAAGCCGAAAAAGACAAGTATCAAATGATTTCACTCATATGTGGAGTATAAGAACAAAGAAAAAAACTGAAGGAACAAAACAGCAGCAGACTCACAGAACCCAAGAACGGACTGATAGTTGCCAAAGGGAAAGGGACTGGGGAAAATGGGCGGGAAGGGAGGGATAAGAGGGAAAAAGGGGCATTACGATTAGCAAATGTAATGTTGGGGGGGCACGGGGAGGGCAGTACAACTCAGAGAAGACAAGTAGTGATTCTATAGCATCTCACTACGCTGATGGACAGTGACTGTAATGGGGTTGGTGGGGGGACCTGATGAAGGGGTAGTTTAATAATCGTAATATTGCACATGTAATTGTAAATTAATGATAATAAAATAAATTATATTAAAAAAAAAAAAGAATGATATTAACTTAGTGCAGACATATCGCCTAGAACTTAATTCTCCAGTGAGTTCTCCAGAACTCTCCTGCCTCATTGAGGATGCCCAGGACACAACATCACCAATAACTGCTCATTTCTGCTTCCTTTTTTGCCAAAGTTGAAAGGTTGGGATTCTTACTCCTATTGTAGCTCAGTGAAGGAAAGTTTATAAAAGAGCATTCACCCCTTCCTCTTATAAGGAAGCTCTGCAGAGGAAGCTCTATAGATGTGTTCATATCACCATTGTTAGTGGTAGGTCACATTTTAGTGCTAATGATGATGCCATCAGGAAAACAGCCACTTTACCCAAGGACAGTTCCACTGTATCTGACATGCACAAGAGGAAAGAAGTGAAAGCAAGAAGGTCATACTCATATAGTCATGAAGATCAACTGAATCAACCCTGATAGATCAGTGGAGTGACAGATTTCACTACAAATCACCCTTGTAATTAGTGAAGGTACAGAACACTTTAATGGGTTACCCTGGACCTCCAAAAACAACATTTTTCTATGGGAAACAGAGGTCTGCCTTGCAAAAATAAAGTTCAGAAAAAATTACAAAAAATGAGGAGAATATATACAAAACTATTAGTGTTTTTAAAGATGTGTCATCATTTTAACCCTAATTTGGCAAAATTATTCACCTGAGGCTTAGTTCAAGATTTTTTTGCCATGCAAAGCTTAGCTTTACAGTCATCTCATCTCAAATGGATATATTGTGCATTATTCTATTGCATTGCCCATCATGAAGATTTTAGTGACAAAAAAGAAGAGAAAATAATACCAAAAGAAAAAAGATTTACATAGAATAAGCCAGAGTAAGCATACCCTGGGGGCACCAAACAGATTATCATATTGCCTCAATTCTCAAATGTACATTTTTAATCTTTCTGAAATTAAGATATTCCAAAATCCCTGCCTGAAGAAATCCACCAGCTACCAGGCAGAGATGTTACACATGTTAACCATTTCTCTGAGTTACCTGCATTGGCAGGAATACCCTGAATTGAATTATAACTTAAATTTGAAATCTCTAGTCACTCACTATGTGAAATAGTTTCAAGAAGACTAGATTACAACTCAGTAAAAGTGAAAATTAACTGTATAGAGAAAATGGCTTATCACATGCTAGTCAGTGTAATTAAAGACAGTAGAAACAGCCAGATTTCTCAGAGTATATCAGAAATTTTCCACATCTAAGAAAGGCTGGTTTCAGCAATTCATCTATCAAGGATTTTCATCACTCTGGCACCAAAAGTTTCTGACTAACATCCAAGAGAAGGTATTTCACTTCCAAGGATATTTAACTCAATTAAGGGGAAAAAACAAAATTATAAGTTTAACAAATAGGAAATGCAGTCAAAATAAGGAAGTCTTCTATATGCTTCACAAGCATTCTCAATTTTAAAGGTGGTGAAGTAAAAATCATGAGCAACAATTATAAAAATAGCATGTCACCATAATGTTTTAACTACCAATGGCAAAAAGTGATTCAGAAAATCTTTACACTCAAATGTTACAAAAGGCTTAGACTTAAATTGTAATTACATACTAAAGAAAAAAGTAGTATATAACTAAAGATAAACTAATAATATAGTTTAATAAGTTTGTGTACATTTAATGCAATGTATCTTTTTCCCCACGAAAAAAGTTGTTACTAAATATATGAGTCACAATGATTTGTCATATTTGAACACAGTATATATATAATGTGTTATGGTTATCACTGTATTTAACTTGTATTTCAAAAGATATGTTTGGATCCAAATACAATATTCCTCACTGATGGCTTAGAGAAGCAGTTCATATTCAACCAACATTTTACCACACACACCCACACCTCACACACACAAAAGCTCTATCCTTGTTTCTATTCAATTCTATTCAAATAATTCTATTCAAGTAATTTGTAAATACACATCTATTCACACACCCCCAAAAAAGTCTGTCTCATCAGAGATCACTGAAAACTGAACAAGCTAATGAACAGTGAGCTAAACAGTGACTAAATTAGAATTCAGTAACTTTCCATCAAGGCAGTATTATGGATCAAAACTAACAAGGTACAATTTAATAAATATAAAGTCCTATTTGGGAGTTAAAAAAATAAATGCAAGAAGGGATAGAATGGAAAGACAGAAAATCACTTGTGAAATAACTATGACAAAATTAACATACTCCTGCACTGCATTACTTAGTGTGTGCTTTTTTAGTAATATACATTACTAAATGTGTATTGCTTAGAGCAATAAATAGTGTCCTTTATAAAGTCGTTGCTTATGAGGCTACCATAGCTCCATTACTAAGCATAGTTCTAGACACCTCAAAGGGTTAACTAATCCTCAAAGGAAGGAATTAACTAGAGTTTCAGTAAAAGAAGATGATTAAGACATTCATTTACTTAACATACTTAAATAGTATTTACTGTTTCAAGAATTATTCTAAACACTTTATAAATCATGTTATATGAGGAATGGATACAGAAGTTAAGGCTATTTAACCTAAGATAAGAAGAACATGATAGCTCTTGTCAAATAGCTAAAGGGCTAGCTAGCATGTAGACAAGATAGCCCATTTATTTGTGCCATTACATAAAAAGAAACAGAACAAATGAGAGATTTGGACTCTTGAGAGCTGTCCAATGGCAGATTCCCTCAATAAGGCTACTCTAAGAACTAAATGAGAAAATAATTATGAAAGAACTTTGTGGTAAATTGCTACATATTCATTTTTTGAATTGACTTCTTTGCATACAGTGGGTCCTGATCAATAGAAATATTTACAAAGAGGTTTATCATGGATATTGGAGACCTAGCTATTAGTCCTAGCTATTCAATTTCCAGTTTTACAAATTTAGCAAGATTTCCTTGCATCTCTAGGTTTCATTTTCCTCACCTTTAAAATAAGAACAGAACTATCTGCTTTGCAGGGTTATTGTGAGAATTAAATGCAATAAGGTATGTAAACACTTAGCAGAGTGCTGACACACTCAGTAAAGTGTACCTATGATAATGATCATCATCATCATGTTGTGGAAGGAACCTCTCTACAGTGAATATTTAACTATGTGATATGATATGGTATGACTGCATGGCTCTGCTATGCACCAGTGTGAGTATATGATTCTGCTATGCACTTATCACATTGTAACAATCCATATATAATACATAGTTTGTTTTAGTTTGGGTGACATAAAAAGCATTTATCTTTTGTAATTTGGAGAGAAAGGTATTCTTAAAATCTAAATAAAGTTTCCAGGTTGGTAAAGTATCAAGAGTAAAAGTGATATAACAGGGAAATTATGCAGCTACAGGGAAAAAGGGGATTAAAGATGTAGCACAGTAAGTAGAAGCTACTTCCTAGGAAACCTTCACTGCAGATGAGAATGTATATTGCAAAGGAAAATTACAGTTACCGTTGCCACAGGTTTGGGAACCACTGGTTACATTAATCAGAAATACCAACAATATTACGGCAGTTAAGTACAATGTAAACATTTGGTATATCAAGGCAATTTAAAAAGTGAATTTCAGTGGACTAAAGAAAAGAGTTTAAAGGTATTTAGGATTCTAATTACTGTGAAAGAATTTGTACTTTTAGAAACCATCTCCTACATGTTGGATTACAGAACATGGAAACTCAATAATCCTGCAATTCGGCACCTGTGATCAACCAAGAAAATCAGTTCTAACATACTATACTATTTTGTCAGTCATACTCACCTGCCTCTTCTTTCAAAAGGAATTAACTCTCAAAAGGAACCTTTCACTGTTTTCAGGGACACTTCAAGGTAATGTAACTATATTTTAAAGGCAATGGCAGAAAGATGAAATATATACATAGCTACTATGAAGACCAAATCGGAAAAACTTCCTAACAAATGACTAATAATTCAAATCAACAACCCATCTCCCACTAAAAACTGTCTCCCAAAGGGTTTGAATATAATTACCATCAACAAACTATCATATGCTTATTACATTATGCATAAATAAATAGAATGTAGGAATGAAAAACTGGGCATAGCTTTGAGGAACTTTTTGGGGATTTGACTTATGATAAATTACAGGTAGTGTAACTGTTATTACAATAGTGTAAATTCAGAATACAAACGCAATTGTTTGGAGAGTTCTACAGCTAGTAGAAATCTTACTCTTTATTAATCTCAATTTTTGCCCTAATTTTTGATAAGAAGCCTAGAGTCCAATGGAATTAAAGGAGCTTATTCCACCGGTAAGCATTTCATTAATGTGTTATATTATTTTATGCAGAGTTGAGTATGTTCTAACCGAATGTATGCAATAGTCATGGTCTGTTAAAAGCAGAGATATTGACAATATTGGCTACCCAGTTTAAAATGGCCTATTAAATTTTAAAATATCTGTGTTTACATTGGTTTTCCTTAGTATAACTTACTGCTCCTTAAAAATCAACTCACATTATGTTTTTGAACTAAGCAAACAGAAAAAAACTGGCTGATGAGTGAGAATAAGGCAAAAAAATACAAATACAGTCCAGGAATAACAAACGATACTATAACATGTCCAACATGCTACAATGAAGTTACTATGAACAATCTTACTATATTTAGTCAGTCACCAAGATGAAACATTACTATTAGCAATTATCTATGTAAAACAAGTAAAAAACTCAAAACTATACTCCAACATTTTAGTTACTCAAAAGTCACTTCACTAACTCTAGTTATCAAATGCCAACAAATTACTACTGTGTGGCTTTGAGAAATCAAAGCATTCTATATTCCTTCTTACATGCACAGTGTAGACACTTTGTATCAAACTAAGTTTCCTGAACGCAGAAAAAAATGAAGGGCAACCTGATGGTGCGTAAAAATCACAACCAGTTGCAGTCAAGTTGGGATCTGTATGTACCCTGGTAATGAAAGAAGGTGGGGGCAATTTATATGTTCGAAACTCAAGACCCCAAGGTGGGATGTGGGGAGAGGAAGAAAAGATACACAGTTCCAAAAACAAAGGAAGGAAGTCAGGTTGGATGAGAGGCAACCTAAAATTTCAAAAATAATCAAAATCAAAATAGTCAAAAATCAGCACATCGAAGGCCTATCTCAAAGATAAACAAAACAGCTTCTCACAGGAAACTTTTAAGTGGGCAAAGGGGAAACATTCCTTTGCACCCACAAGAACCAATCCCCTTACCATTGGCATGCTATTAGTGAAACGGTCGTGATTTACAGGCATTTGGCCCGGATGATGGTCAAGAGAGGAAAGAGAGGTCTGTTGGAGAAGAGCTAGGATTCCAGAGGCCTGGGGAGGCACACCCTAGGTTCAGGGAAGGAGAGGTGGAGAGGGGCGATCACTCCTCACCGTGATTATCTTTCTGTCCGATATTGTGCGTGCGGATGAGAGAGGACAGTCTCCTCACATCCCCCTTGAAGACGCACTCGTGCACCGGGTAGTGTGCGGGGCAACTGCCTCCATCTACGAGAGCAATGGGATTGGTGCCCGCTAGAAGAGCCGGGGACTGGGAGGTGGTAGTCACGGAGGAATTGTGCAGTGGCAGGGCTGGGGCGCCGGGAGGATTGGAGGAGACCGGACCTGTCTTCAGTTGCAGCCGGTGGTGATGGTTACTGAAGATCTTATGATAGGCTTTGCCTCCCTTGCCGCTGCCGCCAGTGCTCCTGCCTCCGGTAAAGGTGCCGCCGAGGGCAGCCGCCGCTTCCTCATCCCCGGGCTCCAGCAGGTCCCCCTCTTCCTTGCTGGGCTTGTGATCCCTCCGCAGTGAGCGGATCTTCTCCCCGGTCATCGCCAGCAGCGGCAAAGAGGGGCTCGGGGAGGCTCACCGCCGGCGACGGAGCTGGCGCTGCGGCGGCACAAGGCGATTAGAGCGGCGGCCGGGTGCCTCCAGCGCAGCATGAACTCCCAGAGCGCCCCCGAGCCCGGGACAAACGCATCTCCCAGAGGAAGAGCCGGCTCTCGCCTAGGCACCAAGGACGCGCGCTCGCTGGGGGGAGCTAGAGCTCAGGTGCCCACGAAACCAGGAACCCCGACCCGCCGCCGCCGCCACTGCCTCACACCGAAATACGGGACACAGCCATCTTACCCTGGCTTCTCTCGCGAGAGCTCACCCGGGAGGGAGGCGGGAGGAAATACCGCGATAAGTGAACTGCCCGCTCCCTCCCTCGCACCTTCTATCAGCCCAGACTAGCCAAGCATCGGCGCTTCACGAGCTAGAGCCGGGAGACTGAGCTTTGGCATTTCTGGCGTGGGCGGTCTGAAACCTTAGCCTGCGTTTGAGATACTCGATGCACGTTAAAAACAATGACTTAAACACTCCGATTTCTAGGCCTCCCTCAGGGAGTGCAGACTGACGCCACTGTACTCAGGACTGTGGGGAAGTTGGGGTTCCTATGGCCAGGATCCTCACTGAGCTTAAACCACCGGGTGATGTAAGTGGTCTGTTGCTAGGCTACCGCTTCCACACCTTTAGGCAATAAGCTATTATTGTACTATGTAGAGAGTTCGGCCTGGTGCTCTGGGCGGAGGCAGAGACGCTAGTGCTCGACCTACCGCTGGGAGAACAAGTCAGGTAATAAGCCCTTTCACCCCAAAGAACGTTTTGCTGTCAATTTCTTTGGTCACATTGAATCCATAGCGAACTTGCGCTGGGCTGAAACCCATTGGCAAGACATATGATGTCAGGAGATGATGTGCTGGACACTCATTCAGTAAGCATTTACTAATCATCTACTTTGTGCCAGACACTGAGCTAGTAGATTTATTAAACGCCGCTCCTGGCTCCAAGTTGCTCAGCAGAGGAGAAGACACGCGATTGTATACAATATTTAACTGCTAAAGTAATTAAGTGGCTGCCGGGAATTGGGTTGCACAAAGGAGGGACAAATTTTAGTGCTCAGGTGTCATAAAAGTCACCGTAGAAGAGTTTAGGAACTGACCTTGGAAAACAGGCTATCCAGCAGCAGGGAGATGGGAAATCACTCAAGTATTTGTTGGATGAATGAATTTTAGGCAGGCATCAGAGTTAAAGTATGGGAAGTGGACACTGAAGGACGGTAAATAATAATTGTCTAACTGGAATTTAACCGGATTAATTCATGGACAACCTCCACCCAGCATCAAATTCTTAAGAAACGCAAATCTGACGTCCATAAAGCCTTTACAAAATACGTAAAGCTATGAGAAACCGAAGGGGAGGGGAATTAGTGTAACATCCTAATGATCTTCCTTCACCTAGTTATCCCACCAAAGTCCCATTTACTTTGACAGCTGCTTCTCTAAAATATCTTTTCTCTTAAGCTTTATTACCACCTCCATCCTGCCACAGAAAAATAACTGTGGGAACTGGCATCTCCTCATCCTCCCCTGCCACTCAGATTTTCACTTACCATCTTCTTTCAAATCTATTCAAATCAATTTCTTTGCACCCTTCTTTCTTCTTTTTTTTGTAGGGGTGAGAATTGTTCCAATTATATTCAAGCATTATCCAATCAAAACCCCAAAGGATCTTACTCAGAAAGCAAGAGAAACTAAACACATATATACAGAAATGTGTTGTTCTTCCACAACAGCCAATAGCCTCCAGGACCAGAGAGATAGGAAGAAACCAAATCTTGCAGGACTTTCTTTGTATGTCATTTGAAAAATTTAGGCTTTATCCCACAAGAAACGGATAGCCTTTAGTTATGCTAAACAGGAGAATAGCATGAGATTTGACTTTTAGAAAAAATTACTCATACTTTAGAAGAGTATGTATCAAGAATAAAGTACAAAAGGGCTACTCTGGAGACAAGAAACCTTAAAGACTACTGTATAAATCAAACAGTAATAATAATAAAGTGTGTTAATATACACAAGTAAAATTCTGGTAGAATACATGCATTACACAGAGTTAAGAGTTGTTTTCTCTGATAGGTAGAATTGCTAAATGGTACATTGCCTGCATTACTTGAATTTCTCTTTAAAAAGAAAAAGTATTACTTTTTATTAGGAGACAGATCTGGGTTAACATTCAGGAGGTCTCATTACGCGGTTATTGATGCTACAGAAGTCAATGACTTTCTGAAGAAAGAGTGTATAGAGTAAGAATTTAAGGTCCAGTTTAGAAAAAAACACCCATATATAAAAGATGTGTATAGGAATCCTGGCCTTATTGTCTCCTACCCAACACCATTCAGAATTGGGTGTCCCTCCTTGCCTTCTTTCTGATTTCCCCTTTTAACTGTTGCATGCCCCTTTGATACTCTTGTCTGCCTCCACTAGTCCTTTAAACTCTCCCACTATTGGAACTATATTTATTTCTGCCGGATGCCCAGTTACTTACAGGTAGTGAAGTAGTGAATGCTTGATATTAATAATACACAGTTGTTGAATTAATTAGAACATAAAACCCCAAAGTATCCACACTGTACCAAGAGAACTGTAAAATAAGTTATAAGACACTAAACTTCTAAAATAATCCTAAACTGCCTACACTGAAACGGACTACTACTCTCTTGGATTCTAATGTGAGACCTAAGAGTAAATACATCATTTGGGAATTTTTTTTTTCATTTACAAGTACCAGTAGATGCCACTGAAATTGTCTTAAATTAAAGGAATTTATTGACTTATGTAGCAGACAAGCGCAGAACTGTGTTTTCAACAGGGGCCTCCTCCAAACCGCACGTCAGTTTCCCGCTAACTCGCAGGGCGCCTCACCCTGTTTAGAGCCAGGCAAAGCTTCCCCCAAGGACCCAAGATAGCTGCCAGCTGTAATGCCTCTGGCCTCCTCTCCAGGGGCAGAGGGAGGACCCGCGGCCACAGAATTCTTGACTTTCATAAGAGGACTGTGTCCAATCCTGTGTCCAGGGGAGTGCCGATCCGCTTATGCCTGGAGCCAAGGCCTCCAACTGCAAAACTATTTCATAATGGCAATGAGCTGAAAAGATGATGGGGAGACAAACACAAGGGCGGTCAGCAAAAATACTACATGCCGACTTAAAGTGGGATTTTACCTGAAAAGAAACTTACCTGTTGTCATGCTGTCTTGGCTTCAATATGATGAAATAAGTTGTGATTATCAAGTACGTTATTATGTGAGGAGTAAACAACTTCACCATGAGATAACATATTTACTTTTAAATTTAAATGCTATCAAGATAGAATTCAGTCCAACAACTCAACTACTAAATTTACCAGATAATACTCTGGTCCTGCAGACTAGCACTTCTTAATTTCCCTTCTGATGTGGCTAAGAATCCAAATAATTGATTTGTCATGAATAGCAGAAAGAAGTACCTTCCGATAAGTGGGTGCCTTACATGCACACTAGCATCCATCAATGACTAGAGGATTAAGCTAGTTCTAAGAATGAATTTTTCTGAATTTTGGTGGAAATACATACATCTGTATTGGCTTTAGACAAAACACCTAATCCCCATCCTTGTGTCCGTCCTCATTTAATAAGAGCAATAGTATCACAGTATGAAACAGACTGTACTGTACAAAATAATAAAATCTCACGGGTTATATTAAGCTACGAATCTTACTCAATTCTTCCTTCAGTGTATAGTATATATTTCTAATGTAAACATTAGAGCAACTTTAATCTACATCTTTGATTCTCCTTCTCTGAAGGTTTGTATTTCATATTTTCACAATAATCTAGAAGATGATTTTCCTATACTCCCTATTATTTGACTGGGCCTAGAAGACTTTTGGATGGATAGGTGATACAGCTGCCTGCTAATGAGGTTTTCGTCTTGACCATCCCATGACAACACTCCTAACAGTGTACTGACAAATGATAATAATAAGCCATGTAAATTAATACCTTCTTCACACATTTTATATCCATCCCTCTAGGTCTCAATATTTTTCTGTTTCTTCTAAATCTGCCCATTTCCTTTCTCAGAGGCAATCCTGAGCAGTTTCCTTTCCTTCTACTATATCTGATCCATGATTAATAGTGATTTAGTCAGATTTCTCTTAAGTAATCAGAAAAATTCAAAGAGGCAGAGTTGCCAAGGAAACCAGAGCCAATAGCTGTAGAAGTTCTGGAAGGAAGCAATTCCTCTGAGACAGATAAAACACACAGACTTATAGGGAGGGAAAAAGAGGAGAGATGCCAGGAGGATAATGAGAGGACAAGTCAATATGAGATGAAAAGGAAAAGGTAATGTGCAACATTTAGAAATGAAATTATTTTTAGATCACAAAGGCTTGAAACAAGGGATAGAACAGGGATATGAATGGGTTTTTCAGTGAAAGAAGAGGTTAAGATACAATAGGTAAATATGTAAGATTTTAAATGGAATAAGGGTCAGTACTTGTGTCCGTGACTTCCTGATTCTATTGTATTTTAAATTACTTTATTGCCCAAAATACATCTAACTATGTGCTGTATAGATTAACCTAAATACTCCTCAAGAGAATATCCAGCTCAACATGTCTGATGTGAAACTTAACTCCATCAACAATCCCACTGGTCAAACTTGTATTATCATTTTCGTTATACTTAATTCCTCCCTCTCTTTTAGCCCCACATTCAGTCACCAAATCTTGACCTGCCGACCTTCCTTTATAGCTCTAAAATGAAACCATTTCTCAGTTTGACACTGGCCATACTTGGGTTCACGCTCCAATCACTTCAAACTACCTCCCATCTATTGTGTTTCTAACTCTTATTTTCCACTTGTGTGTGCATATCCAGAACCCCATATCCATTCACCCCATGGATTACTATATTTCTCAAACAAAATTACAGGACACCCACTTAATTTGGATTTCAATTTTTAATATAAGTAAGTCCTAAATATTGCATGGACAATATTGCAAATATCCATTCAATTTTACACTAAAAAATTATTTATTGTATTTATAATCAATATTTTAAAAATCATTAATAGCCCTCTAGATTAAAGAATCTGACATAAATTACAAAGAACTGAACATGAATTACACACACCTTCATAGTTTCACTGACTGTTTACTTCTCCAATCTTTCCACTTTCAACTTGTACACAAGTCCAGACGTGCTGAACACTCATGACCAATCAAAAGATCTCCAAGCCTTTGTCCATACCATTCCTCTCTCAGAAACCCAGCTCCACCCTCCTTCTTCTTGTCCTGAACTCTCAAATTGCAAATTTATTGTCAGTATCTTCAAAGAAACCTCTCAGGCACCTTATCTCTGTATGGATTAGGTACTTCTCCCGGTTAAGGGCTGCTTTACTCCAGTTCTCTGTATCTTTTTTTGGTTGTCAGTTATTCCAGGCTTCTGGTCACAGTTATTCAGGAGTTCCTTTGTTGGCTTTGCATACATTAACTCATTTAATACTTATGTTAGGCAGGAAAACAGATATGAGTCGGGTGGAAAGAGAATAAGGCCAGTAAATCCCACTAGAAGGGACTCTAAAGAGTTAACCAGTTAAAAATAAAAAGCTCAGAAGGCCAGGTGCAACTTGGCCTAGAAGTTTGAATACTCCCCAGATAAAGAAAAGTATCTCAGCATAGCCTATGTTTTCACTGTGTCAGTTAGAACATACCATTGTAAGATTTACTTTAGCACCTGCTAAAAGGCCCAGGTTATTCAGGAAGAATTCTACCTTAAAGCTAAGATTGCATTTTAATCATATGGTTGGTGGCTCAGCCCACATTGGAGGCAAGGCAGACAGTCTTAATTGATAGGCTTCCAGACAGAAGCTGATATCCTGGAAAGGAATCAAAGCAGTATATTTCTTGTGTTAAGTTAAAAAAAAGAAGAAACTTAATGTCTTAACAAAGATGAACATTCTGGGATGATTTGGATGGTCTGCACCTCGCCCTTTGTCGCATTCCTGAAAATCCTCAACTGTCTATAAAACCCTAGACCCTAAACTCTTAAGGATGCCTCTTCTTTGAGGTAGCCCACACTCCCCTTTCTCCAAGTGTGCACCTTTTTGCTTTAAATGAACTTCTCATTGCTCAACTTACAGCATTTTGTCTGTGCTTTTCTGGTGGTAAGTGTCTTTGTTACTTTTCTTTGTCATTCTAATTCTCCAAATTTAAGATCAAACTTTCACTCCCTCTGTCTTATTTCAGATAAGTAAGGAGGGGCTGCTTAGACTCAGATCTGGGCCTGCAAATTACTATCACCTGGGTACCCCAGACAGAATTGCAGCTTACAGTCATGCTCTTTAATAGCCTGCCTGAAAGTCTTCTTTATTTGTCTCTAGGAAGTTCACAGAACACAGTCTCACTCCATCCAGTGCTCTGCAGCTCCCCCAAATCCTGGGGTGGTAGGGACTCAGTTCCCACACCATGCAGATACAGGTGGATACTGGACGCCAGGGCACACTGGCTTAAAGAGTTGGCAGGGGATGTGCCCCATGTTGAGTGGCAGCTCAATGAACTTCCTTTACTATTCTACCCTGACACTCCTGCTTTAATAAATTCCTTCCTCACCTGGTACTCTGACTTCTCTGCCTCCCTGAACCGACCTCTCCCACCAACACCTATAAGAACCTTATAAATTAAACAGTATGTTAGCCTCAATTACAGTTGAGTAAATTGGACTCCATTAAATTCAGTAAACTTTCAAAGTCAAAAAGGCATAAATGGTGTGCAGGATTGGAACTAGGCAGTCTAGTTTCAGATCATGCACTTATCACTGTCTCCACATCAACAAGAAACAGTCTGTTTTTCTATAGCATGCGATTATATAATTAATGCCAGTTAGCTAATACACGTTGGTGTATAGGGAATCCAGTCAGTATAACTTGGAAGTTAAGTTAGTCCATAGGGATTTTTGTAGGCAAGGAGAACTGGACAGCAATAATAGAATTATAACCTACAACAGTAAAAGAAATCTACCCTGTGATATAGTGATTTATTATGTAAAATAAAATGAAATTTCGTGGTACCCCCTGTGGTCTCACAGGCAAAGGACTATGCAAGCTGCTGAGAAGATGTCCTGCAGCCATTCCTACCTGTATCACAAGACTGACAGCCCCTAGCCCCTTACCCACGACCAGAGAAAAACCAGCCTGGAATGCTCAAAAGACAAACCAGTCTGGTTCTTGTGTCTCCAGTAGAATCTTTTAGAATAATTAGCAATACTATCATTGTTTCCTCTCACACATAGATGGTATCAGACTATTCATTGTCTGTTCCTTTAGGACATTGCCCTGACGTATTGATTGACAGATATATCAGTCTGCACCCAGACCCTGTCATAAAAAAAGTATTTAAAATGTTCCCAAAGGGTTTTGGGGCAGTTTTTCAGAGCACGCTGTTGGGCTGCTTTTTCACCATGGTCCTTAGTAAGACACTGAATAACTTTTTCTTAAATATAAAAGTCATGTTGACTTCAGTTGACAATTATAAGAAATATATATCTGGCCTTTTTCCCAGTTTCTGGCTTACAGGTCCCCACACCCTTGAAATTTCCTGAAAGATGAAAGCAATAAAAGTGTCTTTTACTAGGTTAATGGAGTGACCTTTGGAAAGCACCAAAGTATGAAGCTGGTTGCCAAGGAGCCAGCCATATGCTTAAAGCATTGGAACTTTCAGTCCCATCCCCTGATCTCCTTGGAGGGGATTTGGATTGGAGGTTAAATCATTTGCCAATGGCCAATTATTTAATCAATCACGTCTAAGTAATGAAGCCTCCATAAACACCCAGAGGACAGGATTCAGAAAGTTTCTGGCTTAATGAATACATGGAGACTAGGCATGCTTGAAAAGGCTTTGGGAGTTCGGTGCCCTTCCCACATACCTTGCTCTTTGCATCTCTTCCATCTGGCTGTTCCTGAGTTATATCCTTTTATAATAATCTGGTAACCTAGTAAGTAACATGTTTCTCTGAGTTCTGTGAGCCTGCTCTGGCAAATTAATGGAACCTGAGAAGAGGGGGTCATGGAACCCTCTGATTTATAGCCAGTTGGTCAAAAGTACAGGTAAGAATCTGCACTTTCTGCTGGCATCTGAAGTCTAAAAGGGATCACTGTAACCTCCAATGTATAACCAGTCCATCAGAAAAACAGGTAACAGCCTGGGCTTTCAACTGTCATCTGAAGTGGAGGGTGGTGAGGTGTGGTGTTGGTAGAGTCACATAGGACTGAATCCTCAACCTGTAGATCTGATGCTATCTCAGGGTAGATAGTATCAGAACTGAGTTGAATTCTTGGACATCATGCTGGTGTCTGAGAACTGCTTGGTGCTATGTGGAAGGGCTCCCCCACCTCCACAAACTGGAATTCATATGACAATCAGTTTATACCCTAAGCTTGGATGCTGCACAGCCAGGAGCCCTTTCAGATCTATATTAAGAAATGTAAAAAATAAGCACCTGATCCCATAACTCCTTTACAGAGAAATACACCCCCAGCCCTGCTCAGCTCACAAGACTTTCTCCTCTCCCCATTTAAAGCAATCCTACTAGCTTACAGCAATTCTATATCAACACTGTCTTCACACCAGCATTTTTACTCTATTGCTTTTTTACATATTTAATATTCCCTGAAGTAGTCTCCAGACACATTAAGCTGCCTGCCTGTGCTGTCCAAAGTTTCTCCAATTATTTTCTTGATGTTTACTGTGGCCATAGAATTGCATGCGTTCTGAGTGGTCTGTGTCAATCCAATATTGTTATTTTTATTGCATAATTTTGTAGATTGTTAGGGTTCTAATGGTATATATATGATACATATGGTTATAGCGTGAACCCAAACATCCTGAGTTAATCATCATCCCAAACTTATTATCATTCCAAACTTAACAGTTTCATCATCATAAGTATTATGTGGCCAAGGCACTAGAGTGATTATATTTAGGGGAAAAAAATGATGTAAAAGTTATCCAAAAAAATGGTTTCTGCCAATAAAGATGCTTAAAATCTACTAAGGGAGAGGGACTATATACATTAGGAAGACAAATAGTAAGGTTTTGTCAAAGGCAGCCAAAAAAGACAGACAGCTAAGCAAATTGTATGGTACCTTTATAACAGTAGTGGAGGGACCTTAAATGTATAATCAGACAACTTGGATTAAATCTAGACTCAGTCATTTGCTTTTTGATCCTTTAAAACAGGAATAATATTCATCTTACAGTATTGTGCTTGAAGTTAAATGAATCATTTAAATGAAGAATTAAATGAATAATACATGTCACAGTGCCTCATATATGGCAGAAACTAAATAAATGTTAATTTCCTTTGCTCAAACAGTGTATATAAACATCATTCAGGTGTCTAAGCATTTGTTTTCTAAGGACTATAAATAAATTTGGCTGGGTCATTATCTCATAGTAATTAAGAGTATATTTTCAAAAACTGTGACTCCTAACATTAACAATGAAGTCACTGCAAAGTCAGAGTTGGTTTTTTGTTCACAGGGAAGTCAAGGTTGTGTCCTCTTGACTATCCCATCCTTCTTCTTCCTTTCAATAATACCTTTATTGAGAAATAACTCACATACCATACAGTTCACCCATTTAAAGTACAATTCAATGTTCTTTAGTATATTCACAGAATTATGCAACCATCATCAATATCAAGTTTGGAATATTTTCATCACCCTGTACCCATTAGCAATTATTCATCAATATACACCATTCCCTGGACTGGCTAAATAACTGGAACCTTGAAAGTCTCACCATTTCCTTAGTTTAGCCCAAGGATCTGACACTTTTTTGAGAGTGTGGCCTTTTATTTCTAGCATACTTTGGATAGAGATGTAGAGAATGGATGGAAACAGGTCAAAGGTCTTATGACATACTCTGATTACTAAAAGTGCTAGAGATGATTATAGCTTTGTTTCCCCACTAGGGAGAGGCAACTCCTGTGGGGCAATGACTCAACATGTAACCAGAATGGAATGTGGTGATCAGCTATCCCAGTAACCAATGAAATTGACTCACATGTGATTTTCAACATGCATAATTCCCTACTGACTCCTAATCCAAACAAGTAGGGGATAAACACTAAGCAACCAGTATCTTATCACACAGCCTCTGGACCCTACCTGTGACTCTTTTCTAGATCCTTTTTTGGCCTCCTGGTTTATATTTTCATTTTTTATACCAAAGTCCTTCTATTAGTTACCTGTTTGTTATACAACAAATTGTCCCAGAATTTAGTAGCTTATACAGTAAACATGTGTTATCTCACATAGTTTCTGTGGCGCAGGAATTTACTGAGTGATTCTGGGTCAGGGTCTTTCACATCATAGCAGTCAAGATGTTAGCTGGGGCTGTAATCATCTGAAGGCTTGACTAGGCTGGAGAATCTGTTTTCAAGATGGCGTACTCATATATCTGGCAAATTAGTGTTAATTTGTTGGCTGTAGACTCAGTTCCTTACCATGTGGACTTCTACCTAAGACTCCAAAGTATTCTCATAATATGGTAAATGGTTTCTCACAGAGTGACAGATACAAGAGAGAGAGCAAGTAGGGAGCCTTAATATCTCTTATGACTTAGTCTCTGGAGTCATAGAGCATCATTTTATTTGTTTAGAAGGGAGTCATTAAATCCAGTCCACAGTCATGAGGGGTCCAGAATTAGGCTTCAACTCTTGAAGACAGGAGTATAAAATAACCTGTAAACATATTTTAAATCATTGCTGTCTTGCTCCTTCCTCAATCTATTCTCTTCTGATGTCTTCATCTAAGGTGGGAAGAAGATGGAAATGTCTTCTTTCCACCTATATATCAGGTTAGAGTGTTTTTCTTGTTCAGTCTTTCTTATTTTTCTATAATTTTTTAGTAGGTAAATGAGGTGTATTTATAGGTGAATAGGTAATCAGGTATGGGTAACTATTGTAATTTGGAGTCAGAAGACCTGAGTTTGAGTCTGAGCACATCAATTTCCTTGTTGTATAAATTCAAGCAAGCATTTTAATTGCTCTGAACCTCAGCCATCCCATCTATATAATAGGATCATGATAATACCAACCTCAAAGGATTAGTGTAAGGATTACATAATATAAAATGTCTGAGAATATTTTGGGAAATAGAAAGTATTATATAAATGGCTAGGTTTTAAAATTATTATTACTATTATCTGTGCTTTTTAAAACTGTATTTTAGTATAGAACACCAGCACCATTTTTTCCGGAGTTGATACCACAAATTTTTTCATGTAAATTACCAGCTCACCAAAGAAGAAATTCAGATGGCCAACAGGCACATGAAAAGATGCTCCACATCACTAATCACAGAAATGCAGATTAAAACCACAATGAGATATCATCTCACACCAGTGAGGATGGCCAATATCCAAAACATAAACAACCACAAATGTTGGCAAGGATGTGGAGAAAAGGGAGCCCTCCTACACTGCTGGTGGGAATGCAAATTAGTTCAACCACTGTGGAAAGTAGTATGGCGGTTCCTCAAAAAACTCAAAATAGAAATACCGTTTGACCCAGGAATCCCACTCCTAGGAATTTACCCTAAGAATGCAGCAGCCCACTTTGAATAAGACAGATGCACCCCTATGTTTATCGCAGCACTATTTACAGTAGCCAAGAAATGGACACAACCTAAGTGTCCATCAGTAGATGAATGGATAAAGAAGAGGTGGTACATATACACAATGGAATATTATTCAGCCATAAGAAGAAAACAAATCCTACCATTTGCAACACCATGGATGGAACTAGAGGGTATTATGCTCAGTGAAATAAGCCAAGCCAAAAAAGACAAGTATGAAATGATTTCACTCATATGTGGAGTATAAGAACAAAGAAAAAAACTGAAGGAACAAAACAGCAGCAAACTCACAGAACCCAAGAACGGACTAATAGTTACCAAAGGGAAAGGGACTGGGGAAAATGGGCGGGAAGGGAGGGATAAGAGGGAAAAAGGGGCATTACGATTAGCAGATGTAATGTTGGGGGGGCACGGGGAGGGCAGTACAACTCAGAGAAGACAAGTAGTGATTCTATAGCATCTCACTACGCTGATGGACAGTGACTGTAATGGGGTTGGTGGGGGGGACCTGATGAAGGGGGTAGTTTAATAACCATAATATTGCACATGTAATTGTAGATTAATGATACCAGAATAAATTAAAAATAAATAAGTTGAAAAAAATTACCAGCTCATCTCTACTGATTTATTTAGCAAGAACAGTGAGTTCTGCAGCAAAACAAATTTTTTCTCCATTGGAAAATATGAAATGCTCCATTGTATTTTCCCACCAGTAAGTTTCAAGAAAAGAGTTTATTTTTTTTTTGTCATTAACACACGACAGCCTTCTTTTAAGGTACATGGGCCAGAGACAGCATAGTTGAACGACTGAATGATTTTTAAATGAACTTGCCCTCTAACTGTAATTCATCTCTACTGGGACTTTTCTTTGAACTAGAAACTGGTGGAACATTTGGAATTTATATGAAACTCAAAGTTTAGTAACCTTTAATGTTTTTAATTTGAGAATGAAAATTCTCAAAAAATCCGTTTAAGGATGATACGGTTCTTGAAAAATAAAGCATCAAAATATTAAAAAAACACATATAATACAAATGTTAATTACTTTTTTATATATCAATAGTGAAAAAGTGGAATTTGAAATTAAAAACACAATGCTATTTACATTAACATCTCCCAAAATGAAATACTTAGGTGCAAATCTAACAAAGTAAGTGTAAGATCTATATGAGGAAAACTATAAAACTCTCACAAAAGATATCAAAAAACAAGATAAATGAAAAGACATTCCATGTTAATGGATAAAATGACTCAATTTTGTCAAGAAATAGGTTCTTCCCAACTTGATATATAAATTTAATGAAATCCCTATAAAAATTCCCATGTTATTTTGTAGATACTGACTAACTGATTCTAATGTTTATATGGAGAGGCAAAAGACCTAGAAAATACAGCACGATATTGAAGGAGAACAAGATCAGAGGACTGCCAGTACCTGACTTCAAGATTGACTGTAAAGCTGTAGTAATCGAGACAGTGTGGTATTAGCAAATGGATAAACATATAGATCAGTGGAGCAGAATAGAGAACCCATGTATCTATCCCATCAATATAGTCAACTGACCTTTGACAAAGGAACAAAGGCAATACAAAGGAGCAAAGATAATCTACTCAACAAATAATACTGGAAACATGGACACTTAAATGCAAAATGGTTAGTCTAGACACAGATCTTATATCCTTCACAAAAATTAATTCAAAATGGACCACCTAAACTTAAAACACAAAACTATAAAATCCTAGAAGGTAACATAGGAGAAAACCTAGATGACCTTGGAATGGCAATGACTTTTTAGATAGGATACCAAAGGCATGATCCATGAAAGGAATAATTGATAAGCTAAATTAAATTTAAAAATGTTTGTTTTGTGAAAGACAGTGTCAAGAGACAAGCCACAGACTGAAAGAAAATATTTGCAAAAGACTCATTTGATACAGGTCTGTTATATAAAATAGATAAAGAATTCTTCAAACTCAAAATAAGAAAACAAGCAATCTGATTAAAAAATAGGTCAAAGATCTCAACAGACACCTCACTGAAGAAAATATACACATGGAAAGATGGTGCACCTCATATATCAACAAGGAAATGCAAATTAAAACAACAATGAGGTACCACTACACACCTATTAAAACAGCCAAAATCCAGGACAATGACAGCACCAGATGCTGATGAAGATTTGGAGCAACAGGGACTTTCATTCATTGCTGGTGGGAACACAAAATGGTACAGCCAGTTTGGAAAACAGTTTGGTGATTTCTTACAAAAATAAACATGCTCTTACCATACAATCCAGCAATCAACTTCTTGGCATTTATACAGAGGAGTTGAAACCTTATGTCCATGCAAAAACCTGTAAACAGATATTTACACGCAGCTTTATTAATAATGCTAAGATATCCTTCGGTAGATGAATGGAAAAATAAGCTGTGATACATCCAGATGGAATATTATTCAGTGCTAAAAAAAAATGAGTTATGAAGCTATGAAAAGACATGGAGGAAACTTAAATGTGCATTACTAAGTGAAAGAAATCAATCTGAAAAGGCCACATACTGTATAATTCCAGCTATATAACATCTGGAAAATGTGAAAACTATGAAGATAATAAAAAGATCGGTGGTTGCTAGGGGTTAGTAGGAAAGGAGGGATGAATAGATGGAGCACAGAGGATTTTAGGGCAGCAAACCTTCTCTGTGTGATACTGTAATAGTAGATGCACATCATTACACAGTTGTCCAAACTCACAGAATGTACAACACTAAAAGTGAATCCTATTGTGAACTATGAACTTCGGTTGATTATGATGTGTTAATGCATGTTCATCAAATGTAAAAAATATATTACTCTTATGAGGGATGTTGATAATTAATGAGGTTATACATGAGTGAGGAAAGGAGGTGAATGAAAAATATCTCTGTACCTTCCACTCAGTTTTGCTATAAACCTAAAACTTCTTGTAAAAAATCTATTAAAAATATGTATACATATATAGACATAATTTTATGTAAATGCCAATTATATAATGTTTTTTAAGGTCACTTAAAACACTGATTTTTACTTGACTCTTCCCATTTATTTTAATGTCTATTGTTTGCCATTATTTCTCCTACTGCCCACATTACAATCTAGTATAATACATAACTAAATAACCTTTATTGAGAACTCACTATGTGCTAGGCACTATTTACATTATGCACATTAACTCATTTAATCCTCCCAACAAACCTGAGGTTTATACTAGAACCATCTCCATTTTGTAGACAAAGAAACTGAGGGACAAAGAAATTAAATAACTTGTTGTCTAAAGCAACATAGTCATTAAATGGTACACCACATGTTTGAACCTGCAAAATTTGACTCTAAACTGAAGCTCCTCATTATTATTTTATATTGACTGTTTATAGTTTCTTTATTTCTTCATTTTTCTCCCCGCATCTATAATCTATCATCTACACACATACATATAAAGGTTTGCCTGTCAACTTTTATAAGTCTGGGATATATTATATATATAGTTACCTTCATACTGCTTTCCTCATTCATCAACACCTTAAAGAAATTGTATAAGTCAATTGTTACAGCTCTATTTCATTCTTTTTTTTTGTAATCATAATATTCCATTCTCTGGATATATCATCATCTAATTCACCATTCTCCATAAATATCTTTCCGCATCTATCTTTACGTGCTGGTTGTTTTATTTATATGGGATAGATTACCAGATGTGGGATTGTGCAGTTTGAAAGAGATAAATATTTTACTTCCAATGGATGCTGTCAGATGGTTTTCCAAAAAAGCTGCCCTCACACCTTCATCAGTAATGTGTAGGGCACCCTTTCCCATCAGAAAAACAGAATAGTGTAGTGGGAAGGAACATTCATATTGGAGTTAGCTGCTGGAGGGTGAATTTTTGCTCTGTTATTTACTAGCTGAGTAAGTAATGTCAATTTCTTCCATCTTTCTGTGCCTACATTATCTTGTTGGTAAGATAAGGATGATATCATTACCTTCCTCATAGGATTACCCTGGGAATTAAATGAGCCAATTCATACAGATCACATAGAGTAGTGCCTGGCAGAAAAACAAGTAGTCTGTATCTTCATTAGTTAGCTCTTTTTAGTGTTTGACAGCTTGATGAATATAAAATGAGATTTGTTGTCACTTCAACCCTAAATTTTTTGACCATTGGTGAACTTGAACATCTTTTCATGTACTTATTGGTATTTTGAATTTGCTCTTCTATGAATTGTACATTCATTACCTTTTCCAGTTTTTTTAGGAAAGTTTTTTTCTTTTTTGCCTTTTGTCTGATCAACTTCTAAGATCTCTTTGTAGGTTATAGATAATTAGATAATTAAGTCTTTGTCGGTTGTATTTCCGAACCCTTTGTTTCTCTACTGGGGCTTCTTTTGTGATCTCAAAGTTTTTTATTTTCACAGAATCAAATACATTTTTAGTTTCTGAGTTTCAAGGCTGGGGATGGCAGGCTTTCCGACTCCAAGCTTGTACTTGTAGTCTCCTAGATTCATACTCTGACATCATTTACTAAGTGATTCATCACTTTGCTATGTATCTAATTTTGTATCCTCATTTCTATTCACTACTCCCTTTGTCTACTCCTGTTCTAATACCATATTGATATAATCATGTAAGTAGTTAATTGAATGAACTAGAATTAGTAGGGAACAAGCGGAAGCAATTTTATTTATTCTTATCTTTGCACCTTTAAACCAATTATGTCAAAAGATTTTTCTGTCCCCCACCTCCATCTCCATGAAATCTCTGTCAGATAAAGTAAAATAGATTGTTTCTCCATTTTATTTCAAATACTAATAAATATTAAAGCTCCAGTGATTCATCTAATAAAAAACCTCTGACTTCTCCAAACTCCTGCCTTACTTGGGCTTGGAATTGAGAAGGTAGGAAGGCAGCATGGCTGGTCTTCATCATTGTTCTAGGTCCCCATTTATCTGGGTCCTGCACTCATTTCCCATTCACTTGTCACTTCCAGCTCCTCCTGGGTGGCAAGATGTAAATGGAGGGGCTTTCTGGCTGTAGAAGAGCTAATGCAGCTAGCGCCACCTTTAGTTCCCTTTTGGCTGTCAAATGTAATCAGTCTTGGTAGTCACCCAAATGGTAACTCTCTTGTGGGGATCTTTTATGATACAGACATCCTGATACTCATATCACTAAGGATTGTCTCCTCACAGTTCCCTGCTGTAGACAGTCCTCTGGCTGGCCACATGTGACTTCTCAGTTAGTGGATTCTGGTGACACACCCTACATACAGAGTATCTCTCATCACTCCAGACAGGCTTCTTTGGTGGCATCCTTTTCAAGATATCCCACCACGGTTCCTTTCTGTGGGAGCTGTATTGGGTCTGGGAAACATCCGCCTTTGCCCAGCTACTGTAGAATTGTAGCCTGAAACTGCTGCCCTCTTTCTTTTCCCAGCCATCAGGCCCAGTTCCAACCATCCATATTCCCTTTACATTTTTTCAGGTATCAGGAAGTAATGCTTATATACCCTGGACTCCAGGGGACTCATGTTAAATCCACGGCTCTCTGAAATCCCAACTTTTGGCCTGGCAATGGGAGAAGGTGAAAATACCTGTTTCTTCTTCCCCTTAGGGAGGAGAGGAGTGATAAATACACAGAACACTGAAATTTGTTTTTTTAAAAAGAACCCTTACTACTTACCTCTTAATCTCTTCACCTCTTACAAGAAGAGAGATGGACTATGGGTACACATTTTATAATCTCTTATGCCATTCTATATAAATAGGTTCAGAACCTATGGTTTTAAACCTTTTGGACATAGAAGTAGTCAAATTAACTTTCTGTTCATTTAGAGAAGATTTATGGTATGTTCTGATATCTAAAAAAACAATTGCCCCTTCTTCTTTTTCACAATTTTCTTGTCTATTTTAAATTTATTTCATCCGCCACTGCCTCCTCCGTGCCCAATTTAATTTTGGAATTCTAACTGGAATTGTATTAAAGTACGATATTAATTTCATGACATGTTTATGTTATCAAATCTTCCCATCCAAGAAAATGGCATTTTTTTCAATAATATTTATCTGTTTTCTTCCTGTGCTTTTCTTGTTACATCTACTCCTGCACATTTTATATTTTATAGCTGTTGCTTATATTGTGACTAGAATATCTTTTTCCATTTCCTCTGTAGGTGGTTATTTAGGTGATAAGGTATTGATTTTTGTGCATTTTCTTCTATTTGGCCACCTTGATAAATTACCTTATTAATTCCAGAAGATTGTTTTTGTTTCTACCAGTCTTACTTGTTTTGGGGAATACTATCAGATCATCAGCAAAGAGATATTTTTCTTCTTTCTTCTGATGTTTATGTCAGCTATTTAATTTTATTTTTTGTTTCCCTATCTTGATTTCACTAAAACTGCCAAAACAAATTTTAATAAAATAACTTTAACACTTAACCACTTAGGATAATTGGATAAATTTTAATGAAATGATTTTAAGGCTTAACCATTTAAGATAATAAGATAAATTTTAATAAAATAGTTTTAAGGTTTAATCAGATAAGATAATAATTGAAGGTGACTTTAAATATACTCTGTATTACACTTAGTTTCTTTATATTATTATTTTACTTAGAAGTTTTATTAAGAATAACAGCTATATTTTATCAAATACCTTTTTAGCACATGTTGTTATGAATTTTTGCTCCCCTAACATGCTGTTTTGGTGGATTAGGTTGGTAGATTTCCTGATCTTAAACCACATTGGTCTTTTAGTCACACCGTAGCTTTCTTCTGATATGTTGCTGGAGCCTATTTTCAATTAAGTGATCGTATTCCTTAGTGTTCTATATTACTTCTTCCTCATTCCTTTTTCCCTCTTTCCCTTCTTTCCTTCCTTCTTTTTATATCATCATAGTTATGTTTTCCCATTAAAATTACTTTAGCATCATAAAATAAACTGGAGAGATTTCCATCTCTTGCTATGACAGGAGATCTTTGAATCCTTGCTACTAAAAGCGTGGGCTATGGACCGGCATTATTAGCATCACAGAAAGCTTATTAGACATTTATAATCATAGACATAACATTACATCTACTAAATCAGTATCTCTGTTTGTCAAGATCCCCAGGTGTTTCCTATAAATACTAATGTCTTGGAAGCACTGTTTAAAATATCACTGAAATTACCTGAGCTGCTAGGTATGTGATCATTTTTCAATGGTAGAATAGTTCATTGCTTTGCTTATCTCTGTTCTTTGGTCTATTCAAGTTTTCCCTTTTTTTAAAGTCAGTTTTGGTAATGCTTATTTTGCTAGGATACTACCCACTTTTTCTGTCTAGTCAAATCTGTTGCCATAGTTACAATTAGTGTTCTCATAATTTTTTTTAATCTCTCTTACACTTATGGTTGTATCACTTAAGGTGATGACTAGCTTCTCTAGTTAGTGAATCTTGAGCTTTCATTGAGCGTTTTTCTATTTGACCAGACCAGTCTTGTGCTCTTTAGCTTCCAGGCTCTGGGTTGATGTGGTGGCGTGTTACCTAGATACCCCTATAAAACTCAGGGACTCATCCTCCCAGCTACATTGAATGTTGGTGGTTGATAACCCATAACTGAATCACTCTCTGGGAATAGCCCTTAGCTAAAGAGAGCCACCTTGTCCTGGTGGAAGGACTTACCCCTTCCCTGGGGAAAGACTATATCCAGTGGCTGATGCTTGAGGGGCAAGCCCAACCAATCCCCTTGCCTCAAGGCAGGACAATGCCAAAGGGCCTCCAGGTCCTGAGTGCCCCGCAGTTACTGCTAAAGCCTCTGTGGCAACTGCACAGCAGTTCAGCTTTTCCTTGTGCCCAGTTCTCTTCACTTCACGCATCACAACTGTTCCCAAGAACACTCCCTCATAAGGCCCCTGCACACAAATATTATAATGGCAGAAACTGTTTCCAGGGTCAACTGACATGCATGGTCTCTTGAATGCATTTTATTTTGGTTTGTCCACTCTGAGTCTTAAGACTGGTTGGAATGGCAGCCTTAGATATGGCAGTGCCATGGGTGGAAGAAGGCAATGGGTAGAAATACTTGTGTCTTTGGTGGTTTAAATGGAGGGATCATGGGCAATATCGTTTGGGTAACTACATAAAAAATGAGAATTCTTTTTAAAAATTACTCTCTGTGTGTTAAGGTTACTTCTATAGTCTAATTCTCTCATGCTTCTGTAAGCTTCTTGAGGTTGAGGACTAGGTGGTCCTGTTCATCACTGTATCTCTCAGTGTATCCAGCGTACTGCACACTACTTGGCACATAGTTGGCATTCAGTGAATGACTGGATGGGAATATTATCCGTCCTGATGGTTGTGGCTCAATATTTTTGCTTAAAGTTCTGTTAATAAGTGAATGCTTAGCAAGAAATTGACTTAGAATGTCTGCCTATGAAATAAATGTCTCAGAGGGTGTATATAATCATGAAAAATTTCTGTAAAAACTAAAATAATTTTTAATAAATAGCCATGGAGTTGTAAATAGGGGAATATGACTTTCAGGCCTATTTATAATAAAAACTATTGTTCTAGGAACAATAACAAATTGTTCAAATGTAATTGGATGAAATTACCCAACAGTCCTTCAGGTTGAATAATTTGTTTTGATGATGAATTAGATAAAGTAGTCATTTGAAGACAAAGTATTTCTTGTTTGTGAGGATAATCTGAGATGGAAGACAGAGATGCAGCAGAAGACATTATGTTTCTCTTTTCTTTTTTCTTGAGCTGCAACTATAAGAAAGACAGTTTAAGCGGCTAGTTTACTTTTCCCACTTTCCTATTTTCCCTTGCTTCTTAAAAACTGTCCCCACATTTTCATATTCATTTCTTTCTATGGTCAGAGTTGTACTTCAGAAAAATCACTGCAATAGGCATCAAGAGGTCTATGGATTTATCTATAGATTTCTTATACTATGCTGGTTTATGATTCATTTGGGACCATTTCCTTTATAAAAAAGTTAATTTCCTTTAAAACAAGTAACAATAAGTAGTGTGGCAATACTGGTGTGTTTCCACTATTTATTTTCTAGACTTCTTGAGGACAAAGACTAATGCCGGAGTCCAGCTCCAGCTAGTCCAGGAGTCCCTGAAGGATGGACGGTGTCGGCGGCTGAGTAAAATGAATGAGGACACAGACACTAGCAAAAGCTGAGCCTGGCCTTTAATTAAAAGTAGCAGATTGTTTATATACTCTTTGATAATAAAGTAGAGTACAGTCATTAATCATTTAATTGATGCATAGCAGGGTTACATGAGTTTAGAAAATGAGATTAAATCATTTTGACATATCTTAGCGGTCTACTAGTTTCTAAGTAAACTTTGTTCCTAGTTACTGTGGTTAGAAAATCTTACAAAGGTTAGGTAGGTGCCAGATTCTTGTGTTTTTTTACAGATGACTATTTAAAGTTTACTATTCTATTGTTTTTATGTAGGGTTCTTATTCTTTCATAGCTATACTCCCATTCTCTATCTCCGGTAGGAAAGAAAGAAGCTGTCTCCAAAAGGACATGATGACATTTTGGCAGGCAGGGATAAATTTCACGGAGTGTGCCTCGGACCCATTTTCACTAAGACTTACAATGGAGATTTTTCTGATCTGAAGTTAGGCAATGCCCTGTTCTTATTACTTTATAATTTATCAAGCTGTTCTCTGGCGGGTTAGCCAGAGGGAACCACCTGTTCTTTGAACCCACCTATTTCCACATTCATCAAATATGCCATCTGGAGGCCACATAGGGGTGGGGAGGGGGAAGTGGAACCCACTCAAACAATCTCCATTTATTATAACTCAATACTTGTTTCCAATATCTTCCTCGCATCCCCCTCCCATTATTCTTTAATAAAATGTTAAAGTAGTAGGTAAAAGTAATGAAGATTACAGTTTCTAATAGAAAGCTGTTTAAATCTTGATATAAGATAAAGATGGAAAGTAGAGTTTAATGCAGTAGGAAAGCAAGTGTAGACTGTCAGATTCATGCCTATAAACTGGGTTTAGATCTGAGCGAGACAAGGGCCACAAAACAGCCATGGGCACAGAAGATTTCTCTCTCAGAACTGGGGGATGAGGTTCTGAGCCTCACCTCCGTTGGCCCCCTATTGCTCACCTGATGGCCCCTCTGCGACTGTGCCTGTCTTACGTTGTTCTTCCCTTGAGGAATCTTACCCGTCTCTGGCTAACCAGCCATCTTCCGGGGCCATACAGGGAGATGTGCAGTTGGTAAGTGAGAGAGAAGCAATGTTCTTTGAAAAGGTTAGCTCTTCTTACTTCTTTGCAGATTTATGCCCCGTGGCTTTTATGCCCAGCAGTTGTCTCGAGGTATCTCTACCACCTGGAAGAATTAGGGGGTCTTGCCTCTGGCATTTCTCTCGGGTATATTAAATTTGGTTTTCTAATTTAAATGAAAGTGACCAATAACAACATTTCCAAACACCATAATAATAAGGAGAGATAGTGGAGATGTTCTTTTCAGAGGTCTGTATTGCAGTTCCTTCTTTTCCAGGCATCTGGGCAGCGCCATCACACGGACGGATCAGACTGGCTCCCAACAGACTAAGTCTTGGTATTCCCTCAATTGCCTAGCATTTATTCTGTCATTTAACAAATATTTGTTGAGGATTTTCTGTATGCAAGATTCAGAGCTGGGTGCTGATACATCTTAGTTCTAAGATAACATACCGTTCCCTTCCTTCCAGGAATATATAACTTATGAAAGGACATTGAAACAAGCAGTTTCAATTAAAAATGAAATGAATTGTTATGTGACCCACATCTGTGGGAGGGTAACTAGCTCTGGGAGAGTAGCTTCAGATAAATTTTGCCAGAAAAGGAAAAGCTTGGCCTGAGATTTGGAGAACCTGTAGGAGTTAGTTCATCTGGTGTGGAAGGGGGAAGAGAATTCCAGGATAACAATATGTCTAAAGACACCTAGTCATTAAAGGATACTGACGTATTTAAGGAGCTAGATATAGCTTGGTATGGCTGGATAGGGGTATGGATCAGCAAGATAACCAAGGGTTTGGGATATCATGTGGAGGAATTTGACTTTTTCTAGGTAGGGCATACCATGATCAGTTCGGCTTCTTCATTTTCAAAGTTCTTTCTGGTAGAATGGAGGATTATGGACAGTCCAGGTGACATATAATAAAGGATTTGAGCCAAGACGAAGTATTACGCTTCCACATAATCGGCATTGAGTAGTTGTTTGTTGAATGAATAAGTTAATGAAGAATGAATTTAATTCAGTGTTGGCAGTTGCTGCGCATTTATAGTTGCTGCATGTGTCTGTACAGCATTAGGGACAAAATACAAATAGAAGTCCCTTCTTGAGAGGAGAGCCTTGAGAACGCTGACATTATCAAAATTGCCCTTTGGAAAATTTTTCTGCCTGTGATGTACAAGGTGAACTGAAAAGGGAATGAACTGGGCCCCTGACCCAGGGTCTTGCAACAGGCATGAAGGAGACAGGATATAGTCAAAAGAACTGATAATGAAAAGATGAAGAGAATTAGAATAATTTCTGGAGAAGGATGAAGTGTTGAGGGAATTTTTTTTTTCAGGAGGGGCTGGAGGATGGATGAATCTTGAAGGGAAGAAGTTGGATAGGAGGACATAATAAAAATGTAAACAAGGAGGAGAAAGTAGAGGATGGGGTATGGAATTTAGAATCTCCATTCACTGACTCTGTGACTACAGCAAATTAAATAAATTATTTGAACTTCAGTTTATTCACTTAAAAATTGAGATAATTTCTAATCTTTGGAATTGTCCTAAGGATTAGAAAGTGATTATGTAGAATGCTTTGAGTAAGTAGACACTCAACAAAAGGTGGTTGTTTTAGCTATTATTATTATTATTTAAGAGTGTTACTTTCATAGAAGAGAAAAGACAATGAAGGGGTGAGAAAACTTGGGGAACAGAAAGGAAAATTAAATGAGTTCACATCAAATATTCCATGAAGTTGCCAGAAGAGGAGGAAGAAAGTCCTGGGATAGGGGTTTGAAAAAAAATGGTAAAAGCTTACAATAGATACTAGAGTGGACACTCTGGGAAGAAACTCACCCACTGTGGTTATCCAGGGAATTTCTGATGGGTTTGAGGGATTAGAGGAGAGAATCTTAAAGTACTGCCAATTCTTTCCCACTTAAAAAAGTTAGTGAAACAGTTGGAATTACTCTTTACCATTTTATTGACCTATCTTCTCCCACAGCAAAATTAGTTTATATTTTTTCTTAAATATTTAAAAACCTGTCCAGGAGGAGAAAAGATGGCGGCGTGAGAAGTGTGGTGGAAATCTCCTCCCAAAAACCACATATATTTTGAAAATAAAGCAAATACAACTATTCCTAAAAGAGTGACCAGAAGTAAGAGGGCACCAGCCAGTCTACATCTGGGAGAAGTGAACATCTCACGACAAAGGGTAAAGTAAAAAAGCCACAACCCGGAGGGACCCAAGCACTCTCCCTACCCCAGCTTATTGGCAGGAAGAAGAGAATCAGAGCAGAGAGGGAGTGGAAACACAGGACTGCTAAATACCCACCCCTAGAAATCTACCCCAGCAGCACAAATCCACATTGCATGGTGCTGTGGAGATCAGAGGAGCTGACACCAAAGTCAGAGACTAAGACTGTGAACATGTTTCCACAACCTGCTACCCTGGGACAAAAGAAAAGCAGGTGCTTTAAAAGGCTTCTCAACAGTCAGAAGGCTGCTATAGGCTCAAGGGTTTAGGAGAAGGAATAGGTGGACAAAATTGTTCTGGCACACTCAGCCCAGCAGGTTGGGAACTTTCAGGAGCTTCAGGTGCCCGATCCCCCTGGTTTGCAACGCAGCTCTGAGAGCCTGCACCTCGATAAGCAGCCTGCCGCTCCTTCCTCCCCGCTGGGACCTGTGCACAAACCTGCTGACCCACCATTGCTGCAGACCAGCAGGAGGGAAGCCCTGCTTATAGCAACCACACAGCTTAATGCACAGGCTTCTCCCTGCGTGGGGCTAACCTCCCAGAGTGGAGATGGGCACAGCAACCGGGAAGCACGAAAGGGCCTTACTGTCCCTGCAAACACCCACGCCCCTTGCCAGGGACCCCAGCCATTGCCCTAGGCCATCCTGAGGGCCACCCTGTGCACAGCAGTTGACTGGCACAGACAGTGGAGACAGGCACTGAAGACCGGGAAGCACAAAAGGGCTTTGTCCTTGTGGCAGAACCCACGCCACTCACCTACAACCTCTGTCACCACTCTAGGCCATCCCGAGGGCGACCCCGCCCACAGCAGTTTAGGGGATTAACCCAGAGGCTGCTCCCTGTGTGTGATTAACCAGCACAGACAGTGGAGACATGCACTGTGACTGGCAAGCAGGAAGGCACTTTTTCTCCCCCACTGAAAACCGCACTGCTTGCCTGTGACCACTCCCATCACTCCAGGACTAAGAAAAGGCAGAAGAATCTTGTACAATCTAAAATCCCTGAAGCACCAGAAAGAGGGCTCAGTAAGACATAAATCACCAATCTTCCTGAAAAAGAATTCAAAATAAAAGTCATAAGCATGCTAATGGAGCTACAGAAAAATATTCAAGAGCTAAGGTACGAATTCAGGAGGGAGATAACTGAAATGGAACAAATAATGGAGGGATTTAAAAGCAGATTACATGAGGTAGAAGAGACAATAAATGGAATAGAAATTAGAGAACAGGAATACAGAGAAGCTGAGGCAGAGAGAGAAAAATGGATGTCTAGGAATGAAAGACAATAAAGAGAACTGTGTAACTAATCCAAATGGAATTGGAGTAACAGAAAAAGAAGAGAGAGAAAAAGTGATAGAAAGCATCTCTAAAAAAATAATTGTTGAAAAATTCCCCTATTTGGGGAAGGAAATAGTCTCTCAGGCCATGGAAGTCCACATATCTCCCAAAACAGGGGACCCAAGGAAGACAACACCAAGACATATAATAATTAAAATGGCAAAGATCAAGGACAAGGACAGAGTATTAAAAGCAGCAAGAGAGAGAAAAAAGATCACCTACAAAGAAAAATCCATCAGGCTATCATCGGACTTATGAGCAAAAATCTTACAGGCCACAAGGGAATGGAATGATATATTCAGTGCAGTGAAACAGAAGGGCCTCAAACCAAGAATACTCTACCCAGCAAGATTGTCATTTAAATTTGAAGGAGGGATTAAACAGTTCTCAGATAAGCAAAAGTTGAGGGAATTTACCTCCACAAACCATCTCTACAGTGTATTTTAAAGGAACTGTTCTAGATGGAAGTGTGCCTTAGGCTAAATAGCTGTCACCAGAGAAAATAAAACCAGAGCAAAGGAAGTAGACCAACTAAATACTAACCAAATGTAAAATTAAATCAGCTACCCACAGTCAGTCACGGGATACACAAAGAGTACAGAATATGACACCTAACATATAAAGAGTGGAGGAGGAAGAAAAAGAAGGGAGAGAAAAAAGAATCTTTACATGGTATTTTTATAGCATAATAAGTGAGTAAATATAGACTGCTAGATAGTAAAAAAGCTGTGTATTAAACCTTTGGTAACCATGAATCCAAAGCCCGGCAATAAGTACATTACATATCTATCGATAATCACCCTAAATGTAAATGAACTGAATGTACCAGGCAAAAGACATAGAGTTAGAGAATGGATAAATAAGCAACACCCATCCATATGCTGCCTACAAGAGACTCACTTCAAATCCAAAGACATGCAAACTAAAAGTGAAGGGATAGAAAAAGATATTTCATGCAAACAATAGGGAGAAAAAAGCAGGTGTTGCAGTACTTGTACCACCAAAATTGACTTCAAAACAAAAAAAGTAACAAGAGACAAAGAAGGGCATTACATAACGATAAAGGGGTCAGTCCATCAAGAGGATATAACCATTATAAATACCTATGTACCCAACACAGGAGCACCTACATATGTGAAACAAATACTGACAGAATTTAAGGGAGAAATAAAATACAATGCATTCATTTTAGGAGACTTCAACACATCACTCACTCCAAAGGACAGATCAACCAGACAGAAAATAAGTTAGGAGACAGAGGCAATGAACAACACACTAAAACAGATGGACCTAACAGACACCTATAGAACAACCCACCTAAAAGCAGCAGGATACACATTCTTCTCAAGTGTACATGGAACAATTGCCAGAATAGACCACATACTAGGCCACAAAAAGAGCCTCAGCAAATTTTAAAAGATTGAAATTGTACCAACCAACTTCTCAGATCACAAAGGTATGAAACTAGAAATGAATTGTACAAAGAAAACAAAAAGGCTCACAAACACATGGAGGCTTCACAACAAGCTCCTAAATAATCAACAGATCAATGACCAAATTAAAACAGAGATCAAGCAATTCACGGAGACAAATGACAATAGCACAACGCCCCAACTTCTGTGGGACGCAGTGAAGGCAGTTCTAGAGGAAAGTATTTAGCAATCCAGGCCTACTAAAAGATGTAAGAACAATCCCAGATGAACAGTCTGAAATCACAATTATTGGAACTGGAAAAATAAAAACAAATGAGGCCCAGCATCAGTAGAAGGAGGGACATAATAAAGATCAGACAAGAAATAAATAAAATTGAGAAAAATAAAACAATAGAAAAAATTAACAAAACCAAGAGCTGGTTCTTTGAGAAAATAAATGAAATAGCTAACCCCTAGCCAGACTTATTAAGAAGAAAAGAGAATGTACACACATAAACAGAATCAGAAATGAAAAAGTAAAAATCACTACAGATATCACCAAAATACAAAGAATTATTAGAGAATACTATGAAAAATTATATTCTCACAAAGTGAATAATGTAGAAGTGGACAACTTTCCAGAAAAATACAAACTTCCAAGGCTGACCGAGAAAGAACCAGAAAATCTTAACAATTGCCAGCAATGAAATTGAATCAGTAATCAAAATAGTACTCAAGATCAAAACTCCCAGACCAGATGGCTTCACTGCTGAATTTTATCAGATATTTAGAGAAGACATAATACCCATTCTCATTAAAGTTTTCCAAAAAATAGAAGAGGAAGGAATACTTTCAAACTCATTCTATGAAGCCAGCAACACCCTAATACCAGAATCAGGCAAAGAAATCACAAAAAAAGAAAACTACAGACTAATATCCCTGATGAACATAGATGCAAAAATACTCAACAAAATATTAGCAAACTGTATTAAAAATACATTAATATTTCCCTCATTTGTGGAGTATAACAATGAAGCAAAACTGAAAGAACAAAATAGCAGCAGACTCACATACTCCAAGAAGGTACCACCAGTTACCAAAGGGGATAGGTGATGGAGGATGATTAGGGAGGGAGGGAGTAGGGCATTGTGGAGTATCATGATTAGTGCACATGGTGTGTGTGGGGTCATGGAGAAGACAGTGTAGCACAGAGAAGACAATTAGGGACTCTGTGGCTTCTTACTACACTGATGGACAGTGACTGCAATGGGGTATGGGGAGGGACTCAATAATAGGGTGAAAGTAGTAATCACATTGTTTTTCTTGTGAAACCTTCATAAGAGTGAATATCAATGATACCTTAAAAAAAGAGAGAAAAAAATACATCAAGAGGATTATACATCATGATCAAGTGGGATTCATCCCAGCTATGCAATGATGGAACCACATTCAAAATTCCATCAACATCATCCACTACATAAATAAAAAGAAGGACAAAAATCACATGATCATCTCCATAGATGCTAAAAAAGCATCTGAAAAAATTCAACACCCATTCATGATAAAACCTCTCAACAAAATGGGTATAGAGGGCAAGTACCTCAACATAATAAAGGCCATATATAACAAACCCACAGCCAACATCATACATAACAGTGAAAAGTGGAAAGCTTTTCCTCTAAGATTGGAAACAAGACAAGGATGCCTACTCTCTCTGCTTTTATTCAACTTAGTACCGGAGGTCCTAGCCACAGCAATCAGACAACACAAAGAAATAAAAGGCATCCAGATTGGTAAGGAAGAAGTTAAATTGTCCCTGTTTGCAGATGACATGATATTGTACATAAAAATCCAAAAGAATCCAATCCAAAACTACTAGATCTAATATCTGAATTCAACAAAGTTGCAGGATACAAAATTAATACAGAGAAATCTGTTGCATTCCTATACACTAATAATGAACTAGCAAAAAGAGAAATCAGGAATACAATTCTATTCACAATTGCATCAAAAAGAATAAAATACCTAAGAATAAACCTAACCAAGGAAGTGAAAGACCTATACCCTGAAACCTACAAGACACTCTTAAGAGAAATTAAAGAGGACACTAATAAATGGAAATTCATCCCATGCTCTTGGCTAGGAAGAATTAATATTGTCAAAATGGCCATCCTGCCTAAAGCAATCTACATATTCAATTCAATCCCTATCAAAATACCGACAGCATTCTTCAATGAACTGGAACAAATAGTTCTAAAATTCATACGGAACCTCAAAAGACCCTGAATAGCCAAAGCAATCCTGAGAAGGAAGAATAAAGCAGGAGGGATTATGCTCTCTAACTTCAAGCTCTACTACAAAGCCACAGTAATCAAGGCAATTCGGTACTGGCCCAAGAACAGACCCATATATCAATGGAACAGAATAGAGAGCCCAGATATAAACCCTCACATATATGGGTAATTAATATATGATAAAGGAGCCATGGACATACAATGGGGAAATGACAGCCTCTTCAACAGCTGGTGTTGGCAAAACTGGATAGCTACATGTAAGAGAATGAAACTGGATTACTGTCTAACTCCATACACAAAAATAAACTCAAAATTGATCGAAGACCTGAATGTACGTCATGAAACCATTAAACTCTTAGAAGAAAATATAAACAAAACTCTCTTGAATAGAAACATGAGCAACTTTTTCATGAACATATCTCCTCTGGCAAGGGAAACAAAAGCAAAAATGAACAAGTGGGACTATACCAAACTAAAATCTTCTGTAGAGCAAAGGACAGCATCAATGGAACAATAAGGCATCCTACAGTATGAGAGAATATATTCATAAATGACATATCCGATAAGGGCCTGACATCTAAAATATATAAAGAGCTCACTTGCCTCAACAATGAAAAAGCAAATAACCCAATTAAAAAATGGGCAAAGGATCTGAACAGACACATCTCCAAAAAAGAAATTCAGATGACCAACAGGTACATGAAAAGATGCTCCACATCTCTAATCACCAGAGAAATGCAAGTTAAAACCACAATGAGATATCACCTCACTCCAATCAGGATGGCCAACATCCAAAAGACAAACAATAACAAATGCTGGTGAGGATATGGAGAAAGTCCTATACTGGTGGTGGGAATGTAAATTAGTTCAACCATTGTGGAACGCAGCATGGAGGTTCCTCAAAAAACTCAAAATAGAAATACCATTTGACTCAGTAATTCCACTCCTAGGAATTTACTCTGAGAAAACAGGATCCCAGATTCAAAAAGACATATGCACCCTTATGTTTATCACAGCACTATTTACAATAGCCAAGATACGGAAGCAACCTAAGTGCCCATCAGTAGATTAATGGATAAAGATGTGGTATATATACACAGTGGAATATTATTCATCTATAAGAAGAAAACAAATCCTACCATTTGAAACAACATGGATGGAGCTAGAGGGTATTATGCTCAGTGAAATAAGCCAGGCAGAGAAAGACAGGTACCAAATGATTTTAGTCATCTTTGAGGTGTAACAACAAAGAAAAAACTGAAGGAACAAAACAGCAGCAGACTCGCAGAACCCAAGAATGGACTAACAGTTACCAAAGTGAAAGGGACTGAGGAGGGTGGGTGGGAAGGGAGGGATAAGGGGGAAAAAGGGGCATTATGATTAGCACACATAATATAGTGGGGGCACGGGGAAGGAAGTATAGCACAGAGAAGACAAGTAGTGACTCATAGCATCTTACTATGTTGATGGACAGTGACTGTAATGGGGTATGTGGTGGGGACTTGATAATAGGTGGAATGTAGTAACCACAATGTTGCTCCTGTGAAACCTTAGCATAAGATTCTGTATTAATGATACCTTAATTTAAAAAAACCTGTCCAGAGAAGCTGTTAAGAGAAAAATACTGCTAAGAGAATACTTTTACAGTAGAAATGAGAAATGGGCCATAGGCAGACAGCATATTAATAGATATATGGAGAAAATAGTTTTTCCTTTTGAAATATTTCATACTTGGTTTCTTATTCTAAGACTTATCTGACCCTTTATCATGCTGAGAGCAGGCATTATGAATCTAAAGATGGCTGATTAAGTTTGTGGTATTTCCTAAATATTTCTGATCATAGAAATGTTTGTTTTGTACAGACATTCCTGGTGATATGGTTTGGGGAGGTTTGATCTTGTAAGTATGTCTGGTTTTCCTTTTCCCAGATACCACAATAAAGTCATTTTCTCCCAAAGTTCTCCATGTGTCTCCATTACCAGTCCAGTCTCCTTGTTTATAAGAATAAATTCAGTGTAGCCCCTTAGCTACTCAAGTCATGTTTCTCAACTGGGTTTGGTGTTTCTACGTTTGGAAATAGGGAGAAATAGATGGGGTGTGTCACTGGTCACACCCCATAAATTTAAGAATTTCATCAACGGTATTTAGACTTACTCTCAAGATAAAGCACTTTCAATTATGTATATCAAAACCAGATTTAGTTTCTTTTCGTTGTTATGTTAAAAATTGTTCTCACGGCCAGTAAACGTAGGTGTCATAAGTGATACCTGGAGGACTTTGGCCCACTGTAGTGATCCACAAACCTACAAATTAAGGTTTTGGGTGTTATAAAGTCTTCCTATTCTTCCTGGGCCCCAAATTCCCTTCTCATAATTTCACTGGCAAAAGCCTAAGAAGAGCAAAACCTTTTTTTTCCTTTGAGGTAAAACTAGAGAAATCTGTTAATTTCCTGTGTTTATATTTGACAATAATAACATGCATGTGAACATCCCTCCCAGGCCCTTACTGCACTGTGTTTGCTATTGAATCACATTATCTTTATCCATAGCTTGCCTTTAATGAGAGTAACAGAGGTCTGTGATATAATGAGTCATAAGAAATACATATTTTTTTATTCATATGACCAACTATGTATTTCCCAGGTATATCTGGTCTTCATCCACAGCTCCTGAAGACACTGAAAAGTCTTAAAGCTGAAATAGGTGTTTTTATCATGTTAGTGAGAGATTTTTGGACCCCACCTAAGTGCATGGGCTGTAGGCTAATCAGCCTATGCAATGAAGCCCTCACAAAAACCCCTGAGAAGAGTTTCTTGGTGTCTTGAATCCTGCTTCTCTGTCAGAGAGAGTTTCCATGCTTGGGGAACCAGAATGCTCCCATGTGTCACTGAGCCAGGCCCCAAGCTCCACAAGGATAGAAGCTCCTTTATTTGGGACCTTGCCCTATGTATCTCTTCATCTGGCTGTTAACTTGTATCCTTTACAGCATCCTTTATTAAACTGGTAAACATAAGTGTTTTCTTGCATTTTGTGATCTTCTCCAGCAAATTAATGGAACCCAAGGGGGAGTTCGCTGGAACCTCCAATCTGTAGAAGGTAGGTCAGAAGTACAGGTAACTGCCTGGGGCTTGTGACCGGAGTCTGGAGTTGGGGGTGGAGGGCAATTTTGTAGGATGTAGCCTTTAATCTGGAGAATTTGGTGCTGTTTGCCGGCAGATACCATCAGAATTGAGTTGAATTTTCAGACTCCCTGCTGGTGTTTGAGAACTGGTTAGTGTTATGTGTGGGAAGACCCTCTATCACACATACACACACACACACACACACACACACACATTAGAAATGAGAAATGGGTCATAGGAAGACAGCATATTAATAGGTCCAGGAGCCCGGAAGGGGATAAACTACTATTACTGCTGTATATAATACTATTATTGTTGTATATGAAAAAACACATACCAAGGTCTTTGTGCATATATGCATGAAGTACAGTGATATTTTCACAGTATTTAAAAAGTATTTATTATGAGTAATAATGAACTTTGTATTATATAAAAGGATTAAATAGTAAAGAAATGTAAAAAATGAGAAGTCTCTCATTTATTCTTAATTATATCCCCATGACAAATCCCATTCCCAAGAGGAATTAAGTTTTTCAGAATTATGATAATGCTGTTTTGTTGTTTATAAGCTAATTCACATGAAAAATTAGTACACACCCAAAGTATATAGCATTTACTATATTTAAAGTAGCTATCTTTTATACATTTAAAAAGTTTATTCTAAATAACATTTTTTAACTGCAGTTTTTAAATAGGAGTTTGGAATTATTACAGTTGAAAAGGTAATGTATACCCATGGTCCAAAAATTCAACACAAAAGGAAATAAAGTGTAAAGAAAGTTATCTTTCTATTACAGGTCCATGGTCTCTACTACTAAGAATGACTTTTATACACATTAACTATATATATCTGTCTAAAAATAATGCAACATAGTATATACTCTTTAGAAAAAGTTAACGATAACATACACGTTGCTTTGCACCTTGCTTTGCTGTCTCAGATATTATAGATCATGACATACTAGCTAATGTCAATCTCCTCTTGCTTCTATACCATACTGTAGCCATCACAAAACTGCACCATAGCTGAGTGACTGGTCTCCAATTGATGGATAATTAAGCTGTTTTTCATTCTTTTACTATTAAAAATAGCAAGAATAGGTATAAGAAACATCCTGGCTCATCTTCACACACAAGTAGGAATACCTTTGAGGGATAAATTCCTACCAGTAAAATTGCTGAGTCATAGGAGTCCTTGATACAGAACACTAAGCTGCCATCTAATAAAGTTTCCTCAGTTTATGAAAATAAAAAAAGGCTTAATTTAGAGCATTTATATTGGTGCCATCTTTTAAAGAGCCCTTTATTATAGTAGGACTAAAAAAATTTCCACGTTTATGCAAATTAGGTTTGTCCATGAATTTTTAGGAAATAAACTAATTAGAACTGTTTAGACCCTCCTGCAAACACTGTATCACATAAAAACATACCCATGTACAATATATAGCTCTTGAGATGAGTTGTAGTTGACATATTTTTAATAGAAAAATATTAATTTAATATATATTAATATCTATTAGTGTTTTGGAATCCATCCATTTTTTCCTAGTCATAAAAATTTTGCTAGGCTTCTTAAAGCTTGCAGGTTCTTTGGCACTGCTCCTCTAGTGTGTAATGGCTAAGTATCCCTGAAGCTAATTTGGAAAGCAAGTTACCTCAATACTTTCAGTAAAATTTTAAGAACTGTTTATTTCTGTATTCTTTTAATTGGTTTAATAAAGTACCAGACCTTTAGCTAACACTCTGCAGGAACAGAAATATTGCCAAATTCCCTAGTCCTAGAAAATAGACACGATAGTTAAGTAGGTCAAGTTTGTATTGTTTAGGGAACAAGGACATTTTTGTTGTTTGTTTTAAAGGAGTGATTCCTGCAAGCGTGACTCTCAATTCAGGTGAATGGTCAGTTGTGACACGGGAGTGCTTCCTTTTTCCAATAAGGTTGTCACTGTTATTGTGCAACTATGAAGGCATCGTGTGCAAGGATTTGAGGCTCCAGTTGTTTTTCAAAGCCACACTATTTTTTTTTCATCAAGGAGAGTTTCTCAGCGTACTTCAAAGGAAGATAATGATACTTGAAAAAAGCTCAAATTTGAATAGCTCTTAGGAAACCGCCAGAGTTCTCCTCTCTACAGTAGTTTCGCTATTAAGAAAAATATGACCCTCCCTCCTGTTTCAATCATCACAAACAAGTACGGGATCATTACAGAGTTTAGTGTACCTTAAAAGGCAGGCTGCCTGCGATTAACGAGAATCCAAGCTGCAAATCTGGCAGTTGGGCTACGGTTTTCGTAAGCAAACTCCACTTTGTTGCATGCGTGCGTCAGGACCGCCCTCAGGACAAAGGGTGCGGGGGGGGAGGGTGGCGTGGAGGGGTCAGGGGCACCTGCTGCAGAATTTGTGTGGCCTGTTTACAGGTTACTCGGTTTCAACACCAAGCTAGCTTTTCTTCACGTCTCCGGCTAACCTCTGGCCTGAGATCACACAGACGCCCGAGTGCCTCACAGGAGTCAGCATGGCAGCTTCCCCAGGAGCAGGACTCAGGAATTCCGACCCCACGGACCCAAACCACAAAGACACACGCACTCCGGCTTCACTCCACGTTCTGCACAAGGAAAGGCGGGCCCGGAGACGCTCCAGGCAACGCCTCCGCGGCTGACCAGTGAGGCGTGGGGGCCATGTCGGGGCCTCCGCTCATTGGGTCGTGCTGGCTCCGCCCCTCGGTGAACGCAACCCGCAGGGCCGGCAGACAAAGTCTCAGCTACTCAGTCGCGGAGCCTGGCTTTGTGTGCTCGCTGTCGGTCTCTCTGCGTGTCTCTAGTTCGCTTTTGTCCGATTCTTGTGTCTCTTTCAAGCCCCAACGCACCAGTTTCCTAGTTTCATCTTCCTCGCTCTTTCCCGCTCTCCGTTCTTTGTAACTCAACATGCAGAAAAAAGACGCCTCCCCACCCGGTTTCCTGCCTACCTTCCAACATTTCGCTACGCAGGCCATCCATGTGGGCCAGGAACCGGAGCAGTGGACCTCCCAGGCTGTAGTGCCCCCCATCTCACTGTCCACCACTTTCAAGCAAGAGGCTCCCGGCCGGCACTCGGTGAGCTGGGTCTGTCCGGAGGGGAGGGGGCTGTGCGTTCAGCCTTGGGCAGGAAAAGAGTGATTTTATCAATTTGAAAGGCACGCAAGTAATTTATAAGATGGCTTACACCTCAGGAAGACACCCTGAAGGGATGTTTACTACACCTGTAATTCTCCTTAAAGTTTTGTACTGGATATTCCAGTGATCATGTTTCTTTTGATAAAGCAGGACCAGAAGGAAGAGTTTGTCTAATTTGCCATACAGGTTTGGGCTGAAATTCATTAAGCAGATTTGCGGTTGAAAACAGAATCATAACTTCCATTAGTAGCAAAAATTAGGAAGATATGTAAGGAGTCAGCTAAAAAAAAATTAAGGGTCTGATAACATCTAGAATCAAGATCATTCCCAATATATATTTGGTTATTAATAGTTATTGAGCGCTTACTATGTGCTACATAAATACTTACCTGTATTGTATCATGTATTACATGTATTGTTTCAGATAATCCTAACAACAATCCTGGTCTGAACTAGGTTCTAATTTTTCTCATGCAAAAAGATTTAGGGATGTTAAGTAACTAGACCAAAGCCGCATGGCTACTAAGTGCTGGAATTCAGGCCTGCTCTAGAGCCCCACTCAAAGGCTAGCAATAATCTAACCCATTGCATCATTTAAGCATAGTGGCTTAGTGATTAAGAGCACATATCAAGTAGTCCGAGGTCCTGGGTTTGAATTCTGGTTTGAACACTTTTTTTGAGGGTGACCTTGAGCAAGTTCCTTAGCCTACGCAAGCCTCAGGTTGACTCTGTGTAAATGGGGTTAATAGCAGTACCTATACCACACCACATAATTTGTTGATATGTGTGTTAAACTGTATGGTACATTATAATTGCTGAGTAGTTTGGTATTTCACAGTGTTCACATTTACATTTTTTCCAGGTGATCCTCCCAACAACTAGGTGAGAGGGTCTGACAGGTATTACACACTTTTTTATAGAAAAGGAACTGAACCAGAATTCTAACTTATGAGAGCCATCTTGGTTAAATGCATTGCTTTTCCCCTTTTGGTAGCAAGGTTGATGGATCTTGAAGTATTTTAAAGTTTCAACTCTAGAAGTTAGTACAATAAACTTTGTAGGCCCAGAATCTTGATTATTCTTCCAAAACCTCTTTAGTGTTATATTATGTAAGTCAAGGAAAATTCTTTTATACCTAGCCCTTTGTTTTGTAGGTAGCGTTCTAAGGGCATTCCTACAACTGGTTGAGGATACTTCTAGGCACTGTACTTTGGAATCAAAATTGTATATGCAAACTCTTCCAAGTGTGTAGTTTGTTCCTGGTGTAGGGTATCATGAATGTGTGGCTGCCCAAACCTTAGCACTTTGTACAAAAGTTAACCATTTAGCTATGATATTAGGAATTTAATGTTTTCAAAGAGCCAGCATGGTAGAATCCACAACCTCCTCTTAACACCCTTATTAAATTAGTTAAGATGGCTAAAGAGAATTTTAGGAGCTGAAAAAGAAGCATCTCTCCAGTTCCACTGGGGAAAGTCATTGAATGGACAAGAGGGTGGAAATTTGCCCCTGAAATATGCTTCTTCCCTCCCTACAAAGTTAAATCTCTGCAGTGAATATTTTTGGAAACATGGGGTATGTTTCTGTGGCAGTAGCCCCATGAATCCAAGCAACTTTTTTCTGTCTGCTGAGTAGGTTGCAGGTCACATCAAGGAGCTGATGGGGAGTGATGAGGATATCCTGGAGTCCTATAAAATGTCTACTCAGTTTGTCAAAAACAAGGAAACAACCGAACAATGAAACTTAAAAAAACAAAAACAAAAAACTAACTGGGAGCTCCTGAATCAGAAACAAAGGTGTAAAGAGTGGTGTGTTTGTTATGTGCTATATGAGACAGAGGGAAATTAGAGGACTTGTAGTCACTGTTCAGTCCTGGGTTTGAATTCTGCTTCTGACACTCCCTATAACATTTGGCTTCACTTTCCTCAAAGCAAATTATGAGGATTAAATAAAATAACTGAATGACTACAGCTAGCATGGTGCTGTAAATGTAAAAGGAACGTAATGCAAATTTTAAAAAAGTATTTTGGGGAGCCACTTTGTCAAGAATTACTCATGTTTTTTGAATCACTTTTGTAGAGCCAAGATCTGAACTGAGCCTTTGTGGATCAGTTTGCAGCTTCCTCACAACAATTTTATGAATTAGCTATCTGTAGTTAACTCCCAGTTTACAGAGATTGAGATTCCCATTTTACTGGGAAATGTTAAGTAATTTACCTATTAGCATGCAGCTCATAAATTGCAGATACATAATCCTAATTTCAATTTGGCTGCCTTGAGAGCCACTTCACACCACTAGAGCCGCAGCACTGTTATACTTTGTCTAATGGCAAGACATATCATAACTAAATAATAGAAAATCATTACAGTAGGATGACCTTGTAATTGTGGAGGTGTCTGTGTTAGGACTCTGATAATAAACTTAAATTTCTTAGGATGAACTATAACTTCTTTTCTTCAGGGCTTTGAATATAGCCGATCTGGAAACCCTACCCGGAATTGCTTGGAGAAAGCAGTGGCAGCCCTGGATGGGGCTAAGTACAGTAAGTGATTTCCATTTCAAAGTGTGTGAAGTCTAGAATTCATTCTTATATGCATAGATAAAATCACAGAGGCACAGAATGTAGAATTGGAAAGAAGTACAGATTAGCTAGCTCAAAACTCTTATTTTACTAAGACATTGAGTTTTTACTAAAACTCTTATTTTACTAACACAGGTCCCACAGCTGGCATACTATGCATAATTAGTAGGTAAAAATAAATATGAATAGAGAAATGGCAGAAATTACTACTTAGTATTCATGTAAATGCACTCTTCATCTGAAGCTGTCAGTATAAATAGATAAAAATTAACTTAAGTTTTATAAAACTGCCAATGAAAATATAAGCTTTCTTATACTCTGGTCCTTTGCCAGATAATTTGTGCCTAAGAATAGCACCAAGGAACATTTGCAATAGCCAGATGCCCTTGATAAGGTGCTCTCAGAGATTAGTGATTAACTACTGGAATCTTGTGGGGTTTTTTTTTCATGAAGAGAGTAAATTGCTGTTAAGTCATTTTTGTATTTTTTGTATAAATGATACTAAATGAAGGCAGACTGGCGAATAGAAATTAAGAGTCTTATGAGTTTTCTCAAAGCAAGAGTATAGGAATTAGATATGTTAATGTGAGTTGTTGGGGTTTGTTTGGGATCTGGGGGGTTTTCTTCTTTTGGGATGTGAGGAGATTTTTTTTTAACACTAAATTTTGGAAATTTAGTACTGTCTGGGGAACGTTTCCTGCAAGGGGTATAAAGACTGTGCATATGGTGGACACTTTTTCAAGTGGGCTTGAGAAAACATGGTTGTTTTTAACTGGGTTTAACGTTTAACCTTCTATATGAATTCATTATTGGACCACATACAGGTTCAGTGAGCACTGTAATCCCAAGCCAACCTTCTCTGAGAGTTTATAATAATTATATTTTCCAAGTTAATTGGATTAGCCCTTCTACCAGTCGCAGGTGATTTTTATCATCAAAGTGATATATTTATATTTTGTTAGGATCATTTCTTCTACAGTGTTTAATGTGCACAGTACCAATTATTTTATATTATTCGTTTTCATTATTTTCACTCAAAATGAGAGTCAGTATCGTATTTGTTTAGAAGAGATTTCACATTAAAAATCTTTATTTTTGATTTATTAAATTTATCAGACATACCTCATGTCTGACTTTGAGCTTTGTTAAAATATTTGCTCAGTTAGGTAGCCGTGTAGTTAATGAATGACTCATTATCTTAGTTCTGCTCTTCAAGTTGGAAATTTCACCAAAGTTTGATATTTTTAAGCTAATTTAATTGGCAGTTGACCTTGTATCTAGGAATATTGTAAAGAATTATTTCCTTGAAGTGTTTCAGAGAAATGTTATAACCAAAACAGAATTACGTATTTGTTATATTAAAGATACTTTATCTTTGAACTAGAAAGGAGGACTTGACAGTGGTGTTGATCAGGGGACTTCTGGTGGCTTGGTTGTGATGGTGTCCTTCTACCATCAGAGAGATGGACATGAAATAGTGCAAATAAATACTGTAGGTGTTTCTAACCTATAGGTCTGCCGTTTGGCTTACTCTGACTTGGTTTTTATTTTAGGTTTGGCCTTTGCTTCAGGTTTAGCAGCCACTGTAACTATTACCCACCTCTTAAAAGCAGGAGATGAAATTATTTGTATGGATGATGTATATGGAGGTAGGTGACCTCTCTCATTCATGTTGTGTCAGCTGATATTTTAAAGATAATAAAGTGGGGCCTGATTTATATTAACAATGTTACCAGGGTTACTGATTATTTAATATCTTTTAAAGGTGGGATGGACACCTCCATGCTGGCTCAGACTCAGTAAAGGAGGAACATAAACACTTTTTTACTCAGGAACTACTTAGAGGAGAGTGTTTAATAATAATTTTATTTAAACTGCTGCAATGAGGATGTTGGGCTTACACTTTCAGACATATTCTATTCTACTCTAGAGAAGATAGGGTTCAAAGAGAGAGTGTTCTCATGTAATTTAAAATTTTTACCTGCAATGAAGGTGAGTTATAACCCAGGTTACTCTAAAGAGCTTAACCCTATGCACTCCTTTGTCCCCCCAGCTACTGGTTTCCATGAGCCTTCTGAAAGTCTGTTGGAAGCTATGGATCCCTTAATGCAAGCGTGAGGTCAGAAAAGGAGAGAGAGCTGATACAGGAAAACCCAGTTGCATGAGGAGTCTGTCCTTAAAGGGTGGTTGTTTGGGGAGGCAGAGGAAAGACTGAAAGGCACACTGGGCAGAAAGCATAGCCCAGACCAGGAGAAGCTGCAGGGAATGGGGCATCTGGGCAATGCAGAGGTCAGGTCTCTAAAGACAGAATTATTCAACAAACATGCTTTCTCCATTTTAAAGATGGAAAGGCTGAGAAGCACATGCATGTTCTACTTGTATTTGCTGCTGATAGGATTGGGTGGGCAAAACTGGATTTGGAGCAAGGCTAGGAGCATTGAGGAGACACAGAAAGTCGCAACAGAATCCCAGCTGCCAAGAGTGGAATCCCAGCCTGTGTCCACCTAATCTAAGAGAAATATGCTACTTCTAAAAATGAACTGAGTCAACTGAATGTCTGATTTTAAAACATAAAAGTCAAGGGCTGGCAAAGAAACCACTGGTTTGGACAGTTGTAGACCACCATAATGAAATGAAAAACTCCAGCCTACATTCATTGTTAAGCCCTTCCCCTGAAAAATGTACTTAAGACTACACCCAAGGTTTATCATTTTAAGTTTGGAGTCAATGGGTCTCACCCCCTGAAGCCCATCCATCTATCCAAATTTAAGAACTTGCATTCTAAAGAGTTTAAATACTACCTAGACCGGCAAGTGGGAAAGGAAAGGAAACAAGTTGTCTTTAAGCAAGGCTGATTTTATCTGCCTCAGAAATTTACAAAGTGCTTTGTATTTTATAGGTCTTTATAATAGTTTGTTGAATTGAAATGAGAGATATCAAAGCTTTGGTTACTTGTATAATAGATTATAAAAACCTCATGGCAAACATAGGCACAAAGTCTTGAAAATTGCTGTTCATTTTTTGGCAATTTCTTTACATTGTTTTTAAATCTTACCTTGGGTTAATCTACATAACATGAAAAGCCCAGTACATCTTTGGTCATGAATATTTTTCCTTTTTGGGGAGGGGTCAACTATCAATAACAGCAATTTTCCTTTAAATTTGAATATTAAAATCACATCCAAAACAGTGTTTATAAAAGAAATTATTTTAAGTTGAGTGATTTATTTTCTTTTACTATAAAACTCCAGGAGTTTGACTTATATTATTATTTATCTGTTAAAGCTTTCAGAACCACACAACAAAAACATTGAGAAAGTATGAAGAACAATAATCAATTCCTTTTTATATCAAAGTATAATCAGTCTGAAAATTTATTTTGAACATTTCATTATATTGGTTCATTTTATATAAGATACAAGTACTAGGGAGAAATTGTTTAAAAAGAGACTGATGTTTCAGGGAGCATGCCGCTTAATGGGGTTGTGTTTTGAGAAACATTTTTGCTTCATGCCACTTGGTGTGAATATCAAATATGTTTTATTTGACTCTGACTTTTAGTTTAAAATCCAAGCCTTATATTCTTTACTGTATACAGTTGCCATACTCTTTAACCAAAGTAGAATAATGGCTTTTAATTGTATTTTTATTGGTAATTGACACTTCCTTGTATTTTTTAAGCATGTATACCTATAAGGAATGAACATTTCTTAATATAGTGTCCTTTCCATTTTATCTGATTCTCTTATGCCTCAGGTACAATGAGGTACTTCAGGCAGGTGGCATCTGAATTTGGATTAAAGATTTCTTTTGTTGATTGTTCCAAAACCAAATTGCTAGAGGCAGCCATTACACCAGAAACCAAGGTAATTCAGTTCGTTTTCAGTTTTGTTTGCCCTATGATGTTTTCTTTTCATTATTGCTGTTTATTAGAACACATAATTTATATTTGAATAACAAATTTTATTAAAAGCCATTGGAACTCATCAACAGGATTAATTTAAGTCTGGCTTCTCCTAGGTATTATATAGCATAATGGTAAGGTGCATGAATTCTGGATCTAGTTGGTGTATTATCGTGGGGAAATTATTTAACCAAAGTTGCAAGTTTTTCATTTGCAAACTGGGGGTAGTTGCACGTGCGTTATAGAAAGGTGGTTGTGTGTATTAAACGAGGTAAGGCATATGACATGCTTAGTGTAGTACCCAGTATTTGATAACTCTTAAAAAATTTGTTAGCCAAGGACATAATTCTTAACTTCATTACCAAGTTAGTACTGGTAACATAAGTCATTGCAGAGACTGGGTTACAGAAAATGTAGCTTTCCAAGCCCCCAATCCTAAGCATAGTGGCTTTTTAAGGGTTCTAAGGGATACTTCAGCAAAATAATCTTTGGAAGTAGAGAATGGGCCACAGCAATCTTTAGCCTCTGTCCTGGGAAGCTTGTATTGCACTGGAAGGTGTTTTGTGCCTGAGTGAATGGCATATGTGATACTCTTTCTTGGGACCTCATTTAAATTCTGCATGGGCAAGAGAAGGACCAGTGTCTTTTATAAGTGAGCCCTTTCGAACTTTTTGCCAATGATTAAAAGGTTTGAATTTGTACTCAAGATTATGTTGCAGTGAATGCTAAAAAATGAAAACCTTTTCTCATACAAATAATTACTTTGAAGATTAACACAGGGGTGAGCTTTGAGTGATTAAGGTTTGTTTTCAAAGGAACTTACATTTTATCTTGTTTGGAAGAAAAGATAGTTATTAAAATAGCTGGTCTGAATTTTTCTAAGGGAGGAAAGCAAATAGTGAGTTTATTAATTCTTGTTAACAGAACTTTATGTCGTGGCTTTCTACCAACTTGAATTAATACACTCCACTCTCTGCCCTGAAATATCTCATCTCCTGAAATAGATTTTTAAGGTCCATGTAAAATCGGAGGTATTTATGTACTTATTTTTATTTTAATTAATTTTTAAAATTATAAGTGGGAATAATAAATTTCTACCCATGAATAGTTTTCATACATTCTTTATATAATTTGATTCTTGTATAGTATGCACTATTTTAACTTGCTTATGTTCCTACAGTAAACTCTAGAGTATGAAGAGTATTAAACCAGATATCTTGCCCATTTACATAGGTAATCAAGATCATTAACCCTTTTAAAAAGAAAGTTGTAGGTAATGACATTCAATACCGTGGCACCTTGTTTAACAAACAGAATTCTCTTTTCTTTGGTCTTTTCAATAACTAATAAATATAGTACTGTCTCTTTCTTAAGTGAGCTATGGCTGGGTTTTCTGTTGTAGCCCTTCACTCTGAAACCCATGCTCTTCTTCAAGTTTTGGGAGTTGTTTTATAATTTCTAGTGCATCTGGCATTATTTAAATTAATATTTAGGATATTTTTGACAGCATGGGGATATTTCTCTTTAATGACAATTTTAGGATGTAACCTTGGGCAACTTATGTTTTTTATCTTTAAGAAAAGTATTCACAGATATTGAACTATGTCTCTGAAATCCATCTTCTTTTTAATGGAAAATGATTACAATAATTGAGTTGAGCACTTTTCTGCTTATATGTACATAATCTCATTTGATCCTTACAACAATTCTATAAGATAAATATTATTGGCACCATTGTATAGATGAAAAACTTGAGGAATATAGAGGGTAAGTTACTTAGCTGTGACCTTTCAGAAATTAATGAGGACTAGGATTCAGATCTGAACCTTTCCACTTCATCATCTGTGCCATCCCAAGGTGATTACAGTTATGAGATACTTGTTTGTTCAGTGTCTTTTTATAAACTACTATCATTCAATGAATTGTTCTAGCTTGTTTGGATTGAAACACCAACAAACCCTAGCTTGAAGATGGCTGACATTGAAGCCTGTGCACATATTGTCCATAAATATGGAGATATTATTTTGGTTGTGGATAACACTTTTATGTCGGCGTATTTCCAGGTAAACAAAAATAATTTTTTTGGCATGATTGGTGGACTACACAGGTACCTGTAATTAGGAAAGGAATGAGTTGTTTACATTAAAATCATCATCAACTCATGAAATCTCATCAGCATTATCAATTAGACAAAGAATTAAAATTTGACCTTTTCTACCATTAGTTAATATCTTCTCAATTCTAAGTGAACATCTTGGTTGGAACTTTGTGTTTTAAATGTTGTTTAATTAAAGCTTTTAGATTCTCATTGGATGTGTAAACTCTCTGAAGACCTGGCTTTATCACGTGATCATGTCTGCCAGTGCTTTACTCTATTGTTTATGTGCTGGTTACAAATCAGTTATATTATTTTTCAGTCACACCTCACATATATGTATGTATAAATATATTTACACATACACGCACACACACACTTATTTTTTTAACCTAACCTTCCAAATAAAAGGAAACACTATATTTAACATCTCCATGTATGTTACACAGATTATTTCTCCATTTCTGTTCCTTCTTTCTACTTTCTTTTCCCTCAGTGCCTTAATGACTACGCCCAGCCCTCTGTATCTTTACCTTATTTGTATTATGAATTTCTACTTCATGTTTCACATTGTAGCTCTAAAGTATAGCTCCTCTTAAACGGTTTTCCTACCTACCTCTCTACTTACCTCTCTTCCCTTCCCGACTCTCCCATTCATTCTCTGTTCCCTTCCTCTTTTTCTCCTACTGTTTTCCAGATTCTTCTCCTTTCTGTTTTGTTCTTTTTAGCAGATCATCTTGGCATCTCTCTAACTGACCAGCTGTCTACCTTTTCCCTCATGTTCTCCCTCTTCCCTCTGAGTAAACCAACTCTGACTCCTTTTCCATATTAAGAGTTACCTGCTTTCTGCTCTTTCCTCCCTACCTGTAACTTGTGGTCATTCTTTTTACACTTTCTGTAGTTCACCTTGGAGAGTTCCTGAAACCTCAGCTCATTTTCTCTAGCTCTTCAATTAGGCAGATGTTCCTCAAGCTCAGTTGTTTACATTTACCCCCCTTGTATTCTGGGTCCCCAAAGTTGGCCCAGGCTGCTGCTTCCATGCCATTGGCTGACTCCCTGGGAGGTTGCATAAAACTTCCTCTGTTTTATTGAGAAGGTGCTGCCATGTTTTATTTCCCTTTCCTGGAATACATTTCTTGGCTACCTTGCATTCTGATAGCTTAATGGGCCGTCTGCCTTTGGATCACAATATATCCTTGGCTGCTTCTATCAGGTAAAACAGTCTGTTTCCAAATGAAGATCTTCTGGCATCATCTATCTGTCCCAGGTGATTTTCAGTCTTGGATTCTTTATTGCAATTCCTCACCCCATATGCCACTTACAGTAGGCCAGTTAATACAGCATAGGGTTACTCTAGCTGAGTCACAGTGAGTCCTGTGTATTCCCAAAGAGATCATGTGAATTGTACGTGGGCCTGCCCAGGTTAGTCATCAGGCCTGGCCCTTTCTTTCCTATTACCGTCACTAAAATAGGTCCAGTTTTTCTACCTTTTTGAAGCCCACATAACATTATTTACGCCAGGGACTGCAATTTGCTTCATTTCAATCTGGAGTCCTTCCGGTTGAATTAATCAGTATCACATTGTCCCCAGGCATCCACATATATTGGTTCCATAAAGCAAATCTTCTGAAAGGGGCCTCTCATTGTTTTATTCCATGAAAACTGGATATATTCTCTTTCTTCTCTGTCTTTTGTCTTCTGGATCTTCTGTAAGTCTCACAAAAGGCAACATGGCAATACCGAAGTAAAGTTTCACAGTAGAATCTCTGAATTCAGGTAGTCTGGGTGGGGGTCCTGGCTCTGCTAGCTTTTTAATCTTAGTGATCTATCTTTCTCAGTCCCTTTTCCTCATGTGTACAATTAGAGCCTTAAAGGTGCTGATTTTATTGAGTTAGTTAAAGTACTTTGTACAGTCCTTCACTGGGTTATGTAAATTATTTAGTATGATTCTTGTCACAAATTGAGATCAATGGATGTTAGTTATGGTTTTTATTTTTCCTTTTCCTTTGACCATAGAGTTTACATAAGTTACCCCTGGAAGAGACCTTAAACATCATTTGGTTTGACTCCATCACTTTGGAGATAAGCAAACATATGTAGAGAGGGCTTTGTACAATACCCTACTTAAAATACCCTTTTTTAAAACACCCTAAATGAGAAAGTCCCATCACCCCCTATGCTAATAGCCTCCAAAGACTAAACGACTACTGAGGTGAAAATACACTCACTTGCGTGCACATGCACACCACACTTTATTTTAAAGGAAATGTAAATGGAAAGATGTTGATGCTATATTGTTTAATGAATAAGTTGGTGATAACTCTAACTCTCACTACAAACAAAGGCATTTTAAGGCTAAAGGACTAATTTTCAGGATAATCAGGTGAAGGAAAACAATCCAAACAAATTTCTTTATAAGTGACTTTACACTTGGCAAAATTAGTATAATAAAAGAGTAAGTAAGAGTCAGGATCCTAGAAAACCAATTGGATAATCACTGCCTACATTGTAGGTTTTAATGATGAAAAATATAAGCAGATTAATTTTATATTTACTTGATGTATAACAATTGTTGAATGTTTATGTCAGTTATTTATGTGGTTTCTGAGTCATAAAATGCCTAAGTCTCTGCTGTAGGTAATAAGTTTAGGGGCCAGTTAGAGACTGCTCTGAAAAATCATGTTCAGGAGACCTGTTGACCTGAGGTTAGGGGCTATTTCCAGAAAATTGTGCCTTTGGATGGAATACTGGGTCCAATACATAGTATTTTTATTTGGTGGGAGGGAGAAAAGGGAAAGATTATCACAGATCCTGGAAAATTTTAAGATAAATATATTTTTGAAAGGTTAGAATAGGAATGGAATTTATAATCACAGATAGGCAATAGTGAAGCATATTTTCAAATAATTTCCCATTTAAAATAAAGACCTTTTGTTCCTTTCAGCGGCCTTTGGCTCTGGGAGCTGATATTTGTATGTATTCAGCAACAAAATATATGAATGGTAAGACGTACACAGTCTACATTTAGAATGTTCTTTTCCATGAATAGATGGAAATAGCATAGGGTTTGTTATTTTGATCCCTTATATTGTTATTCAGGTTTTCTCTGTGATGCATGTAGAAAGTAAAAAAATATATATGTACTTTGATTAAATACAAGATTTCACTTACAGCAGACAGAACTATGTTCATGATTTATGAGCAGAGGATTAAACATTTACTATAAAAGGTTTAACTTTTATTCTGACAGCTTAAAAAGAATCATTTAATTTTTATAGGATTTTTATTTTATTGTTTTAGATATAGCTTTTGCTACTGTCAAGTTGAATAAAGTTTATTTAAATTTATTCTGTAGGGCTCTTTCCCAGAGAGTTTTTTCAAGTGAAAGTCACATTTTAGAAATTATAAAATGAAGAATAAACACACATTGTTTTTAACTTGAAGGTTTTTCTTTTGTTTTAGGCCACAGTGATGTTGTAATGGGCTTAGTTTCTCTTAATTCTGAGCAATTGCATGACAGGCTTCGTTTCTTGCAAAATTGTAAGTATTTAAAAAGTCTGTATTTCCCCTTAGGCTCTTGTGCTCTTAAGTTTGTAGCATGATTACATTTAATATTTGTATTTCAAGTAAATGTTGTAAAGTGATAACATTCTACCCATTTAGGAAGAAATGAGAAATAGAGGGAAAAATTTCTGATTTTTAGAGGAAAGTAGGAAAATTGGGTTTTAAAAATATAACATGACAGGGTTTACAACATGACAGAAGAAACAAGTTTTGTCATTTTTCAAATCCGTGCTAACTTTGATCATAATTTGGTAAAGCCCGAGTGAATTTTTAGTGTTAAGACTTAATGGATTTTTTTTCTTAAAAAAAAAAACAGAGCGATGGCTTTCTTATGTCTGGAATGGTGGTTAATTGTAAATAGCACTTAAAATATACACAAACTTTTCAACATGCCTAAACACTTTCTTGTTTAGATAGGTTAGTTGTCTCAAGAATGGCAAAGAGTTTATTTGGAGACTTGGTTTAACCATTGTGACTTGACAGATAAGATACAAACATAATTACAAATAAAAATGCCCTTCTTAGGAATAAGTATTAAAGTAACTAAAGGAGGCCGAGAGGAGGGAAACCAACATTTACTGCTTGATAAATTCCTTTCATTTGTAAAAAGCAGGAGTGAGGTATCCTGGAAGCGTGATAAGTCAGGCTGCTTTAGGTAAAAACTCAACAGTTTGGTAGAACATGCAGTAGTAATAGGAGCTGAGCTGCTTCATGTGGTAACACTTTTTCATTTCATGTTGTAATATTTCTCTGCATATTGCAATACTTTTTCAAAGAACTGTGAGGTTAAATTATGTGCAATATGTCATTTCAAGAAAATCATAGAAATGACTATTTGTGTTCATATTTGAAAAGTTCCTGTCTTTTTGTTCATAGTTTTTAGGACACTCATTTTCCCTCTCATTTTAAAGCCCATTTTCTCTAAGCATATTCTAGGCTTCATTCTCATGCTTCTGATTTGATATATTAATTTTCTTCCCTAAAACTCAAACATTGGGCTTTGTAGCTAGCTTCTCATGAAAAAGAGAATGAGAGAATTTTCTGGGTCTCTCCCCACCTTCAAACTAACCCACAGCATGCTATTTTGCAGCTCTTGGAGCAGTTCCATCTCCTGTTGACTGTTACCTCTGCAACCGAGGTCTGAAGACTCTGCAAGTCCGAATGGAGAAGCATTTTGAAAATGGAATGGCAGTTGCTCAGTTTCTGGAATCTAATCCTTGGGTAGAAAAAGTTATTTATCCAGGTATGTTAATCTGATTTCTTGGTATGTATGCTTATACTAGGATTTTAAGGGTTATCCTAAGCATCCTGTTTATGTAACATTTATTTGTAAATTGGGTGCTTTCATGTATTTTTATGTTGTTCAGTTACTGTGTTAGGGGTTGAGTTTGTTCTCCTCAGTTCTTATACCCATGGCAACAAACAACTGAAAGGCAGAGACACAGTAGCGAAGCAGAGTGAAAGTTTTATTTGAATACAATCCAAGGGAGGAGTGGGCCAGAGTCAAGGTAGACAAAGGCCACAGTCAGTAAGGTAGGAGGCCTACATATTGCCTTCCATCGAGGAGGTGCCTCTTTGATTGACAAGGTTGGGGCTACTCGATTGATGGGTCCATCTATATAACCATCCCTCTCAGTGTGCAAGTCCTTTCCTATGATGAGGTGTGTTTTGGCCATTTCTTAAGTTTTGTTTGTTTGCGACCACGTTGGGACCTGGTTGGGACTGGTTTATTCTGGTCCTGATAGGCAAGAAGTTATCTCCCTGCAAAGCCTTTGTTGTCTTCTCGTGGGACCCCCTACCTGGGCAATTTGGGTGGTTTTTCTTTGAACCTTATCTTCCCCTTCTCCAGCTGCTCATCTCTATCTTTCTACCTGACAATTGCACTTTGCTGTGTGTCAGGCCCTCTGGTGGGTCTGTGATAAAGAAGATCGACATGGTCTTTGGCCTTGTGTTGCCTTTAGTGTAGTGGATGCTTGGATGGTAGGAAATTACTTTTATGCATTAGATGGTTCTGTCAGATTGAAGGTTTGTGTATACCTCTTCCAAGACTACAACATGGTATTTTCCAGTTGATTTGTTTATAATACTGTCAGTATCCTATTCTGTATTTACTCTAAGTTTCATCTGATTTAGGTTTGGATTTGGTATTCAAGTTGAGACCTGATACTTTATGTACCAAAATACCCCTCCACCCCCTGCCCCACTTCTTCACCCTCTGACCCACTTCAGGGCTCTTTCCCTTTTTAAAGTCCCTCACCTCTGGCAACATTTAGAAATGCTCAGGTGGTGTTAACAGACTTAAATGCTACTCTTTATTTCACCAGTCTTTTAAATTGTGGTGGTCTTAAGAAAATAGTTATTTTAAACCCTTTTGAGGTGTCTAGCTCCATAGTATTAGGTGTACAGGAGAATTAAGATCCCTGCCCCCAAGGAGTTTAGATAAGCCAATATTTATGTGAACAAGCAGAAATATTTATATGCCATGTGAAATGCCATGTTCACATCTGACTACTTAGTCTGACCCCTTTATTTATAAGCAGAAATATTCATGAGATTAAATGCCCCATATGTGCCCTAGGTGAAATGCTATTGACTGGTGTATATTTTGAATGGAGGGAGGGAGAAATGTTTTGGGCTGGGCCCTGACGAACATGTAGCATTTGTTAAAAGGGCAAATTTTAACACAGTTGTTAAATTTGTCAGGCTTTTCAGATTCATTCAACAAATGTTTATTAATTGACAACTATGGAACAAGTTAGTTTTTTTAATTTAAAAAAATTTTATTAAGGTATCATTGATAAACACTCTTATGAAGGTTTCACATGAAAAACGTGGTTACTACATTCACCCATATTATCGAGTCCCCCCTATACCCCATTGCAGTCACTGTCCATCAGTGTATTAAGATGCCACAGTCACTACTTGTCTTCTCTGTGCTACGTACGCTGTCTTCCCTGTGACCCCCCATATACCATGTGCACTAATCATAATACCCCTCAATCCCCTTCTCCCTCCCTCCCCACCCACCCTCCCCCACCCCTCCCCTTTGGTAACCGCTAGTCCCTTCTTGGAGTCTGTGAGGCTGTTGCTATTTTGTTCCTTCAGTTTTGCTTTGTTGTTATTCTCCACAAATGAGGGAAATCATTTGGTACTGGAACAAGTTAGTTTTGTACTAGGAACTGGAGTCCAGTTATTAACAAAAAATAGTGGATTTCTCCTTATAGAGCTAGTCTGGCAGGTAAGAAGATACTGAACAAGAAGTCACAGAAGGATATAATTAGCAGAGGGGTCAGTCAGTCAGTAGGGAGAATGCTCCAAGTTAAGGGGACAGCATGTGCAAAGGTCCTGAGTTGAAAGAAGAGTGAGGTGCTGCTGGTGTGAATACAGCTGGTGTGGCTAGAGCTCCATGGAGAGGACAGAAAAGATGGGTTAGGATGAAGCTAGGGAGACAGACAGGGGCCAGAACAAGTAGCCAAATGTGAATGTGGCATAAAGCTCATTATTAGGGTTATTTGAAGTTTACTTAAGCAGACGGTGAATTTTCTTTTTGTTCTGAAATGATATGTTTGGCCCTAAAATGTGACTTTCATTGCACCTTATGATTGCAGGGCTGCCCTCTCATCCTCAGCATGAGGTGGCAAAGCGTCAGTGCACAGGTTGCCCAGGAATGATCACCTTTTATATTAAGGGCACTCTTCAGCATGCTGAAAATTTCCTCAAGAACCTGAAGGTAAACTTTTGAGCTAGGTTCTTAAATAGAGGTAAGACCTTCTTATAGCAGTTCATTATCTCTCATTTTCACCCAACTCAGAATAGTGCTTTTGTCATCTGCAGGTCACACCCACAAACCTCTTTATAGTGAAATGCACTGGGTTGGAAAATGACTTTGGTGCAGAAGCAGATATCTGAATATGTTTATTGACTTAACTCTATAGACAGTGCTGTCAGAAAGAAACAGAATGTTCTAATACACTGGTTTTCAATGTTTTTTAAAAAGTAAACTACTTTTTCAAATGAGATTTCATGTGAAACCTCAAAATAGTGTGTGATTAGTGTACTGTATAGAGGCTGTTCTGAAATCCAGCCGAGAACTGGCTTTCCAAACCCTGTGCGCCCCAGGCTGCATTTGCCTGGAGCAAGGGAGGGGGAGGCCTTTGTCTAACATACACAGGCTCCAGGGGACTCTCGGGGCCTGGGAGCAGGCCTGTGTAACTCTGTTACCTGGTGGTGGATTGTGAGATCCCTGGTTCTGTCTTCTCGAGGCAAAGAATTCAGTCAAGAGACCAGACAGAGTTAAAGCCGCAAAGGGCTTTTTACCTAGCAAAGCAAAAGGATACTCCAAAGAGAGAGGAGCAGGCTGACCCTCAGGGTGGGTAGCAGCCTGCCGGGTTTTACAGTGTGTCTTTTCTGGGGGTTTATTTGGTTTCCTCTCTCCCATTTTGTCGTTCTTACATCATCCTTTGGATCGGTCTTGTTTCGTCCCCTTCAGCCCCTCTGCACAAGTTTATGTTCATCATTTTTCCCCAGGGCATCTAAGCAAAACCCATAGTAGGACCAAAACTGTAATGTAAATAACATGATAGTGACATTATGATGGCCTGTGGGTCACTAGCAACAAGGTCTTCCCTAAGTATGGATGCTCTAAAATCAGGAAGGTCCCAGTGCCCTGTACCTTTTGCTTATCCGTTTGTGCTGAACCACAAAGGCTGATAAGGGAGGGGTTGGTCTAAGGGAGACAGGGAGGTCCCTGGGTGGGAGACTGGGTGTTCTGCTGTCCTTTCTCCCCGCCTGCTCATGTCTGGCCATCTACTCTAACACCTCCATACACTGGGCTTACGTTGAGCTCATGCAATAGATTCTGAGTTTTCAGTACTACAGATCTAACGAATAGGATGCTGCCAGATTAGTCAGAGCCCTATTGGCATCTAATATTTGTCCACCTCTAAAATCAGCAAGATGGTAGTGTATATTTAATTAATACAGTTGTAAGAGAATATTTGTAAAATTCTATGACACTATAATACTAAATACAAAAACTGAGGTTTTATTTTTTTTCCTACTCCAGGAGCCAGTTTAATGGATGTATTAATTTAGTAAGTGATACATATTAGCAAGTGTATAGACATTTAGATTTTTACTCAAAGGGTAACCACAGAACTAGGTCTCAAATGTAGTAATTCTGAGGTTTTAGAGCTCATGTGAAGTATTACTTAAGTATAGAGCCAAATTAGGAAGGTATAGGAGATTCACCTTCATCAACATCTAATGCTTTAAAACTTTGCACATAATATAGCTGGTCAGTGAAATCACTATTACAGATTTTATTCTCATTTTTTTCTCTGAGTTTCTCGCCCAATTTACAGTTTATTCATAATTACCATTTCCCATCCTCTGTCCCATGTCATTTTATTGAAAAACATTTATTTTTAGATTTCTGAATTTTTATTTTAGTGTAAGATCTAAATTAATGTTTCCCTTGCTATAGTTATTTACTCTGGCTGAGAGCTTGGGAGGATATGAAAGTCTTGCTGAGCTTCCGTAAGTATATTTCTGTTTCTCTGTTTTTTAACTTTGATGCCAGTTTTCATGATTGTTTGGAAGAGGAGTATGATAAAATCAGGGATAATTCAAGATATTTAACAGTAAGACATGGCACTATCTGATCAGAATGGAATTTAACTCAATAGAGTGGAGACCCTGATAAAATCTAATGGGGGCTACTTATCAGTGAGCTATGTCCTATAGCTCATTGAAGGAGATTCCATTTTAGGATCTCTAGTCTCTGATCTAGAACTACTTGCTCTACTCCACTCCACCCTGGAATGGAGGTTAGAGACTTTGTACTGGGAGGGCTGATTTCAAGGCTCCCTGTAAATGGGGAATGTATCTCTGGTGAAATACCTCCATGCTTTTGTCAGAGGAGGACCCTACTACATACAGTCAAATCCATTTATTGTCTGTTCTCTGGTAAACCTTGAATGGCTTTATATTGTCTTCAGGATAAACCCAAAATCTAACTTGGGATTTCTGGCCCTTTACTACCTGACCCAATCAATTCATCTAATTTTACCAAAGCACCAGAGGATATTAGAACATGAAGCAGCTAAGATCAGGCAGTCCAAAAACTTATTTTACAAACAAGGAAAGAAAGACTAAGAAAGTTTTGCTGATTAATCAGATGTCACACAGGAATGTTTTAGCAGCTTCACTCTTTGAGGCTTTGCATCAAACCACGAGGGATGGTAAAAGCAGGCTGGATCTGGGTTGAGACCTGTTCCACCCATCACCGAACCTTTGAGCTTCAGTTTTTCATCCATAAAATAGGGTTAATAGTTAAGATAATGATTATCATGTGTGGATTACCTGTTCCATTGAGCATTCCTGAGCTATATACTGACTTAATTGTATGTGACTGTGACCATATATTATAATTATTACAGGAGTAAATCAACATCATCACTAATTTTCAGTTGTACTAAATGTAAATGATATGTTTCTGTTATCATAAATTTTGGAATAACTGTGTTCTAGAAGCATTGTGAGGAGTATCTGGGATTACCAAAATTTAGGCAATTTGCTGCCTTCTCATGTAGTTTCCAGATTCCAGTGAGAATCAGGCAGTTTCACATAGTTAAAAAAATATATGATGCCCAAATAATGATTCAAATAATTAAGATAACACATACAGATTTTTGTTAGCCACTCAAGATGCCTGCTTTTAAGTTTAGATGCACAAGAGGGCACACACTCAGCATATGAAATTAATTTATTTTTCATAGTAATAAAATGTATTACTTTTAAGTTCTCTTAAAAATAGACCCCTCCTGATTTATTTAGGGATTTGGTCTAAAGTTGCTTGGCCCTCAGATGCTCCAGCTAGGCCGTAATCCCTGTGCCAGTGGACAAGTGATTGAGGTCAGGACTGAACTGTTCTGTCGCTCTCATTCTGCGTCTCCAGCTGTTACAGTGCATGCAGCATTTCTATAAAGGAGGGAGGAAGTGAAGCCAATGAGCGCTGAGTTGGTCTCCCAGCCTAACAGCACGTATTAACTCTGTACTTAATTTATCTTCTCTCAATCTTAGGCTCCCTAATCATAAAATGTGTATAACAATGTACCCAGGTTTTAGAGTTGTGAGAACATGGGGGAAAAATCCCTAAGCTAATGCCGTGATTCATACTAACTGCCCAATAAATGTTAACTACTATTATGAATTTTTATTTTTTAATTGGGCATCTACTGCATTCCAGGTACTTATCAATGGTTTATCTATATTCCTTCTATTAAAGACTGGGACAAACTTTTGAAATAGGTATTATATGCATTTTTATCCATTTATGAAAATGTATGAATGCATACAAATGACCTGGTAGAGGACGTGCCTCATGGTAAACATACAGTAAGTGATAATTATTATTATTTCAGATAGGGAAATCAACACTGAGGACAGGTAACTTTTAAAAACCCACACAACTAGTATGTGCAGGGGCTGAAATTCATACCCAAGTCTTTTGGTCTCAGAGGCCTAAGGTCTTATGCTTGTGTGTACACTCTCTTAAGGAATTAAGAACCTAGAAAGGCAGAACATTTTAAGGATGATGTTTGCATGTAAAGCTTCATTAGAAGATACTTTGACCATATCTGAGATTTTCTTTCCATGAGTCTGAAAAGAGATAGGAGAATCCAGTTTAGGCACTGATTTTGCAGGCGGTGTGCAGGGGAAGGGTGAGTATTGGTAGCAAGGTAGGTATTAGGGCTCAGTAAGACTATGCCTCTCCATGATGCCTTATCCCAGAATTTTCTTTCTTCTGAACTCTGGCAGTTCTTACTGTCCAAGCTTGTTCAGCATTTCCTGTAGACTCTTCGTTTTATGAATTGTCATAGTCTTTACCTCCCGCTTGTTACCTAGGGTAAAGAAAATATCTCTTTCTTCTTGGTTTCCAATTCTTACTATAGTCCTGACCCGTATTAGGTACTTTACTTTTATACCTACTGCTGTTCAGTTGCTACATAGTTTTGAAAATCCTTCAAGGCCTCTGTGTCACGAGTAATATGCTGGAATTCCTAATGCTCAGTAGTTGCTACTAGCGACCCTGGGTTGTCTTTCCTTGATCTGTCTGAGAAGGTCCAGTTCTGGATTGATCATTGATCCAGAGGGAATTAATTCTGGTCAACTCTTGATCCATGAGGCCTCATATAAGTCCAACTTGGTGGTCATGAGGACATGACTTCTGGCCAAGGCCTCATTCAGGCAGGAGTTAAAACCCACACACTTGAGGCTACTTCTTTTCCTCCTGCATGGAAGTGCTTGACTGGTACCTTCCATGTTCATATTGAGTATACTTACTGATGGCATAAAAGTGATAAAAGATCTTCATTTTTACTTAAAATCACGATTAGAAAAGACACTTTTCACAATCCCTTCTTTTTTGCCAGTGAAAAACTGAAGAGTTTAATATTTATAGGGTAGAAAAAAAATTTAAAGGTACTTTTAATTTATGAGACAAAAATATGCCTCCACTGATGCAGCATAATGATCAAAAATTTGCTCACTCTTTCTTGCAGGGCAATCATGACCCATGCGTCAGTGCCTAAGAGTGACCGAGATGTCCTTGGAATTAGTGACACACTGATTCGACTCTCTGTGGGCTTAGAGGATAAACAAGACATACTGGACGATCTAGATCAAGCATTGAAGGCAGCAGTAAGTTTTATTAGTGTAGTGTGTGTGTGTGCATGTGTGTACATACATGCACTTAATCATGGGGAGGGGGTCACTGTATTTATATTTGTATTTAATTTATAAAGTGGCTGCACTGTGAACTCTGAAAGTTTTCTGTTCTCTTCTACAATAGACAGGAGGTATAAATGTGCACAGAACTCAGTTGAAGTGCAGATTTAAAAGATGGTAGTATTCAGAAGAGTCCTTGGAGGAAGTGAAGTCTTTGTCTGCAGGTTTAATAACATATTTTTTTTGTGCACTATTAATACAGCACCCTCCAAATGCAAGTTGCAATGAGCATTCCTGAACTGCAATAGAAGTTGTTTTCTAAGAAGATCAAATCTTCTGAATGATTGAATGGACCATTAATGAACCTTCCAGAATTTTCAAGTGAAAATTTTAAGGCATCTCATTACCTTTCACAGCTGTAACTTTCCAGAGATCATGCCTTTTAAAAACAGTTCCTTCCTTCCCTTACTGTAATTGACAGGTCAATTCTGTTAGTATCTTTTTGTTAATTTGGTATGTTTGCCTCTGGATGAGGTAAGATTTGTGCTGCATTTTTGGGATTGTATTTTCTTCCTACCTTAAGATTTATATTGATCATGTTTATAATATAATGGTAATTCATGTTTGATATTTTCTGAATAATTTAAATTATTAAATGAATGTTCTTAAATCAAGTGTGGTTTTTGCATATTGTTGAAACCACTCAAAACAATGGTTTACATTTAATTGCCATAAGCCAAAAACCAAATTTTTGAAAAAGTCCACTGTGAAATTCTATTGATTTAAGGTTGTACTTACTGGTTTTTAAAATAAATAAATAAATAAATAAATCTAATTATCCAATGCATTCCACTGTGATATTCCTATATTATGTGCATTAGTTTATATTCCTTCACAAATTCAGTTGTGTAACTATCACAGCCAAATCTTAATGTTGACAGATTAGTTTTAAATTCTATACATGGTAAGTCAAAAGCCACTTTTATAGAGAGAAATATTACTTTTTATATTTTTATCTGAAACAGTAAATTTGTTGAGACTAAAGGAAGAAATGCTTAAAACGGAATGATTTTTGGTTAGCATAAAGTAAGCAAGTTATTGTCAACAAGTCATAAATTAAGTAATTAGATTTTTGAAATTATTTTTGTGCTAAATGCTTTCAGTCATTTTTCTGTGCCATTTATTTCAGTTAAAAAAAGTGTATCATTGAGCATGATTAATAGTGTTCCTGGGTAGGAAGAGAATATGTAAGAATACACATTCTTATGTATTGTCCACATTCTGAATTATATGTATAGAGTCTGAAAATCCTCTCTGTAGGCAGTGACAGATTGCCTGTCAGGTGTGGCATTTTGAAACATAGTACTGTGGTTTCTAGCAGACCTGATTTCTTGCCATCGCAATAGCTTAGGGCTGTGAAATAAGCAAAGATCAACCAGATGAGGAAAGCAAAGAGTATTTATTCTCAGTTTGTGAGGGACTCAGCTACTGTTGCTTGCATTTTGGCAGAGACTCAAAGGCAAGCAGAGCATAAGGAATTGGATGAGAAACTAAAATTTCTGTATTTAAAACTTGTCAGATGAGTTTTAAATGGATAATATTAAATTACTCATGTTAAAAAAAAGAATAGCTAAAAAAGAAAGATAGCCAGATGAGTAAAAGAGTATAAGATCTTTTACACTTTTATAATGTAAAAAGAAAAGGCTTCAGGTGTGCCCTGGTGAGAGGGTGTTGGTATGGAGACGCTGTAGGCCAGTCAACTTGAAGCAGGGATGTCGTATGTGATTGGGTAGGGGTGCATGTTTGGCCTTCTAGGGTTGGTCCTTAATTGAAAGCAGAGGCAAAAATTAGAAAAGTTGTCAGCTATTAGTCAAATCCTGGCCATTTGGGAATGATTGCTACATAAATTATTGTTTAGCTTTCTGGACCGTCACTAGAGGTAGCAGCCAGATTTCCTGCAAGTCTGACATAGCAGGCTGGCTTCCTAGGTTGTTTATTATAGATACGGGGGTTGGATTTCTGGGGAGGTTATGGAATGTTGTAGATGAAAGTACTGTTTTTATATATGGTCTATCCATTGCCCATTTGTATATTCAGCCTCTCAGAGCTTCTGAGAATAGTAACAACTACCATTCTATTAGGGTTCTCCAGAGAAACAGAATCATAGGGTGTGTATGTGTCTGTGTGTAGACAGAGAGAGGGAGATAGGGAGATTGAGAAAGAGAGAGATTTCGTTTTTAAGGAATTGACTCATGAATGTGGAGGCTCGCAAGTCTGAAATCTATAGGACAGCCTCGAGGTTCACGTAAGAGTTGCCATCTTGAGTCCAAAATCTATAGTTTAGGCCTGCAAGCTGGAGTCTCAGGGATTCTGTGTTGCATGCAGTCTTGAGGCAGAATTGCTTTGCCTCAACTGATTGGATGAGGGCCGCCCTGGAAGCCTAATAGAGACTAGTTTCCTTTACCCAAAGTCTCCTGGTGTATTTAATTTTTAAAAATTGAAGTACATACAATGAAATACACAAATCCTAGTGTATAGCTTGATGAATTTTGACATGTTTATACACTCAGGTAACTATCACCTAGATCAAAATGACAAACATTCTCTTTTTTTTTCCCTTTCACCTATTCCCCCCCACCCATTACCCTTCCCTATGGTAACCACCAGCCTATTTTCTGTGTTTATGAGTCTATTTCTATTTTGTTTGTTCCTTTGTTTTTTTAAGATTCCATACATAAGTAAAGTCAAATGGTATTTGCCTTTCTCTGTCTGACTTACTCAGCATAATACCTCTAGGTCTATCCATGTTGTCACAGATGTCAAGATTTCAGCCTTTTATGGCTGAGTAATATTTCATTAGATGTACCAGATGCATGTACCACATCTTTATCCATTCATCTATTGATGGACACTTAGGTTGCTTCCGCATCTTGGCTATTGTAAATAATGCTGTGATAAACAGGGTGGGGGTGCATATATCTTTTCAAATTAATGATTTTGTTTTCTTTGGATAAATTCCAGAAGTAGAATTTGAGTCACATGGTGTTCCTATTTTTAGTTTTTTAAGAAACCTCCATACTGCTTTCCACAGTGGCTCTACCAATATTCATTCCTACCACTGCACAAGAAGGTTCCCTTTCCTCCACATCTTCGCCAATACTTGTTATTTCTTGTCTTTTGGATAGTGACTATTCTGACTGGTATAAGGTAATATGTCATTGTGGTTTGACTTACATTTCCCTGATGATTAGTTATGTTGAGCATCTTTTCAGGTGTCTGTTGGCCATCTGTATGTCTTTTTTTAGAAAAATGTCTACTGATTAAAAATTGTAATGTTAATCACATTTAAGAAATATCTTCACACTAAGTTCTGCACTAGTATTTGACCAAACAGTTGGGCACCAGTAGCCTAGCCAAGTTGACACATAAAATTAACCATTACAGCCATGTTTTAGACACTGTTTTTTACTGCCTGAGAAGGCACCATTATGTTATTAGGGTTTATGAAGTTTTTCTACAGCTTTTGGTTGTCTCCAAACATGTCTGTCTGCATTAATAGCTCACATGGAGTTATGATTCAGTATTTAAACACCACACCATCCATCCCCATCCCCTTCATAGTACACCTGACTTTACAGAGGAAAGCGTAACTGGACAGCCATGTTCAGGTCAGTTTAGATGAGGTTAGGCTTCCAGGGCACTATTTTCAATGAGTTGCTTATAGGGCACATTATTCAAAATTACATTCTACCCTTGTGTTTACTACATTAACTGTTAAAATTCTAAGTAAAGTTAATATTTTGCACCAAAGCCAGTGGGTACTCTTGTAAATAGACATACAACATTGTGTGTTTATTTGGCTGAGTGATATTAAAAAAAAAACCTTATTATGGAGATGGTAAGGTATAACAAGCTCATTTCTTTTGCTTGTGCCTCAATTTACTCATGTATTTTGCTTGTGACTCAATGTACTCATGTATCTGAAAGCTTATTCACAGCTGACTTCAGGCTTCTTTCAATTTACATGTTAAAAGAAATGGGACTTACTCTTCTACTCAATGTCCTTGTGCATTTTATTTTAGTTTTTAAATGAATTTTATTTTAGATAAGGTGAGTAAGATGGGCCATTGTTTTGGAACTTTGTACCAAAGACTACCAGCTCTGAGATGTGAGGGGTAAATAAGAAAGTAACAATAAAATCTGGATTTTTTTTTTAATTAAGACATTCTTTTTAACAACAGAGTAGCCTTAAATGAATTACACAGAGGAGCCAGGAAATAGTTGAAATTACAAATTTATCTTAACAAAAAGGAAAATCTAATACCCTGTATTTTTGTAAGGTGAAAATAATGCAATCACTTAATTACTCAAGTGGACCTAACAAAAATTTCAGGGAAAAGGAAATGAAGCTTGTAATGCACTTTAGACAAACACAAAATGGGACACAAATGCTTCACAAGAAGCCTCTTAGGAGGCCAATATCAAAAGAAATAAGAAAGGTAGTAAACATGATTAACCCAAAAGTCATCAAGGGGTAACATAGTAATATTATTCAATGCAAGGAAACTTCTCTTAAGAATTATCCAAAGACAAGTATGTAATAAAAAAAAAATCCACAACAAAAGAAACCCTAGTTCTATTTGCTTCATAATACTACCAACTTAGAAAAAATGAGTACAGTAAAAAATGGGCCTTGGGCTAGAAATTGATGATTACTTGAAGAAAGAGTTGTTATATTTCTTTTTTTAATAGCCACATTTGATTCACTATTAACTTATTTGCTCACAAAATCAGTTTAAATATGTTCTAGTGACAACTGTCAGTGCAAACATTCCTGAGCTTTTGAGTAGTGTGCCTCTGGCAAAACACATATAGCATAGCATTGGGGATTATAGATTTCTGAGTTAATTACTATTTTTATAATACTTTATATCTTAGATTCTTCAATTATGAAAAGGTCTAGAACTGATTTTTTTTTTTTGGTTTTGTGTTTGTTTTTCATTTATTAGCTAAGTTGTCCTCACACCTGTTGAATTAGAAGGCACAATTATAACCATCTTCTACAGAGAAGGAAAGGAAGATTCAGAATTCAGTGATTGCTCCTTGTCACACAGCAAAGTCCAGGCTAGAACTCTGGTCTTCCAGCCTCTCATTTCATGGTTCCCATGCACCTTTCTTTGCCCAGCTTAGAGAATTTTTAAGCAGATTTGCAAACCACTCTCTTGAAATAGCAGAAGTTATTATGTGATCAAGGCATCATAATGAAAACCTTAGTTCCTAGTTGGAAAAGGGAATAAGATGGTATGTGGAATAGGTCCATGGACATGTGTTTTACTTATATAGCTTAGTTTTTGAGGAAGAGTCAGCAAAGTCTAGCCTTGGCCTGCTTATCAAGGGGTGCTCTCTGAATTAAATGCCCTACAGAGGTGGGGGGAAGGGAGCTGGCCTTGTACCATTCTGTATTAGTCATTCGTTATGGGCTAGAGATGGGAAAGTGATGGAGGGGAGGGGGTTTGGGTAACTTACCTGGTTAAGTAGCTCTGTCACCAAGGCATGAACCTCTCACTCCTTTCCATTGTTTTCTTGTCCATTTGTCCCTCTCTGGATTGCCTCTAAGCAAATAGAGAAACTGCAGCTGTGCTTGCTTACAGGAAACCAGACAGAATGTTAATACCTGCCACAAAGGCCAAACCACAGAGCCGGTTAGAACAGAGAGGTACACGATTGACTACCAGGGACAGCTAACAATGGCTGAGCACCTACTGCATGCATGCTTTATGAGGTCACCTAATTCTCATAATAATTCTGTGAAGCTACTTTTAAGCTCATTATACCCTTACTGTAATGAATTTCCATGCTAAAATCCTGCCCAAGGAGGAGAGAGGTACTTTGCAAGGCACAAACAGTGCTGTGTGCAAAGGAGCCTGAGACTGCACGAGCACCAGGTGTTTCTGGAGATCGCCCCCCTTTCCCCAATTCTGATGCCCCTCTCACTGCTCCTGACCTCCTAACCCCTTAAAAGTCTCCCACTCACACTTTTCAAAGAGAAGGTGTCTTTACAGCATGAGCTGTGTGGGTGAAATTGCATTATTATCAGAATCTCTCTCCTGGCCTTAGTGCATCTCCATATCAATAGGTGTTCCTAAGGGGTGGAGAGAAGTAGTCTATCTCCATATCAATATGTGATTACAAGGGGGAGCAAGGGCATATCTAGATGGGAGAGGTTGGGTGGGGTCCCTTTCTGCAGCCGGGTTCTGAGAGACACTGGCAAGCAGACATGGATGACTGCTTGTAAGCAATAAACAGGTTTCTCCCACTTTATTTTTCCCTTTGACTGATTTTGGTTTCAAAGGTAATTTGCCCTTGGCTGGGAAAATATTTTTCCCCCAGAGTTAGAGCTGCCACCTTTCCCTTCTTGATCAAAGAATAAAGCTCCTACTCTCCTAAGCTGAACTCAGGCTCATTCTATTGGCATGAGTAACACAGAGCAAGAGGCAAGAGTGATGCCAGGGTTCTTGTTCACAAAGCCGAAGAATGAGCTTCACAAACACTCAAGGTAGAAGAACAAGCTACAGGCTTTTATATAGAGATTAAATGAAAGGACAGAGCTCCTGGCTCACGCCAGGAGGGGACAAGAGAGTCCGGGGTGGTGCATTGTCTAGGGGATTTATAGGCAGTTGAGGATTTTTGGAAATTGAGGGCTTAGCGTGTGGACTTGTACCACCTGCCCTGTCCCCAAGGTGGGCTGGGTTGTTATCTGTTTGCTAGGGCTGTTTAGAGTGAAGTCACAGGTTATGCTGAGATACCCTTCTTTATTTGCCAAATACTCAAACATTCCAGGCCAAGTTGCTCCTGGCCTTTTGACCTTTAACTGATCTCACTGAAGATGTCTGTATTCTTAGTCTGGTATCTTTACCCTAGAGAATTAGTGTGACCTTGACTTTGCATAATGCTGCACACAGAGTCTCCATAGGGACTTTACATTGTTACATTGATTTGACTGTAAATATCCTGCTTTACTTTTTTCTGGAGGCCCTCACCCTACTCTCACTACACCCACAGTCCCTGTCTCAAGAGGACCCTTGTTAGGGTCCCAAGTACTTCAAGGAGAGTCTGTAACAGCTACAGCCAGCTGAGGACAATTCTCTGGAGAAGGGTGAATGGGTTCCCTGGCCTGGTAGAGGGGATCCAATGGGCATTGTAGCATTCACTGCAAGTAATAAGTCATGCTTCATCCACTTAAGTCTAACAACATCCAAAGTAGCCTAAAAATGTTATAGTGGCAAATGTGATTATCAGACTACAATGAAATTGCTCCCTCCCTTATTTCCTTCCTACTTTGCATAATAGTTTTTCTTTTGGGGAAAAATGATTCTGTTCTGGAGAATTCAAGGTATTACAGTGAAAAGGAGAGTTTTCAAAATAGGCTTCCATTGTAGAAAAGAGGAAATCAGACCTTCCGAGTTAAAAACCCAGCTTAGGAGCTTACCAGCTATTTGACTTTGTTTTGAACAACTTACTTAAATGCTCTAAGACTCAATATCTGTCCTCATAAGTAAAATGAAGATAATAATACCATTTGCTTCATAGAGTTATTATGAGAATTAGGTGACCATGTAAAGCATGCATGCAGTAGGTGCTCAGCCATTGTTAGCTGTCCCTTAAGACTCAGTAATAACCATTGTAAAATTTGTGTGTATGTCTTCAAGTTCTTCCTCTATATTATCTAGGCAGTGTTTTGAATATTGGGATTATGGCAAATAAAAACTACCCATCCAACCCCTGTTGAGGTTTAGATTTAGAATACTCTGCTGTTGGTATTAAGTAACAGGCTGGTTATCCTGGTTGGAGGGAGGAAGAGAGGTGGCTTTCAATTTAGCCCAGCCACAAGCTGCTTCAACCAACTGCCTGAGGTTCTTTTTGTTTGGTTTTTGTTTTGTTTTTAAAAATGAATACTTAAGAAAGAAATGTCAGAGGATCTTGTTGGCTTATATGTGGTAGCTAATACAAATGATAACAGAGTATTTCAAAACATGAAGCAAATTTAAAAGTTTTATTCATCACCAAATAGGAATAATGACAATTGTGATTTGGTGGAAAGGTTTGAAATTGTTCTAGTTGTGAAGGAGCCAAGAAAGGAAATTCTCTGTTGTTAATTTTCCATGTTGGATGAATTTATAGTATGGAACGTATAAAAAATGCTTAACACCAAGTATCCTCTTTTGTTTTTGATTCTCAAAAATCAAATAGCTTTTGTAACGGTCAAAATAACCAAAATTTCAGAGCGATTTTGTTAAGCATTCAAATGGCCACTTCTTGTTTTTGACTGTCTGGCATTCATTTAACCTTCTTCAGGCAACATATATCCTATGGAAAGCTTTCTGTCCCATGATCAATTATTGGTTTAGTGGGGAACTCTAGCAGTGAGGACAGATTAACCCAAACAAATTCACATATCTACTCTCCTGGCCACAGTGATGGGTCCAGATGAACACCTGATCTAGGTCAGAACACTCAGAATGAGTCGCAGAACTTTTATGGGAATTACCGGAAAGGGCGCGTTCTCCTTCCCCTGAGATATGAGCCTGAAAGTGTGTACTGTGGAATTGCTACAGCCATCTGACCACCATGAGGGAAATTCACATCTGAGAATGAAAGCCCAGGGAGAAGGCACCTCTGAAAGAGGACAGGATCCAGGCTGTGGTGGTGGCATTTTTTAACTGTGGGTCCAATTATTCCAGAAGCTAGACCCATACCAATACATGCCAGTCACATGTCAAGACTTTTTTTTGGCTAAGCCAGTTTTTCTTTTGTTATCTTGTTACTTATGGTCTTCTTAAATGAAAGAATCGCAACTAATATTGAAATGAAGGGAATATTTACTTACAGTAGACAAGGGGAAAACTTGCTTCACATTTTCTTTTTTTTTTTGCATATACTTGTTTATTTAACAAAAATTTTTTTTGGTATTATTCATGTACAATCACTTGAACAACATTATGGTTACTAAACCCCCTATAATCAAGTTCCACTCAACATACCCCATTACAGGCACTGTCCATCAGCACAGTAAGATGCTATAAAGTCATTACTTGTCTTCTCTGTAAATACTACCTTTCCCATGCCCCCCCCACTACATTACGTGCGCTAATCGTAATGCCCCTTTTACCCCCTTATCCCTCCCTTCCCACCTATCCTCCCCAATCCCTTTCCCTTTGGTAACTGTTAGTCCATTCTTGGGTTCGGTGAGTTTGCTGCTGTTTTGTTCCTTCAGTTTTTGCTTTGTTCTTATACTCCACATATGAGTGAAATCATTTGATACTTGTCTTCCTCTGCCTGGCTTATTTCACTGAGCATAATACCCTCTAGCTCCATTCATGTTGTTGAAAATGGTAGGATTTGTTTTCTTCTTATGGCTAAATAATACTCCATGGTGTATATGTACCACATCTTCTTTATCCATTCATCTACTGATGGAAACTTAGGTTGCTTCCATTTCTTGGCTATTGTAAATAGTGCTGTGATAAACATAGAGGTGCATATGTCTTTTTCAAACTGGGCTGCTGCATTCTTAGGGTAAATTCCTAGGAGTGGAGTTTCTGGGTCAAATGGTATTTCTATTTTGAGTTTTTTGAGGAACCTCCATACTGCTTTCCACATGGTTGAACTAGTTTACATTCCCACCACCAGTGTAGGAGAGTTCCCATTTCTCCACATCCTTACCAACATTTGTTGTTGTTTGTCTTTTGGTTGTTGGCCATCCTAACTGGTGTGAGGTGATATCTCACTGTGGTTTTAATTTGCATTTCTCTGATGATTAGCGATGTGGAGCATCTTTTCATGTGCCTGTTGGCCATCTGAATTTCTTCTTTGGAGAAGTTTCTGTTCAGCAACTCTGCCTATTTTTTAATTGGCTTATTTGCTTTTTGTTTGTTGAGGTGTGTGAGCTCTTTATATATTTTGGATGTCAACCCCTTATCAGATATGTCATTTGTGAATATATTCTTCCATACTGTAGGATGTCTTTTTGTTCTACTGATGGTGTCCTTTGCTGTACAGAAGCTTTTTGGTTTGATGTAGTCCCACTTGTTCATTTTTGCTTTTGTTTCACTTGCCCAGGGAGATATGTTCATGAAGAAGTTGCTCATGTTTATGTCCAAGAGATTTTTGCCTTTTTTTTTTCTAAGAGTTTTATGGTTTCATGACTTACATTCAGGTTTTTGATCCATTTTGAGTTTACTTTTGTGTATGGGGTTAGACAGTAATCCAGTTTCATTCTCTTACATGTAGCTGTCCAGTTTTGCCAACACTAGCTGTTGAAGAGGCTGTCATTTCCCCATTGTAAGTGCATGGCTCCTTTGTCATATACTATATGCTTGTGTTTATATCTGGGCTCTCTATTCTGTTCCACTGGTGTATGGGTCCATTCTTGTGCCAGTACCAAATTGTCTGGATTACTATGGCTTTGTAGTAGAGCTTGAAGTAAGGGAGTATAATTCCCTCTGCTTTATTCTTCCTTCTCAGGATAGCTTTGGTATTCGGGGTCTTTTGTGGTTCCATATGAATTTTAGAACTATTTGCTCTTGTTCATTGAAGAATGCTGTTGGTATTTTGATAGGGATTGCATTGAATCTGTAGATTGCTTTAGGCAGGATGGCCATTTTGGCAATATTAATTCTTCCTAGCCAAGAGCATGGGATGAATTTCCATTTATTAGTGTCCTGTTTAATTTCTCTTAGAGTGTCTTGTAGTTTTCAGGGTATAGGTCTTTCACTTCTTTGGTTAGGTTTATTCCTAGGTATTTTATTCTTTTTGATGCATTTGTGAATGGAATTGTTTTCCTGATTTCAATTTCTGCTAGTTCACTGTTAGTGTATAGGAATCCAACAGATTTTGTGTATTAATTTTGTATTCAACAACTTTGCTGAATTCAGATATTAGATCTAGTAGTTTTGGAGTGGATTCCTTAGGGTTTTTTATGTACAATATCATGTCTTCTGCAAACAGGGACAGTTTGACTTCTTTCTTGTGAATCTGGATGCCTTTTATTTCTTTGTGTTGTCGGATTGATGTGGCTAGGACCTCCAAATGTTGAATAGAAGTGGGGGGAGTGGCATACTTGTCTTGTTCCGGATTAAAGGAAAAGCTTTCAGCTTCTCGCTGTTAAGTATAATGTTGGCTGTGGGTTTGTCATATATGACCTTTATTATGTTGAGGTACTTGCCCTCTTTACCTATTTCCTTGAGAGTTTTTATCATGAATGGATGTTGAATTTTGTTGAATGCTTTTTCAGCATCTATGGAGATGATCATGTGATTTTTGTCCTTCTTTTTGTTGATGTGGTTGATGATGCTGATGGATTTTCGAATGTTGTACCATCCTTGCATCCCTGGGGTGAATCCCACTTGTCATGATGGATGATCTTTTTGATGTATTTTTGAATTCAGTTTGCTAATATTTTGTTGAGTATTTTTGCATCTATGTTCATCAGGGATATTGGTCTGTAATTTTCTTTTTTTGTGGTGTTTTGCCTGGTTTTGGTATTAGAGTGATGTTGGTCTTGTAGAATTAGTTTGGGAGTATTCCCTCCTCTTCTACTTTTTGGAGAAATTTAAGGAAGACAGGTATTAGGTCATCACCAAATGTTTGATAAAATTCAGCAGTGAAACCATCTGGTCCAGGTGTTTTGTTCTTAAGTAGTTTTTTGATTACCAATTCAATTTCTTTGCTGGTAATTGGTCTATTCAGATTTTCTGTTTCTTCCTTGGTTAGACTTGGAAGATTGTATTTTTCTAGAAAATTGTCCATTTCTTCTAGGTTATCCAGTTTGTTGCCATGTAATTTTTCATAGTATTCGCTCATAATTCTTTGTATTTCTATGGTGTCCATAGTGATTTTTCCTTTCTCATTTCTGATTCTGTTTATGTGTGTAGACTCTTTTTTTCTTGATAAGTCTGGCTAAGGGTTTACCTATTTTGTTTTTTTTCTCAAAGAATCAGCTCCTGCTTTCATTGATTCTTTCTATTGTTTTACTCTCAGTTTTGTTTATTTCTGCTTTAATCTTTATTATGTCCCTCCTTCTACTGACTTTGGGCCTCATTTGTTATTCTTTTTATTGTTCATTAATTGTGAGTTTAGACTGTTCATGTGGGATAGTTCTTTCCTGAGGTAGGTCTGCATGGCAATATATTTCCCTCTTACCATGGCCTTTGATGCGTCCCACAGATTTTGCAGTTGAATTACTGTTGTCATTTGTCTCCATATATTGCTTGATGTCTGTTTTTTTTGGTCATTGATCCATTGATTATTTAGGAGCATGTTATTAAGCCTCCATGTGTTTGTGGGCTTTTTTGTTTTCTTTGTGTAATTAATTTCTAGTTTCATACCTCTGTGATCTGAGAAGCTGGTTGGTACAATTTCAATCTTTTTGAATTTACTGAGGTTCTTTTTGTGGCCTAGTATATGATCTATTCTTGAAAATGTTACATGTGCACTTGGGAAGAATGTGTATCCTGTTGCTTTTGGATGGAGTGTTCTGTAGATGTCCATTAGGTCCATCTATTCTAATATGTTGTTCAGTGCCTCTGTCTCTTTATTTATTTTCTATCTGGTTGATCCGTCCTTTGGAGTGAGTGGTGTGTTGAAGTCTCTTCAAATGAATGCATTGCATTCTATTTCCCCCTTAATTCTGTTAGTATTTGTTTCACATATGTAGGTGATCCTGTGGTGGGTGCATAGATATTTATAATAGTTTTATCCACTTGTTGGACTGACCCTTTTATCATTATGTAATATCCTTCTTTGTCTCTTGTGACTTTCTTCGTTTTGAAGTCTATTTTGTCTGATACAAGTACTGCACCACCTGCTTTTTCTCACTATTAGTTGCATGAAATATTATTTTCCATCTCTATACTTTCAGTCTGTGTATGTCTTTGTGTTTGAAGTGAGTCTCTTGTAGGCAGCATACTGATTGGTCTTGTTTTTTATCCATTCAGTGACTCTATGTCTTTTCATTGGTATATTCAGACCATTTACATTTAGGGTGATTATCAATAGGTATGTACTTGTTGCCATTGCAGGTTTTAGATTCGTGGTTACCAAAGGTTCAATGGTAATTCCCTTACTATCTAACAGTCTAATGTAATTCACTTCATAAGTTATTACAAACACAACCTAAAGATTCTTTTTTTTTCCTCCTCTTTCTTCCTCCTCCATTCTTTGTATGTTATGAATCATATTCTGTACTCTTTGTCTAGCTCTTGGGTGACATCTATTTTGTCTTAGGAATACTTCCATCTATAGGAGTCCCTCCAAAATGCACTGTAGGGGTGTTTGTGGGAGGTAAATTCTGTCAGCTTTTGCTTATCTGGAAAATGTTTAATCCCTCCTTCAAATTTAAATGATAACCCTGCTGGGTAGAGTATTCTTGGTTCAAGGCCCTCTGCTTCATTGCATTAAATATATCATGCCACTCCCTTCCTGCCTGTAAGGTTTCTGTTGAGAAGTCTGATGATATCCTGATGGGTTTTCCTTTGTATGTGATCTTTTTTCTCTCTCTAGCTGCTTTTAAAAGTCTGTCTTTATCCTTTAGCTTTGCCATTTTAATTATTATATGTCTTGATGTTGTCTTCTTTGGGTCCCTGTGTGGGAGATCTGTGCACCTCCATGGCCTGAGAGACTATCTCCTTCCCCAGACTGGGGAAGTTTTCAGCAATTACCTCCTCAATGACACTTTCTATACCTTTTTCTCTCTATTCTTCTTCTGGTACCCCTATTATGCGAGTATTCTTCTGTTTGGATTGGTCACACAGTTCTCTCAGTATTCTTTCATTCTTGGAGATCCTTTTTTGTTTCTGTGCCTCAGCTTCTTTATATTCCTCTTCTCTAATTTCTATTCCACTTACCGTCTCTTGTACTACATCTAATCTGCTTTTATATCCCTCCATTTTATGTTTCATTTCAGATATGGAATTTCTTAATGATTGAATCTCTGTGTTAAATTTGTTCCTGAGTTTTTGAATATTTTTCTGTACCTCCATAAGCATGTTTATGATTTTTATTTTGAACTCTCTTTCAAGAAGATTGGTGAGTTCAGTTTCATTTGGCCCTTTTTCTGGGGTTTTTGAGATTTTGGTCTGAACCATGTTCTTTTGATGTTTCATATTTCTGTGTGGTGCCCACTGGTGTACAGAAACTCCTGTCTCTGGATCTGCTCAGCCCCTAGAGTGAGGTTGGGGGTTTTAGGGGCAGCAGAGCTGGTGTCTGGGGGGAGGACAGATCTGTTTCCTGATTCCCTTCTGTGGTGCCTGTCTCCAGTGTCAGAGCCAATGTGCCAAGCACACATGTGTAAGCCTCTGTGCTTTTGTGCCTAGCTGTTGTAGGTAGGGCCTCCCTTTGGTTGATCTGATGCCAGCACAGTGACTGCCATTTTGCGAAGCGGTGCCAGCAGGCTAGAAGGAACATCCAGCAGTCTGTGTGTTACAGTGGGGAGCCTCAGAGCTGAGTATGCAGCCAGGGGGATGGAGCACCTGAAGCTCCTCAAAGTTCCCAACCAGCTTGGCAGAGCGCGCCCAGACAACCTTGTCCAGCTCTCCCTTATCCTGTGCAGCAAGCTCTGTGCAAACCCCAACCTTCAGCAGCCCTCTCACTGCTAGGAAGCCTCTCAGACCACCCGCACTTCGTCTAACACAGAGCAGCCGGATATGGATCCTCTCCTCCACAAATGGCGGGAATGTCAGTCTCTCAAGCACTCTGCCTGTCCAAGCTCCTCAACGTCCAGAGCACCACACAATATAGGCTTCTGCTCACAAAGCAGATATCCAGGGCTAGGCACTCAGCAGTCCCAAGCTTCTTCCCCCTCCCCACTCCATTTCTCTTTCTCCTGCCAGTGAGCTGTGGTGGGGTAAGGGCTTGGGTCCCGCTGGATTAAGGCTTTCATACGTTATCCAGTTTCGTGAGGTCTGCTCTGTTTGTGAGGTCTGTGTGCAGTCTGGTTCAGCCTTCTTTCTTCTTGTTGTTTTAGGGCTGGTTGTATTAACTATATTTTTGTACTATTTGTGGTTTTAGGGGGAGGTCTCCGTTTCACCTCTCATGCCGCCTTCTTGAATCTCCACTTTTTCATTTTTACATGTTGTACATAATATTAACATATTTATGGGTTTGGTACTGTATTAGTAGAGTTCTGCAGAGAAACAGAACCTATAGGCAGGCTCGAGATCCAGGGAAAGCAAATGTTACTGTTCAAATCTGAAGGCCATCTGCTGGAGAAATCTTCCTTTTCAGAGGAACTCAGCCTTTTGTCTCAGTAGTCCTTCAACTGGTTTGATGAGGCCCTCTCACATGATGACAGCAATCTGCTTTTCTCAAAGTACAGCAGTTTAAATATTAATCTCATCCAAAAACACCTTTACAGCATCATCCAGAAAAACGTTTATTCAAATATCTGATCACCGTGGCCCAGCGAAGTTAAAGCATAAAATTAACTATCACAAATACCTGGTAATAATAGTGGCCAAGGCAAGGATGCTCTCCATCAGCTCCTCTCAGCTCTGTCATCTGGGACCCAGGGATTTGACCTGGGCTTCCAGCTCCCTAGCCATGATTTAGCCCCTGATTGGGATTTCCTGACCTGAGGATACAGGCTTTTTTAAGCACAGTCTTAATATAATTATGATGAAGTATTATTATTTTTTAACTTGTAAGACCATATAGCTTATAATACTGTGAAGTATATTTCATCTTATACATCACATACTATCTCTAGAATGCATCACACTTGTTTTCAAATACAGAAAAGGGTTCCAGGTATGGACTCTGAACACATATGGCCTGAATTTGAATCCTGGCTTTACTTCTCATGTGACTTTAGGCAAATTCCGGAATCTATCTATTGCCTCATCTCTAAAACAGGGATAGTAATGGAACCTACTTCCCTAGATTATTTTGAACAGCAACTGATAGAATACTTGTAAAGTGCTTAGCACAGTGCTTGGCATACACTAATCACTCCCTGAATAGTGACAGTCATTACTAGAATTATATTGTTGCTTTAAAAATTGAAATAAAACTCATTATTGGAAGAGCACTGTTACTATCTCTTGTATTGAGAAGGAACTTCAAAGTGGTCACATAGTCCTTTATGGTGATCATAGACCAAAAGCCCATTGTGCCTCCATCCTAATCCATGCTCCTGTTTCTGAAACTTCATATAGCCTGTGTGGAGTAATGTTGGGTCATTTTTTTTTCTCCCAGTCTCAGGGAAAATCTATAGAAGAAGAGTATTTATTTTGTCTCTCTATGCCCCAAATCAGTAATAACCATACTCGACTACATTTTTTGCTTTGCTATTGCAAAAGATGCTTCAAAATCCCGATCTCTTCTTTTTTTTTACTTTTTCAAACTGGTGTTTTTTAAAGTGGCTGGAAATTGTGATAATGTATTTCCCTGGTTATTTGTTTCCAAAAAGACTTACTGTGTCAATATTCCTTGGCAAATCTTCAAGAATAACTGGTCTGTTGCCCAGCGTTTCATTAATAGGGTGAAAAGCATCAAATTATGATTGGCTCATAGATGGTTGAGGGCATTCCCAACCAAAAAGCCCCTAACTTGAGAGAGTGGAATTCACTTATGGGATTTGTTTCACTGAAGTTCTCAGCAAACACGTTCAACAAGAGTATATTGTCAGCATATTTGTTTCTAGATAAGCATATCCTCAGTTGCAAGGAGAGACTATTTTAGGAACCATTTATTTTCCTTTTTGCTTCTCCCTTCTTTTAATTGTTCTCCCAGATAATTGATTTTTAGGAGATGATATTTAATGCATAAATGGGGGGAAAATAACCTATAAAACTATTCATAAAGTGTTCTAACTTGATTTACACAAAATAATTATTGCAAAATTTTTTTGTACAGATTTTCTTAATGTAAAAATGTCTAAGTGGATTTGCAGTTGGAAAGAAAAGATATAAATCCCATATTCTGTTTGCTTTTCCTTAATTCTTGTTTTTGTTTCCTCAAACCAAAATTTTATCTATAATGTGGATATTTCTGTTTTATTTTCTAGCCAGGATTAGTTCCACCTTCCCCAAATGTCTCTTGCCTCTGGCAGGCTAGCTTAGGCTTGTTAACCTGGCATTGGAAGGATTCTAAGTGAGAGTACGAATGTGCAATGCCTCTTGAGACCTTGGCCTGCATCATACCCACTGCATTCTATTGGCCAAAGCAAGTCACAAGGCTGGCCCAGATTCAGGGACTGGGAAATAGACTCCACCTCTCTATGGGAGGAGCTGAAAGTCATATTGCAAAGGTTATGGAGACAGGGAGGAGGTAAATGACCAGTTCCCTTTGTGCAATTAATATATCACAGTCAAAAAAGGAGTTGTCTAGAGTCTGCTCCACATCATATATATATCTTCCTCTGGAACTTAGCTGGTGCCACCTATGACCATAGTAGAGCTTCTCAGGAGACCCTGAAGTGGGATAAATAAATCTTTCTATGCAACAGAGACAAGTACCTTCCCAAAAGGAGATTACTATGTAGTATATATGTACTTTAAATTCTATTGATTACAAAATACTTCCTTGTATTAGAGATCATCAAAAATGACTCTAATACCAGCCTTCCTACATCCACTCCATCAATAGAGAAAAAAAAATATTGTGAAATAATAAACCCTAAGTATGCATCTGCTATAAATTAATAAAGAGCAAATCCATTCTGTATTTCTTAAAAAGATATTACTTAAATACCTACGCTAACAAAATGGCTGTTTGTAAGTTCATCACTTCTGCTTTCAGGTGATGCCCGGGTTACTTTCAGATAGAGCTCATGGCTGTCAATTTTTATTTGTTTTTATCCTGCAAAACCATCATCCAATATATTCAGACCTTTTTGTTGCATCTCTGCTGGTCCTCTCCCACTTCCAGTTTCTTTGATAATTTCTTTCCTGGTGTTTTTCAATGCCAGGTCTGGAGAAATAAATATGGATTTGCTAATTTCTCTTCCTGACAAACTCTGATTTGTTCACCAACATCATCTAAAATGTTATGATAAATTCTGAGAACATTTTCATAGGAAAAAAGCATGGGGCAGGGGGAACTGAATGAAGTTTCTGTGAGTTGCAGTGTGTAAAACAAAAGGGATTTATAAAATATAAAACTGATTTTATTAGCTAGCGAGTTTTAGCATTTATGGTGATTTTTATTGAATGTTTTTGTTGTTGAAGATGAGCTTCCTTCCCTCAGAGCACAATTTTCTTCTCTCCTTGCTCTGACTCTTGGTGGAATGATCATCTGGTGTTTATCACATGAAAGCCTGCTGCCTGCCACTCTAAGGAAAGTCACATGTGCTTTGATAGTGTTTCCTTTTGCTTGAGAATCAAAATTGAAGTTGAAGGAGATCTATGGGATAATTTATTAAGAAGATAAATTACTACTGCAGCTGACAAGGGGAGTGATAAAGAGATACATAAATGCTTTTAAGCCATTTAAAAAAATCACATTTCTTGTGTTTTCTTTATCCTGAAAGAACTTTAAACATTCTTATGGATATAGAAGGAAAAACCTACCTAATCTGCCTTGTATGTTTCTGTAATAAAGATCATGTTTATTTTCTCTGAACATGCTTTGTGATTTTTTATCTCCTTTTATTTTTGTATCCCAGAGTCTATGTGGGGTCAGTGATGGTGGGAAGCCAGAAGAACATTCATCCTGGGGATTTCATTCTAAAGAGGTCTTAAGTTTACATTTTTAATATTGCCTCAAAATGAAACAGAAACTGGATTGAAACATACACAGAATTGAATATTTAAAATACTCATTTTTTCTAGCCTTATTTTTTTTGGTTTCTCTTCTTTTTAGTATACTGAAAGCCTTAAAATAGAAATATCTCTTGACTTGTGAGAAGCATTGCTTTTCATTGAATCAGAATTTCTGTTCCTTGTTTTTATTACCATCTGTTAAAATCTAATCTGTCCTTTACAAGTGAGCTCAAATCATCCTCACATAAAGACTTCTCGGGTCTTTTTTAGCTGGTAATAATAGCTATCATCTGTGATCCCACATTTTTATATATACTTTTATATACATCTTGTGTCTTTATACTAAGCTATAGGCTTTATATGAGCAAGGGCCTTGTCTTATTCTTCTATTGTGTACTTAGAAATTTAAAAAATAAATTTGAATTGAGGTCCATGGTTGCTCTATTTTATGAGAGGCATCTTTTATTAAATTGTGGTATTAGCTGTCACTCTGTCTCAGTTCCTCTCTCACTTTCTTTTTCTCTCCTCTGTCTCATGGCTTATTTGAACTAAAATTAGGGTAAAATGCTTCATATGCTGTGAAGCCCACCTTTCTGAGCTCAGAGTAGTTTTCAGAATAGAATGTGGGATTTGTTAAGTGTAAATCATCAGTCTTTGCAGAATTGGAATAGATGTTCTATTTTCAAAGATTTCCATTACCATAACTTCTCTAATATCAGTCTATTATAGTGTGAAAAGATGTCTCTGCTTAACTAGAAAATTACTCCTCTGGATATACCCTGGGCTACTTCCAACGTGGTTAGTGACATCCTCACTTTGGTGGTGGAAAAACATTCCCTGGAGCTCTCAAAGGTATCAAGCTGATGTCCAATTACACTCTAGATTATATTTGGTAACATCACTACCAGATGGTTTCGTTATGGTTATTTTTCAATTTTTATTTCACTACCCACACTCATCTTTACAGGGTTCTGCCTGCAGTAATCTATTATGCCTCTAGGAAATCTTTACATCACAGAATGTATTGATTAGTCAGGTTCCTAAAGATAGTAATTTCATCACATAAGCCAGCTCTTGGTTGTATAGGTGATATTTCTTCAGGTGATCTGAGGGCCAAGAAGGTGAGTTTGTGTACTGAGTGAATTTCTCACCTCCAGAGCAGTCAGTGATTTCCTTTTGAACAAGGAAGGAAATTTGCCCTACAGAATGCTAGAAAAGCTCAGAAACAAGATACCAGATAATCCATTATAGAAATGGTACGAAAAAGGGCCCCAAAATGGAGGATTATTTAACAGTCTGTAAAAGAAGTAGTTAGATTGACTTGGTCTTCTCTTCAACACTGGCTAATTAAGTTACCACCTCTCTTGACTCTTAGAGGAGACTGGAAATTTACTCTCTGAAAATAAATGAAACCAAAATATTTATAAAAGCAGACAGTGGGGCAGGGTAGGGGTTGGAGGATTTAGTCCTAGGGCCATAGTTTGCTGACCTTGAAATTGATAGCTAAGAAGCACTAGATGCGTGAGTACAGTGTTCAGCATTAGACATTGAAACAAACCAACAGAATAAGAATCACTGGAGGTAGTAGAGATGATGCAGAGAGAAGAAGAAAAATGAAAGAAATTAAAGTCACTATCCTTAGATAATAAAAGTATGACATCCATTAATCAAGAACAGGATACAATAACAAAAGAATAAGCAGAATATGAAAAGAACTCCAAGAAATTAAAACTGTGATAGGTGAATAAAAATAAATTCAAAAGAAGAGTAAGCAGATAAAGTTGGGAAAATCCATAGAAAAAAAAAGACAAAAAGATAGGTAATAGGAGGGAAAAGATAAGAAAATAAAGATAACCTCATTTCTGAAGTTTCAACATCCTACGAACTTTAGTACCAGCAGGAGAGACTAAAAAGAGGAAGAAATTATCAATTATATTAGTATTGGAAAGCTCCCCAGAATTCCAACATTTGTGACTCTAGAATGAAAAAGTCACTACATTTCCAGCAAACAAAATAATGACAATCTCTTTCCAAGGCTAATCATCATGGCATTTCAATACTACAAAAAATAAAAACCTACAAAATTTTAGATAGAGAAAAAAATTTACTTATGCAGGATAGCATCAGAAAATAGGATAGCATCACACATCTCAACAGGAATTTGAAAGCTAAAAGACTTATATTTTACATATAACAGATGATTGATAAAATGTGATAGTGGAACAACGCTATTGCCAGACATAAACTCCCAAAACTTTCTTTCCTACACGTCTTTTCTCAGAAAGATACTGAAAAATACATCTTCAACAAAATAAGTAAACTAAGAGAAAAAGAAGATTCTGGATTTAAGAAACAGAAAGTAAAAAACAAGAGAGATGAAGGGAATTTTCAAGATGCCAGCAGTGGAACTCCCAAGATAATGGATAGCCTAAAGAACAGTAAGCCCAGATTGGAGCAGGAGGGTCAGTTAATGCAGAACTTATTTGGTAGGTTGACTGAACTGAAAATCGCATTATAAGACATTTTATAGAACTGCTGGAATGTGCTAGAAATGAAACAAATGAAAAAATGGGGCTATCATCAATTCCTAGAAACACAAATTTGTACAAAGAAGTAAATGTAGCCATGATACTTCACCTGAGTCAGCAGTGATGAATATTCACACAATTAGAATAATGAAGCCTCTGCCTTTGGGTTTAAGTGAGGGAGGGGGAGAGAGAGAATATTATAATTATATTGGCAGAGATAGAGGAAGGGGAAGAGGGTGAGTGAAATCATTTACTATATTGGAAAGTCAGTAAATAATTTGAAAATATGATGAGTTGAGAGATAGTGACACATACTATTTAAAGTCTGAAAGTAAATATCAAAGAAACTTAAAAATGCAAACAGGACAAGAAGGGTGGCTGGCAAGGAGAACAAATGGAATTGCCTTTTTGTTGTTGTTATGAGCCTTTTAGAATTGCATAAACCTAAAAAATTTGTAAATGTAATACTTTGGTTAAAAATTAGATCTAAAATTAATTATTAGATATAAAGTTACTTAAAATGATCTATTAGTGACAGTTTCTGTATATAGTTGATTCTTGCTGGCTTTAAATCAGTTCCATCTAAAAGAAGTGGTGGTAGAAATTAAGCCATAATTCCTAGAATTTAGAATTCAGATACACTGGATAATTAAAGATACAAGCCAGAAATCCTAGGAATGTCAGTTCACAATGGTTAGGAGCCATCACACACTTTTCATACCTTTCAGTAGGATGCACAAAATTGATCAAAATCCTTTTGTAAAAGAATACACACTAGAACTAGATGGAATCCTAGAACTCTTTGCGTATTTTATCATTTGTTCTTTAACATATCTTACTTTGAATAAATAGCTACTGCCTTGAATAAAATGTGAATTATGTTTTGTTTTGCAGTCAGAAATTGATTGTATGAAGGACCAAATGGTTTGTTACACAATGATACTGTTGAGGGACTAAGTTAAGTTTGTTGAGGTTGTAAAGTCACTATTTTTTTCATTTCAATAATTAGTTTATTCTGTCTTATATAACATTAAGATTGACTTGCTCATGTAAGAGTTGCCCCATACACTAGGATCCTTCTTTAGTGATCTGAGAATTAGGACTGTCTTTTTTAAGTTGTACTTTCTTGGGCTCTTGGATCACTTGTGAGCAGCATGCCTACATCAAGGACATAGCTCTTTGGGAAATCTTTGAAAGTATTCCCCATCCTCTTCTGTTGACTGTATCAGGAACCTGTTTCTGGTAGGAGACATGAAATGATATCCAGTGTCAACATCCAGAAGGCTTGAGGTCTGCCGAGAATCTTATGATCTGTGAAAAGACTGTGTGTGCTGCTTTACAAATTGAACATAATTACTTTTGACAGAGGAGGCTTTGAAGTTGCTGTGTGAGGTCAGTGAAAAGCATTGTGGAGCACCCGCATGAAAGGGTTCTCATGGGGTCTGCTGTGAGCGGGCAGAGCAGATGATTGCACTGCATCCTTCATCTTTCCCTGTGAAAACACTGTGGAGTCCTGTGCCATGCTCAGCACGCGTCTTCTTTCCAGGCCACCAAATTTCACAGTGTTAAGTAAAGTCTGCTTTTATGAGCATATAACTGTCCTTCTATGGCTCCACTCAGAAGTGGGATCTGTTAAAAGGAATTACTTTTTAGAACACTAGCATAGTTTAACTCCTCAAAGCACTGGGAGCAATTGAACTTAGGAACTAACATTCAGCAAATGACTGCTGAAATGGGGAAAATAAAGCAGAGGCCAAGAGCCAGAGGCTCCCCTGGACATGGAAAGGGTTCTGAGAGCAAAACAGTCCTGCAGTTTGACTCTGGATGTCAAAAAACTGCCTTTTTCTGGAAGTAAAATGTTCTTGGGAAAATAAAATTCCAAATTTGGTATATTTGTGGTCTGAAAGCATTGGGGGAAAGTTCTGGTTTGTACTTGGGATACATATGATGTGGAAGTATTTTCTAGTCTTCTAATCCAAAGGAATTGGTTTTAAAACATTGAGACTCCCTTGAGGAATGTAGTCCAAGTTCCCTTGCTGAAGGGGAGGCAGCCTGCAGTCCACTGGCATGGTGTCAGTCATATCTGTACGCACCCTTTTCCATTCAAGAACACAGTCTTTCAAGTTTGGGTTGTAGGTACCAGTTTGTCCATCTACCTTCCCCAAGACCTCCAGTGTAATCTACCCTCTCCCCCTGACTGCTTTCTTCTGTGATTTATTTGTTGTACTGGACACTAACCTTAAACTAAAAAACCTTTAATTGTTTTCAGATTCAGACATACTTTTCTTGCCTTTATAAGAAAATTATTTACTTTTTTTGTGGCAAGACACATGCCTTATTTTTAAAAACAAATTTTTTGTTACTCTTAGTTCACCTGGTACATGATAGGTGTTCAGTAGACGGGGTCCATACGTAACTTATTATCTAAATTGAAACAGTTTTGGGAGTAAAAGTGGGTGCTATAAGTTGTTATGCTGAGACAACAGATGTGAGTGGGGACATTAAATTCACTTTATCAATACATATTTGTCAAATGGAATTAATTTCTCCAATGATCTCCTACCCATGATTCTTCACTTTTATATATTTTCTTATCTCAGGTAAATGCCTCCTGGCTGGAACAACTTCTCTTCCTTCAAAGCCTTTTTACTGAGATTGTACTTCATAAAACTACATTAGATGTCTCATGACTTGTTGCCTTCATATGAGCCATGGCATTTTTCCCTATTCCTCCAATTTGTTTAGCAATACAGTCCAGCAGTGTTTCTCTTGAAGATGGACTCCCCAGGAAGCCATTCTAGCCAATATGTTTCTTATAACTTTGTAACAAGAAATGTTTACTTCACATGCATATAACAGACTTGAAAGGATTCCCAGGAGTTTCAGAAATAATCCCCAATTCCCTTTGCTAAGAATCTAGTGACATCTATTATCTATTGTTGCAGTTTCCATTCTAGTCCTCCATTTATTCTGTTCCAATATGTCCCATGTGGGTTTAGTCCCATATATGCTCTGTCAGGTTCCTCCTTGGGGCTCTTAATACAAAGCCAGCCTTTGATTATGTGCTTATTCAAAGTGAAGTCTTTGAGTATCAAGCTCTGATTGATAGTCTTTACAAAAGGATATGCTTTCTTTTAATATATTTGACAAACCATTAGGTGCGCATTTATTTGCATTAATATGTAAAAATGACTTCCTGATGTTCTGGTTTTTTGTTCACATGCTGTGTTTGTGGGGGGCTTATTTTAAATATGCTGTGGCAAATTCTTCTTGGACTCTGACTAAAAAATAGGCCTCCTCCGGTCTCAATGCAAAATCACTGATGTCACGAGATTAAATATTCCTTGCCAGCAGTAGTTCCTTAGTGTTTCATAAATCCCTTCCATCTCTAGATTAATCTAACAAATCTGTAATGCAGTCTTCTGCTGTGCCGTGCCTGTGCTAGGCCCAGGACAAATAAATAAGACATTTGGGGCCCAAATGTAGCTATGGGTATATATTGTCTCTTTTTTTGAGATAGGGTTGCTGGGCCATTTAAGAAAAAAAAAAAAGGACGTATTTGATGAGAATTTATAGAGCAAAGGAGAAAGGATATGATGTGAAAACTTGAATCTCAGCAATCTATATCATACTTAAAATTTTATATTAGATGGGCTTTCATATATATATATATATATATATATATATATAATCGCATGAATAGAAAATAATATATAAAAAAAGACACGTGTGGCTGGCATTTATTCACAGTGAACATAAACTTGGATTATTGTGAGCAGGCTGTATTAGCTAGACTGAAGGATATGTGCTTTTTAATTTTGAGAGAGATTGGCCAGTTGTCTTCCATGAATGTTGTGCATCAGTTCGCACTCTCACCAGCACAGAATAAAAGTGCCTCTTTCCCCAATACTTGCCAGCAAAGGGAGTTTCCGTTTTTATCTTTGCCAATCTGATGGATGAAAAATGGTATCTCACTACAGACTTAATTTACATTTAGTGAACATCTCTTCATATATTTAAGAGTCATTTATATTTCCTCTTCTACAAAATTTCTGTTTTTCCCATTTGGTGAAAAATGTCTTGGAAAAGGTTTTTGGTTCAATTAATGACATTATCATACTATGTTCAGATCTAAGAGAAATAATAAGTATAGATTTATAGAGGCAGGTGATTTTTTTTTAAGATGGAAGTTCCAAAGAGTGAATTTTAGCATAGGGATGATTTATATTCTTATTATAAATTTTGAACCTAGGTTAAATGACGTATTATATTTCACATTTATTTCCTTTTCTGCTGTAAAATGTCAGAATTATTCAGTATTGCACCTATTGCCAAATATTTTTAGTGGGGTTTAAATTTTATAATTTTACTTTCTGTTATACTCTAGTGAAGATAAAATAGATAAAACACTTTTGGCTTTCTTCCTTCTTTTCATACTTTGTAACTGACAGAACTATTTTTGTTTTCTGTTGCTCCGAATGAAGAGTGGGCCAAAAGGCAATGAAAACCTGAAATTAATAACAAAAAAGAAAGTACTAAAATTCTACCCAAAGAATTACAGTGATTTTTATGATATTAAGTCATTTATAAGCATTTATTAAAAACCAGAACTATTCCCATGGAGCAGATTTCAGCATAAATATTACCCAACCACTTCCAGAAACTGAGATAAGATGAGTTTACTTGTTCAAAGTCAATGTACATGACCACAGTACTGTGAGGCTTCTCTACAGGACCTGGACACCATCCTCTTCTTACCTCATTTTCCCATTGCTATTGTTTGTTGGGCTATTGTCTGCTTACTATGTACCATAGGCCAGCCCCATCCAGAACTCAGGGATACAAATAAAATTAATATTTTGTCTCTATCCCTAAAAAGACATATCCTTTTAATAGCTCTCTTGAGGTATAACTGAACTTAAAGTAAACCACATTTATCTAAAGTGTACAATCTGGTAAAATTGGCACCATGAAACAGTAACTGCTATCAGCATCATTTAACATACCCATTACTCCCCCAAATTTTCTTTTGCTCTTTTGTAATCTCTCCCCTTTCCCTTCTCTTTTCCCTTCCCAGAAAAATACTAGTCTGCTTTCCATAACTACAGTTTACTCGCATTTTAAATCTTTTTTTATATAAACAGACATACTGTCTGTGTTCTTTTTGCTCGGTCTCTTTCACTTGGCATAATTACTTTGAGATTTACTCATGGTTTATGGCTTGCCTTTTCATGTTGCCAATGAGATAATTTTAATTCTGGTGAGAAGAACATTTCTTAAGTCATGGCTGGCTCAGAGAAATGATTACTGAGCTGAGAATTGAAGGATGAATTGGAAGTCCCTTGGTTAAAAGAAAATAGAATATGGTCGGATGTCATAAAAATCTTGGCATGAATTTGTTTATCACATCGTTTTATAACAGGACAGGACATAATCTAAACAACATCAAAACTTAATGCACTTTAGGAAAGAAGGGCTAGTGAAAGGAGGGTGGGCCATGTGGGGCTTGACAGAACTCTCACAGAGTTTGTTCTTATATTTTGCACCCTCACTGTTCTATATTTCTCTTGTTTCAGACTAAGTGCCAAGTAATTGACAGCTGGGAACTAAATACGTGGATTTGCTGGACACTTGGCAGTTTCATCTTGGAAGTTAAGGATATTTGTCTTTTTAAAAGGTAGATCAGGTGATTTGCCTCTGAGTATCTGTTTAAGCTAATGACTGTCAGGCCAGGAGGAAGGACACCAGAGGGTTCAGTAGAGGTTTCTGACTCCATTGCCTGAAGTTCACTGACACCCAAGCAAATATACATATAATGTCTCCAGCTCAAAGTAAATAAACTGAGCCCCTAAGCCAATGATAAGAAGGAGAATGTAATTTCCATCTCAGTAGATTGAATTATCTGGATCTGCCCACCAGCTGGTTGCTCTCCTTGCCAGAGCTGGTTACCCTGAAGGAAGGAGCAAGAATTCAGTTTGCGGAGTCACTGTTTACATGAAGATCAGTACATCCAGAAGTACCCTGTGCCTTTGGATCTGGCAGTCAAGGGCGTATTACATTTGTGGCTTTTGCACTGAAGTAACATTCCTAGCAGGTCAAGGATTGTCAGGCATTCCTTTAAGGCAACAAATAGCATATGCTTCTTCTGAGAGAAATACATCCTGTTTTGAACACAAATGATAGATGCTGGTATTAATGCTTGGCTTATTAAAAGATTTGTGAAAGCAGATAATCATTAAAAAGTGTTAGTATGGCAAGCGTGTTAATGTATGAATGCACATTCAACTTATCAATCTTCTGTGTAGGCCAAGGCCTGTTCTTCATTCATTCAATAAATATTTACCAAACTCTTCCTGGGTACTATTCTGAGTGCTAGAGATAAAACACTAAATAAAACAAACATCCCTGTTCTTAGATGCTTACTTAGGAGTGGAGTGGGGGTATATGGAGGCAATGGGAATGCTCCCACAGACCTCCTATTACAGGGAACATAACTGAGCCCCAACTTCTTGTGTTCTCCCCCCTCTTTTCCTCTAATACGTAATGATCCTTATGAACAGGGTCTCTGGGAGGTGAGGTTACATGATAAACAAAGCACAATTACTGCCTTAAATCTAGGAACACAGAGAGCTAAATGAATAATTACAGTTCGTAACATTTAGGCCCTTACTAAAGTTATGAATGATGTATTACAAGAGCCCTCAAGAGAAAGTGATTAACTGTGTTTGGAAGAATTTGAGAAGTCCTCATAGAAAAGGTAATACTGAACTGAGTTTGAACACTTTGGAGAATATATGTGAAGGAAGGAGAGATTGAATAGCACCTCTTCAAAAGGAAAATTCTTGAAAACTTAGTATTCGGGAGACAGTGATTGGGTGCTTCTATGTGCCAGGTGCTGTGTAATAATAGCGGAGGCTTAAGAAACAAAGCATGATTAAATTAAGCTATTGTGTGTTTTTTTCTCAGTATTTTTTGTAGTAGGACCATTATGGTAATGTGTTTTTAAGTGAGCCTTTACCTTTAAGAGATCTGTATGAAAATTTTTACAGATAAAATTATATGGTATTTGGGATTTTCTTCAAAATTATATGTTGGGGAGAGAAAGGAAGCAGGGTATAAATGGCCAGATGGGCCATAAATTGATAATTGGTGAAGCTGGGTGATGAGTGCCTGGGCCCCCTTAGACTATTTTTTTACAAGTAATACAACTTGGTTCCTGCCTTTGAAAACTAATTAGTCTCTTGGGAATAAAGATCTAAAGAGATTGTTTTAACACACTATGTGGAGAAACAACCCAGAAAGAAAGGATGCATAATGTTACAGAATGAAATAATAATTATTTAAAATAAAAATTAACTGTAGCCAGTTCTACAATGTAGAGGGTGTGACATAATTCCTTTCTGTGGATAAATAAATCTCCATCCAGTTCCTTTGCACTCAGAGAGTGGGAAGGAGGGGAGAAAAGTTAGACTCAGACAAAATGATTTTTGTTTATCAGAGAATATAGATGACTCTTTGGATAGATATATAAAGGGAAGCCCAGAGGAGATGTTTTTGAAATGCTGGTGTTTGTAAAGAGGGAAGGAGAGAACTGAGCACCATTAGAGGATGCTTCTCTCGAAGTTGGTGGACATAATGTTGAACCGGCTGCGTCTGTTTTGCTGTGCGGCCTCCCCGTTCACTCCCAGAACTTTTACAAAACATTTCCACACAAATTATTTGTCTGTTTTCTCTTTTTTTCCCCTTTTTCAGAAAACAAGAAAACAAATCTGAGTCCTGCCACTAAAGAACATTTCCATCTTGGGAGGTGATACTGAAGGACTTGGGAACAATTCAAGGTGCATTAGTGACATGAGAAAGTAACCATAGGGATGCACAGAAATTTTGCAAAGAAGGATCCGGGATTGGGCTGGGGGTTGGGTATGCTGACATGTGGGTTAAAAGTGGAATTGGTTACGTCAAAAAGGAGGGTGAAACTAATGTATTAGTCACTATATTTCATTGGAAATGGTTTACCTGATGCTTTATTCTGTTAAGCAAGAAGTAAGTGTCCTGGGCAACATCAAAGCCCCATATGCCCATGAGGAGGAAGCACTTTAGGACAGGGCGTAGTGTTTCTGGGAAGAGGAAGAAACAAATGACTCTGGGGGCCTACCAATGACCTCGACGGAAATGTGCAGTTACTAACCAGGAGAGATACTTCAGTGTAAATTTGGGTAATTTGTTTCAGCAGTGATAGAAAACTAATATAGGTGATATTTCAACAGGCAGATGAAGGCTTATGGGAAAAGCTGCTTGCCTGATGAAAAGATAAGAATGAGCAAAATAGAGGCAGACAGACACGAAGGGAAACTGGGAAGGACTGTATGTAAAATATGGTGACTGTTAGTAACAATTCTGGAATGGCAGTTTAGGCCACATATTGAAGATCTTGACCGACAGGCTAAGGGATTATTGTTTATTCAATGAATAATTTTGACTCATTATAGATTTTAAAGTTGGAGAGTGACAAGATTGAGGAAAAACTGTAAGAATACTAATTTGGAAATGGTGTTTAAGAGGATTTGGGTAGCTGATGTGGGTAAGGCTGGACTTAAGGGGACTAGTCAAAAAGTTCTTGCAAGAGTCATAATAATAATAATAATAATAATTATTATTATTATATAATAATAGTATTGTGGTAGCTAGCATTTGTTGCCTGTATACAGTCTGTGCTTTCCATGGTTTTCTTACCCACTTTTCCCCACAGCACAGTGAGGTAGATGCTATTATCTCCACTTTATAGATGAAGATATGGAAACCTAGAAAGCTCGAGCAGATTTTCACAATTTTACAGTTGGCAAATGATAGGGCCAGTTCTTCTCCTTGCTCTTCAGGATCCGAACAAGAGTGGTGACCCTGGGACAAAACATGCATTTTCTTTTATGTACTGAGTTTCTTTAATCAGGGTACATCTTCAGTGAGTTAGTAGAATATTTATGCAAATTGTAATTACAAAATCAGGTATGCAAATTCTTTTGTTTTCTAACATTCGTGTTCCTTGGTTTTTAAGGGAAGAGATTGGTTCTTATAATACACTTAACACTATACATGGACTTAATCAGAGTTTCTCATATTGTATTAACAAATATTCATTGATTACTAGGTATAAGGCAGGTATACCAGTTTAATTCTGCTGAGCATTTAATCCATTTGCTCTGTTTCTCTCAAGTTGTGTGTGTGTTTTAAGAAGCAATCATGTTTTAGTAAGGGAAATAGAGATACTATGTCAAAAAATACTTTGAAGTTTAATGCTTATTGCAAAAATTCTGTCTTTGAAATGCATTTTTTTGCTAAGTTAAATTTATAATCAACTTGCAGGACTGACCTTATTTATAGACATAATGAGTAGTTAGCAATAAGGTTTGATTTTAAAGGCCTTGGAAAGGCAGCCTTTTGGAAAATACCTTCTACATCAAATCTTATTTGAAAGTAGCAACAATACATGCTCTTAGATCCTTCCTTCCACCTCCATCCCTCCCTTTCTCCTTCTTCCTCTCCCACTTCCTTCCTTGTATCCCTTTTTTCTTTTATAAATACCTACTGAATGCCTTCCATGGTCTAGACACTATAAGCATTGGGGAGCTTGGGATATTGTCATAAAGTAGACATGGTTTCTTCTAAGGAACCCAGTACCTATTTGAAAGTAGACATGGTTTCTTCTAAGGAACCCAGTACCTATTTGAGCAAAAAGTCACCTAACAACTTATGTGCAAAGAATATATTGTTATACTGTGGACGACAGTTTCATGGAAGAGATATTTGAACTAAATCTGATGAATAATTATAAGTTAAGGTTTGAAAAGGCATTAAATATTGCCTTCTCAATGTGCAAGTACTTCTGAGATTTGAAAAGTTCAGAAAACATTTATTAAGTATATTTTGTATCACAGTACTATGTTAGGAAATGAGGAGTCAAGAAAAAAAATAAGACTTGATTCTTTTCCTTGAGGAGCATATAGTCTCCTAGGGAAGAAGAGGTTTATGAAACATGTATTTTTAATGCATTATGAGAAGAGACATTTTACTTTGATTGAGTAGGGGTGGGGACAGGGAAATTTATCCAGAGATGATAAGCCTGTGCTAAGTCTTAAAGGATGAACACAGTTACAGAGGAAAAAAATGTTAATGGACCTGAGCTGACTCAGAGGGATGACTGCTGAGTATCAGTGGGGAAGTAATCACACTGGTCGCTTTTGCCTTACAGAGGTGGGTGGAGGAGAGACGATGGCCCACTGGGGAACAGAGCATATGGATGGATGAGCCTTGGGATATGAAAAGAGAGGCTTCAGTTAGGGTAGGGTCTAGACCAGAACCCTGATGCAGAAACAGAGGAATTGCTCATGAAAATGAAGCAGGAGTAACGGTGAAGCAAACCAACTGAATAGCACTCAAGGTTGCAGCTCACGTTGATAGGAAAAAGCATAGGGAGTCTGTTTGAGAAGAGGTAAGTCTAATATTCCATCTTAGGTTATCCAAATTGCCATAATATAAACCTTATGCCTTTCCCTGAACCTTCAATGAAGTCTGCTACTTAAGAAATGCCTCTTAATAGAAATCAAGAAAAAAGTGGCTGACTTTCCCGCTTGAGTTAGTGTGAAGCAGAAGGAAAGGAAGACTTGTGGGAGGTGATACTTAGATTCTCCTAATACCAAGAACCAGAGATCAAAGTGACCACGAGAGAATGAGTCTTGGGAAACAGATATACTGGGAAAGATGTGCCATGGGGGAAGGAATGAAGTATCTTCAATGTTAAAATTGGAATTAGGGGTATGAGAAAGAGACAATATAAATGTTTTAGTAATGAATAATTTAATGTGAATTAATTATTTTTTACTCCATGTCCTAGGCAATATCAAGTATCAAAATCCACATATCCAGAAAAAGAAAGATCTCTAGAGAGACTGGGGAGTATGAGAAGATTGTAGATACAAAATGGAAATAATAGAGAAATTTCACTCACTTCTCTAAGAGGTAGAATAGGCCTCCATAGGCCATTCATTATCTCTTGTGTCAGACTAGCATATGCCAAGAAATTGAGTCCAGGGACCAGCCTGTGGCCTCTGCAAGAAATTTTCTATGTCTGCTTAGAAAATTATTCGTTTTATATGCTTATTTTCTTTTAAATATAATGAAAATAAATGTGATACACCTTTAGGAACTTTGATTCTCAATGAGCTACTTTCATGAAGTAAATGAGGTAATTTAGCTCTGTATAACCAGATTCAAGCTAGCTCTTGGGCTTAAACTGTGGAGGTCAAATGAAATTATTCAGAAATTCTGAGCCCATTTCCAAGACAATCTTGTTAATAAGGGATAAAGTTTACTGGCAATCAAGTAAGATTCTAACTATTACCAATAGATTGCCATTAATCAACCTGGGCATTTTGGCTAAGGAATAGCAGGAGGATTTAGCTTCTATACAAATAATTTTCATTCCAGTCACTGTATAATCACCTGATATCCTGGTATTAAATCCTGGAATTCTAAAACCATGATCAAATATGCCCACCTGTCTAGTGTGATTGATTGCACAAAACATTCACAAACATTGTCTAAGGAAGCTAGTACCTAAGGAGACTAATTACATTGGAATATTGAAATATGATCCCTGGAGGTTATGACTGTATAACTCCCAGTAGTCCAGTCTTTGGGGCTAAATCCTCCAGGTTTGAATGTAGAGCACAGATTGGAGCCTGATTCTGTGTCATATTTGATATGAACCACAGTGTAAGAGCTCAAGGAGAATGGCCTATTAGCAGAGCCCACATGGGGCATTGGGTTAAATGTCTCTATTTCACAGAACATTTTGAATGCTAGGCTTGAACACCAATTGAACTCCATACTTTATGGAATAATTTACTTTCAGAGACAAGTTATTGTCCTTTCCTTTGATTTGCTCAAATCGTGAATTACTGTCAGAATAGAATGGTTATTTCTCTTACCTGGATTGCTTATATATTCAAGAGGCAAAGTAATTTATGTTTTAATAAACAACTAATTATATTTTAGACTCAGTTTGGGGTTAAAATAAGTCTTTTTCATTCTTCTGTAAGTTGGATATTGTCTACCATTTTTCATGGCCTCCTTAGCTCAAAGTTTTGGCAGATAGATATTGCTGCAATATGCAGGTCTTCGTTGTAGTGAAAGTTCAGTTTACATATTAAGTGAAATGCAACATGCCCAAAGGTTCATGCTACTTGGGCACACTTACAGTGTGCATACCTTCTTTCATTTATCAGGTATTTTTTTTAAATATATACATATATTTTTTTTACTTTTTAAAATTTTGGTGTCATTAATATACAATTACATGAGCAACATTGTGGTTAGTAGATTCCCCCCATTATAGAGTCCCCACTACATACCCCATTACAGTCACTGTCCATCAGCATAGTATGATGCTATAGAGTCACTACTTGACTTCTCTGTGCTACACTGTCTTCCCCGTGACCCCCTACATTATGTGTGCTAATCATAATGCCCCTTATTCCCCTTTTCCCTCTCTTCCCACCCATCCTCCCCAGTCCCTTTCCCTTTGGTAACTGTTTGTCCATTCTTGGGTTCTGTGAGTCTGCTGCTGTTTTGTTCCTTCAGTTTTTGCTTTGTTCTAATATTCCACAGATGAGTGAAATCATTTGATACTGTCTTTCTCCACCTGGCTTATTTCACTAAGCATAATACCCTCTAGCTCCATCCATGTTGTTGCAAATGGTAGGATTTGTATTCTTCTTATGGCTGAATAATATTCCATTCTGTATATGTACCACATCTTCTTTATCCATTCATCTACTGATGGACAATTAGTTGGCTTCCATTTCTTGGGTATTGTAAATACTGCTGCGATAAACATAGGAGTGCATATGTCCTTTTCAAACTGGGCTGCTGCATTCTTAGGGTAAATTCCGAGGAGTGGAATTTCTGGGTCAAATGGCATTTCTATTATGAGTCTTTTGAGGAACCTCCATACTGCTTTCCACAATGGTTGAACTAATTTCCATTCCCACCAGCAGTGTAGGTGGGTTCCCCTTTCTCCACATTCTCGCCAGCATTTGTTGTTGTTTGTCTTTCAGATGGTGGCCATCCTGACGGGTGTGAGGTGATATCTCATTGTGGTTTTAATTTGCATTTCTCTGATGATTAGCAATGTGGAGCATCTTTTCATGTGCCTGTTGGCCATCTGAATTTCTTCTTTGGAGAAGTGTGTTCAGCTCCTCTGCCCATTTTTTAATTGGCTTATTTGCTTTTTGTTTATTGAGGTGCATGAGCTCTTTATATATTTTGGATGTCAACCCCTTATCAGATACGTCATTTATGAATATATTCTCCCATACTGTAGGATGTCTTTTTGTTCTACTGATGGTGTCCTTTGCTGTACAGAAGCTTTTTAGTTTGATATAGTCCCACTTGTTCATTTTTGCTTTTGTTTCCCTTGCCCGGGGAGATGTGTTCATGAAGAAGTAGCTCATGTTTATATTCAAGAGATTTTTGCCTGTTTTCGTCTAAGAGTTTTATGGTTTCATGACTTATATTCAGGTCTTTGATCCATTTCAAGTTTACTTTTGTGTATGGAGTTAGACAGTAATCCAGTTTCATTCTCTTGCATGTAGCTCTCCAGTTTTGCTAACACCAGCTCTTGAAGAGGCTGTCATTTCCCCATTGTATATCCATGGCTCCTTTATCGTATATTAATTGACCATATATGCTTGGGTTAATATCTGGACTCTCTATTCTGTTCCACTGGTCTATGGGTCTATTCTTGTGCAATTACCAAATTGTCTTGATTACTGTGGCTTTGTAGTAGAGCTTGAAGTTGGGAAGCAAGACCCCCCCTGCTTTATTCTTCCTTCTCAGGATTGCTTTGGCTATTCAGGGTCTTTTGTGGTTCCATATGAATTTTAGAACTATTTGTCCCAGTTTGTTGAACAATGCTGTTGGTATTTTGATAGGGATTGCATTGAATCTGTAGATTGCTTTAGGCAGGATGGCCATTTTGACAATATTAATTCTTCCTAGCCAAGAGCATGGGATGAATTTCCATTTATTAGTGTCCTCTTTAATTTCTCTTAAGAGTGTCTTGTAGTTTTCAGGGTATAGGTCTTTCACTTCCTTGGTTAGGTTTATTCCTAGATATTTTATTCTTTTTGATGCAATTATGAATGGAATTGTTTTCCTGATTTCTCTTTCTTCTAGTTCATCATTAGTGTACAGGAATGCAACAGATTTCTGTGTATTAATTTTGTATCCTTATCAGGTATTTCTTGATGAATCACATGCAACTGTCATAGGCACTTGGAAGGATTATAAAATGCAGTTTCCCATCCTCAAGAGATTTTGCTGTATGATAGAGGAGAAAAGAAAGTTAACAAATGAATGTGCCATAAAGGATGGTAAATAAGTCACAGGCTTTCATAGGAGAGCAGTGCTACTCTTGTCTGTTGCCAGGGCTGGTCAGCCTGAGCTCTCCCCCTACTTAGTGGGTCACCATTCACTGCACTGGCCAGATGCCTTTGCAAAGGGCATAGCCCTCATGACCGCCCTGAAATCTCGGCTTGAGTGATTAAGTATGGCTTTATGTAAACAGTAGTTTTGAGCTGAGCAAAAGGAGTACACAAATTTTGGAAGTGAAAGAAAAGTTTTTGGGTTAAACAGGTGAAGGGAATAAAAAGGCACCAAATCAATCATAATATAAATTAGTCATGGGGATGAAAGTACAGCATAGAAAATATAGTCAATAGTTCTGTAACATCTTTCTATGTTGACAGATAATAACTGCATTAGTTGGGGTGAGCATTTAATAATGTATACAACTGTCAAATCACTATGTTGCATACTTGAAACCAATATAATACTGTATATCGACCATAGTTCAATAAAAAAATACCTAAAGAGAAAAGTTTGGAAATGTAGTTTAAGGCCAATTGGGCTATGAATTATAGGCAAAGAAGTTTTATGTTAAGTTTGTTTTGAAATTACCAAATAATATATACATATTGTAAAAACTTAAAACAATACTGAAATACTAAAAACTTAAAACAATACTGAAATACTGTTTCTTCCATTTTCCAAGTTCCCTCCCCCTTTTCCAGAGACTCATGCTAATATGTTTAGACACACACACACACACACACACACACACACACACCTACAGAATGTATATTTATACATGCATGTACTCATGGTTCTGTAAGAATTGTTCAATAACATTTAAAAATTAACAAGTTTATCTTTGCCACTTTTCAGTGTCATTATGCAATCTTATTTCTTCTGTTAAAACTTACATGAGCAATACACAAATGTATTCTTTGTAAGATTCATAGAATAAAAAATATACAAGCAAACTATTGAGGTCCCTCTTTACCCACTCTCATTTTCTCAGATGTAACCACTGACAATGTTTTATTTTGTGTCTTTCTACAGTTGTTTAAATGAACATACAATCAAGTATACTTTTATTCTTAACCATCTTGGAGAAATTTCCATGTCACATCATGTAGGCCTAACATTATTTCTAACTTTTTCATTTTATTCTACAGAATGGTTTTGATATAGTTTACTTAATGACTCTTTTATTCATGGGCAATTATTACCCTAAAGCTGGCTGACTTTCCAAAAAAAAGCAAATCCTCTCAATCTTTTAGTGAGAGGAGACTTCAAATATATACATTTCTTTTTGGTCATACTAAATACATAAATCTTTTGGGTAAGAATATCAAAGTAATCAAATATTTAATTATAGTATTAATTTAGTTACCCATAAATATTTTAAATCATGCATATTTGTAGAATAATACATTAACTTAAAAGTAGATTTTTATCTTTCTTACATTCTTATGAAACAATTTCACTCAGACTTCTAATGTAGCATGGCTATCATTATCTGCCATTGAACTACTTTTTGAATCATTCAACAGTTTTCTGGAGTACATAATTTTAATTTCTAGGTTAGGACTTCACTCTTCTTAAATCTGTTTACAAAACCATTACTTGAAATTGTATATCTAGACCAACTGAAAGTATCTATTTACATAATGTTAGGACAGCTGCTGTTTTCATTGTTTCTGTACATACCTACCTAGTGAATTATTTTTTTTAAGTCTTCTTTAAAAGACTTGTTTACTGTGATATCCAACACTTCTAATTGTAAGTTATACTCAAGTGAAGGACTACAACTTCTGTGTTAGATTTTTCTTTCTTTCAGTCTCTTTACTTGATTAGAGTTTTTCCTGGTGAATACATCTTTAAAGAGTATTCAACTGTTCAAAAGGGAGTGATTAAAAGGACTCAGAGAAAAGTGAGAAAATTTTGGGGTAGTCAATTATAAATGACTCTTTCACTGAGGGATGATTTTGGGAATGGAAACATACCTTATATTTACACATCTGTTTCTAAATTTTTCATGCTTTATAATATTGTATTAAATATCCCTGTGAACAGATTTTGGGGCACAGGTGAAAGTATTTCTTTTTAGGCAACATTCCCAACAGTGAGGTTGTCTGGTCAGAGGACAGGAGCATGAAAAATTTGGAAATATATTACAAAAATGCATTCCTGAAAGACATCTCCAATTTGTACTGGAAATACACTGCTTAAGAACACTCATTTTATCAAAGCATTGCTAATACCTGTTGTTATCAATCTGTTATAAATTTGCCATTCAGAGAGGCAAAAATAATATTTCATTTTTGTTTTTTGATTTGCTTTTCTCTGATTATTGATGATAATAAACATCTTCTACAAAATTTTAATAGGAAATTACATTTATTTTTGTGAATTGTCTGAAATCTCTTTCTCACCCTTTGTCTTGCCTGTGGGGATTGTCCCTGGGCAAGTTCATGCTGGATTCAGTGAGACCAAATAACAATAACAGAATGTTAGGGGTAAATGGCTTTATTCTCATGGTGGCAGGTCGAGTGCTAGAATCACACCTGCCTCTGGCAAGTCCACAATCTGGCTCTGTCTCTGCCTGGGTTGAGCTCTTTATATAGAAACACAGACAATAATGGCTCATTGCCAACAGGTGTGTAAGCATCGGCCTACACAGTAGGCCAATTACATCATCAATCAGCTTAGGGTCAGGTGAGTATCCTGGCCATAGGAACTTCCATTTTCTCTACACCCTACCTACCTATATCTATCTATCCATCTGTCTGTTATCTATCAATTATCTATCATCTATCAATATATCTACACAGACACATATACCTATGCATACACATTTTCTCATGACAGTCTTTGGCTTTTTTACTCATTTAAAAAATGCCTTATATAATCTTGCTATTGATGTTTGTCTGTTACATATCTTGCAAATACTTTACCCCAGTTTTTACTTGTGTTTTAATTAGTTTATGGTATCTTTTGTCACACAAGTTTTGAATTTTTATTCAATCTATTTTTTTATGTTTTCTCAAGTTTGTGCCTTTACTTAAGACCTTCCCACACATTAGAAAGATATCCTTTTTTATATATTTAAGTATTTAAAAAATTTTAATATATCTATATCTTGAATGCCTTCAGTGTATGTTGTGAGCTAGGGATAACACTTTATTTTTTGCCAAACATTATTTTTCCAAACTTTCTCTAAAACTTTATATTTTCCAATTATACTAACACCGCTTATCAAATAGAGCATCTCTCCACTAATAAGAAATTCTCTCTTTATCATAAGCTAAGTTTCCATGTATATATCTATGGATCCCTTCTTGGACTCTATTTTCTATGGCCTATTTGCATACATATACATTAATTATTATAACTATTAAATTAAAATTAATATGAAATTACAATTCCAAGCCCCTTATCCTTATTCTTCTTTTTAAGAATTTACTGACTCATCTTTGGAAGCAGAAGAATTTAGTGGCTAAAAGCCCCTAAGAGACTGGGTCAGGTCAGTTAACATCAGAGGCAGTGCTTTGTCTCTTGCTCATTCTGTGATATTGGACAAGTCATTTAGCCTCTTTGAATCTCAATTTCCTCATTTGTAATGATGATAATAGTACTACAATGAGGATTATAAGATAATTCATCTGACAATGTATGGAAAATACTAAGTACTCAAAAATTTTAGCCATTGTTTTTATTATTATAAATTATCTTTACTGCATCAACTTTACAACAAGCTTATTAAATTCTCTTTAAAAATCTTCCTGTGATTTTGATTGTAATTGCTTTGGATTTGAATATTATCATGGGAGAATTACATCTCTATAATTTTATCTTCTTCCATCTGGAACTTCTGTATTTTTCTGCCAATTGATTAAATTTTCAATTATATCTCTTAGAGGATGTCTAGCCAATGGGTTCCAGCCCCAGCCAGGTTCACTATTCAGTTATACTGAGGAATAACAACAGAACATTCTTGGGGTGAAAGGCTTTATTACCCAGCTTGGTCTCCTGGTGATAGGTCGAGCACTAGAATTACATTTGTATCCAACAGTCTGCAGGTCTGTAATCCTCCTTCTCTCTGCCTCCACTCAGAGCACTGGGCAGAGCCCTTTATATAGTGACTCAGTCAATAATAGCTTATTGCCTACAGGTGTGGAAGCAGCAGGCCAGTTACATCATCAAGTAGTTTAGGTTCAGGTGAGGATCCTGGCCATAGGAATCCCAACTTCCCCCACAAGGGATTTTATAATTTTATCAGTATAGGTTTTATACATAGATATGTTTTGTTGTTATATTTTCCCTATTCGTCATATGGGTTTTGTTGCAGTTGTGAATGGGATCCTTCTATGTTTTCTAATTTAGTATTTTTGGGGGTGGAGGGTCAAGTTTTCTATCTTCTTCTCTCTTAAGAAGTCCTGAAATGACCCCATGAGAAATGCTGAAACCATGGTGGACCTTTTGAATTGTCCCACGTCAGAGTGGGGGCTTTGGGTCTTGCCCCGTGCTGACCAGTATTTGGATTCTGGCTGCTCTGGAATAGGTCATGACCTTGTTTAGGAGTTCTGGTCACCCCAGGCACTTACCAAAGAGAACTGACACCCTAGGGCTGTCTGCCAACAGTGTTTTTAGCAGTAGGGGAATAAATTCTTTATCCTAAAGGGAGATCTGGGTAGCATCACAGAGTTCCATTGCAATAACATTAACAACATGTAGATTAATTTCTCTTTGTTTTTTAAAAAAACACTCTCTGAGATAATATAGTGATTCATAATTATTTTTATTACTGTTAAATTTGAACTTATTTCTACCATCTTCTTAATGCAGATAGAGTAATTGTTTTACCTTCTGGGTGCATATTTTTTGCCAGATCTTCTGATGTTGGATAGAACTCAGTCTCTTTGTAAGATCCTTGTCTACTAATCACTCTGATAAATGTTCCAGGGAACATCTGCTTCTGATACCCATGGACCTTTTCATAGAGGAGCTTGTCTATGATCGTACCTTCATAGTAGTTGTCTTAACGGATTGTAGGTTGTGGTTTTCTTTGATCTTTTCTCCTTTCTAACTTTGGGAGACACCTCAAAATTTCAGATGAATGGCTTAATTTTTAATCTTCAGAAATTACAGCTTTATTTTCTTTACAAACGCATCTTTTCTGTCATTTCAGGGAAATTTTTTGTGGTAGGAGTGTAAGTGAATGTGCCAGTTCAGTATTTTGATCCAATCTCTCATAATTCTTATTCTCTGTTCCATAGTCTCTATGGTTTGCATGTATGTATGTAAATATACCTAAACATTCATCTATTGATGGACATGCCAATAAATTCCAAAATCTCATTGTTACAAATACGTCAAAGTACATATATGTTTATATACATATTTCTGTAAGACAGAGTCTAAAAGTAAAATTACTGTGTATTTGATCAAAATATTGATAGGTACTATCAAATTGTTCTCCAAAAATGTATTAATTTACCTTCCCATCAATAGTATTGTAAGAGTAACTGCCCAAATGTTCAAAAACATTGAATTTTAATATTTCTTCAAATTTTCCAACTTAATGGGCAAAATAATCTCATTTTTGCTACAATTTGCAATTTCAGAATTAGTACTGACCTTGATTATCTTTTCAAAAAGTATTTATTTATTTATTTTTGAATTATCTTTGACAGTTTTTTATTTGGGCTCATGTCCTTATCCATTTTTCTATTAGTAAATTTAAAGGGATTTTTAAATGTTTGTATATAATTACTTTCTCTCTTATCTTTAGCAGATGTTTAATCACAGTATTTCCCTTGTTTTTCAGACTAGTATTTTGCACAGTGAAGGTTCCAAATGTGTATAAAGTCAAATCCATCAAAATCCTCCTTTATGTTATCTGGAATTTTTGTTTTGTTTAGAAAAATTTTACAATCCAACACTACAAAAATGTTCTTCTGTATTTTTGTGGTAGGGAGAATAATGACCCCCCAAATATGTCCGTGTACCAATGCCCAGGACCTATGAGTATGTTAGGTTTAATGATGAATGAGAATTTAAGTTGTAAATGGAATTAGGTTTGTTAAAAAGCTGACTTTGAAATGGAAAGATTATCCTGGATTATCAAGGTGTAATTACAAGGAGTTCTTGTAAGTTAAAGAGGGAAACAGAAGAGGGGTATGTTTGAGTGATGTAGTATAAGACTCGACTGTTTATTTCTGGCTTTAAAGATGGAGGTAGGCCATGAGCAGCCTCTAGAAGCTGGGAGTGCAGGCAGCCTCTAGAAGCTGGGAAAGTTAAGAAAATGAATTCTCTCCTAGAACTTTCAAAAAAGGACATTGGCCCTTAATTTTAGGACAGTGAGACCCATTTCAGACTCTGACCTCCAGAACTTTGAGAGAATAAATTTGTGTTGTATTAAGTTATTAAGTTTGTGGCAATTTATTACTACAGCAAGAGGAAACTAATACAATATCCTTTTTTAGGACTTCCATATTTTTGTTTGTAAAATGCAAACTCTAATCAATTTAAAGTGTATGTTTATGTGTGATGTGAATGAAATAGGAATCTGACTTAGTTTTCTCCCAAAGCTTTCAACACCATTTGTTGAATAAGCTGTTCTTTCCCAACTAATATGATAGGCCAACTTTATCACCTATTCAAATCTCATATACACATTCTTCTGTTTCTGGGTAATTTATTTTGTTTCATTGATCTACTTGCCTATTTTTAAATTAGCATACTAGAAATTTATAGCATATTTATGTGTACAAAATAAAACCATTCTTTTATCACTTTCTTTAAAATAGAAAATTTCTTACCTATCTTTTGCCTGTTTTTTTTCCTAGACAAAATTATACTATATATAAAATAAAATTTTGTTGTGTTGCTGTAAATGGTGTATGCATATTGTAAAAAATAATAGGTATTACAAGGAAAAGTTACAAGGAAGGAAACAAACCACTGTATATCTTACCATATAGAAATATTTGTTAGTATTTTAGGTGAACATGATTTCAGAAATCTGCTTATAAGCAAGGATGGATGGATAAAGAGAAGAAATAGATAAGGGCAACTTTCTATATAGCTTATGACATGTCATGCTTAGCATATGTTAACTCATTTAATTCTCATAATAACCTTATGAAGTAAGTACTATTCCTATTCTCATTTTACAGACATAAAAACTGAGATAGTTTGATGCTAAATAACTTGTCTAAGGTTACAAAACCAGTTAATATGAAGTTAGGTTTTGAAGCAGCAGTGATTCTATAATCTGGGATCTTAACCATTCTGCCATATGAGAGAGTGATAGACATAATTTTATAAAAATAGTATTATCAAAGTAAAAGAAGTACAAGTTATATTTTGATTAGTACTTTGTTGTTACACTCTTTAATTTCAAGTAGGTTACAGGGAGAAAGTATGGGGTTTGCAGTCATATATTTTCTATTTTCAAGGAAATTCATAGAATTGGTGTGAAATGGTGGGTTAGTTAACACAACACTGAATAAATTGGGTAAGAGAATTTGATTTTCTATAATAAACATTTATTAGGAATTAAACGAAGTACCATTGACAATATATTTTACAAGCTTTTTGTTTAATTATAAAACAATATTGAATGTGAAATTTCTGGGAAATTGCACAAAAATTTGTTGTTCAAATAATTACGTAGGTTGTTGATAGACAGTGACTGCAATGGAGGGGGTGAAGGCTTGATAATATGGGTAAATGTTGAACCACTGTTTTGTCTATGTAAAATCATTATAAGATCATATATCAATGATACTTTAATAAAAAATAATAATTGTGTAGGTTTTCAACTTGTCATTAAATGTCAATAAACATAGATAAGAACTGTTAACATGATAACAATAAATAGGTCAAGTACAGCTTTACCTTACCTGGATCATTTCTTTGGCTATTATATTCTCGTGGAATTACTGAAATAAAAATATTTTATAACTTTCTCTTCTTTAACTTCCTGAGATGGTAATAAATGGCACACAGCACCTGATTTCTTACTATTTACATTGGAAGGATTACTTTCTGTGTTTTCAATGTTTTTTATCACACATCATTGAATTTTGATTTCTTTGAATTTAAAATAAGATTGGTCATACATTAAGTCTTCTAATTTTGATTCCATATTACATACATGTTATTTTAAAATAAAAACTTCTTTTAGTTGCAATTAATGGGGGAAAAGGAGCTGAAATGAAACTGAAGAGAAGATACCACTGAATTTCAGATAAACACAGAAGAGGTATTAGTTCACCAGAAGAGGTATTAGTTCCCCAAATATCATGTATGGTTAAAAAAACTTGTAAAAAATATTAAAGTGATAAGGCCATTATATGGTCTTAGCACATTCCATGAGGCTCCACTACCATTATCCTCCTTGTTGCAGTTACCTTCAGGGAGTCCTACCACTTACTCTCATTAATAGACAATTTAAGTAGCTGGCTCATTTTGTCACCAGTACTACTTCATTGCATCAGTTTTTGCAATTTCATTATCCACACTGATTACGCATCCAACATCCTGGTCTCTGGCTTCTTGCTTCCTCACCTCCAATGATCTTGTTTTCCTCCTGGATCTTCTCAACCCATTCCTTTATCAAAAACCAGATCTTATCTCTATCAGTAATTGCACACCTTCCACAATCTCAAAATTCAACTCCATTTTAGTAATATAGATGGTAAATTTGTGATATGGGATATTAAAAGTTCAGGCATAGGAAAAAGGATATTTAAATTTTAGAAAATGAAAAATACTTGTAGTAATATGAAGTTTGTTGAGTGAGAAAAAACTGAATTATTATTTTGTGAAATGATAGGAGACCAAATCACAAAGAAATAGTTACATGTGACTCACAGAAACACCATTAAAGAAAAATTCCCAGTTGACATACATCCCTGCTTCCAGAGCAAAGAGGAACCATTTTTAGCTACTACTACATGAGAGGTTTTGAGAGGGTTTCAGATTAAATCAACAAGTGCTTGAGGGCCCACATGTTAATTGGGCTCTTCTGTATTGCAAAGGTCAGAAATCGTATCTGAATAAAATTAGCACAAAGAGGCAACTTATTATAGTGAAAATGAAGTATCTAATGGATCCCGTGGATAGAAATGCAGGCGTTTTTTAGGAGTAAGTGGAAGGAGGGGCTTAAACATCCCCAAATCATCTCACCATCTCTCATCTCTGCTCATCTTTATACACCTGTTTCATTCTCTGTAAGTCTTTTGTCTTCAGTTCCCTGATTTCAACAGCAATAAACATTCCTCCTTTTTCACCAATGTTTCCTAAGATGTGCTCAATACTATTTTAGTCACTGGAGAGAAACTGGCTCTTATTCTCAGTTCCAGTTTCACAAATTACAGGACTTATTGGTTCACCTGGAGTCAGGGGTCCACCTTTGTATATATGACTATAGCTAAAGGGACAGAGTCACAGTGTACTAAATGCAGTGGGTGCTGATAAGGTGTAACAATTGGCTCTTGTGGGGGTGCAGGACAATGTGGTGAATACCATCTCTGCGGTGTAAGTACCCTCACCACGGCTAATTTCAAGCGACCAGTGTGGTATCACTGAATGTGTATTTGGAAGAGATATTAAAGATCAGTCTTCACAAGATAATATGAGGTAGCTCTGGAAACAACTGTTGTCATAGTAACCATGCAGAGATTTGGGACAAACAAGTTAATGTGCCTAACATAGCCTATATTGTACAATAAGTGCTGTCATTTGCTTCCAGCATATGATATCTTTTTATTCATTTATGGAAGTTAAGGTAGTAACATAATATATAACATAAATTGCTTTAACTTGCAGAATAGGTATGTTAGCTCAGTGTGTGCTTTGAGATTAATGCTAAGTATGAAAATTGTGACTTTGATATTTCCTACTGAATTATTGCTAAATTAACAAGTTGGGTCTGCTTTTATTGGGCAATAAGGTGGAGAAAAATGTGATCTCCTTAATTCCAGGAGTGGCTGAAGCAGCATGTAATATGGTAGAGCTGTTTCCTAAAACAGAAGTAACTAGAACTAGGTCAAGAGAAATAAATGATCAGATTATATTTCTCAGGTTATTTCAAGTTACTTCAAGGGCAGGATGTCTATACATCCTGACTTCTGGAAGGCAGAAAAATGTGAGAGGCAGAACTAGTGAGTTGGCTGAAGACTGTAACATATACATTATCCTTCCAGCCACTCAATTTTTAATAAAATTACAAGTTTTCAAGTATTACAGACATTACAAAATTCATTTATATGATTGGACTTCTTGTGGAAAAAAAACACTGTCTAAATCTGTTGACTTGTACTGAGCCCAAGTGAGAACACAGTCATGGATGAAAGAGTACAAGAGATGTTAGCAAGGGCAGACAGCAGAGAATACTGATTTGAGAAGGTGTGTGTGTGTTTTAATAAAACTGCTGTGTGTTGTTCAATTTCCATATGAAAATCTTGTTAAAATCTTTATCAATCACCAATGCCTTGTGAAATGGACTTTTTTAAAATGGGGAAGTCAATGAAATGCTGAATTTTACTTTTAGGTCAGAATAAAGTAAAATCAGAGAGTCCGTGGAAATACAGTAACACTTCTGTAACACATGGGTAAAAAATCCTTATTTTCTTAAAAGTTAATGAAATTCAAAGCAAGTGTTAACAACCAGCTAAATATAAAAATTTAAATCTCTGTTAATATAGGCATTATTTTTACTTTTTTAATTTTAAAATTTGTGTTTTAAAATAATTATAGACTCATGGAAAGTTACAAAATAGTTCACACAGTGTCACGTACCCTTCACCTAGTTTCCCCCAGTGGTGTCATCTTATAGTGCTATATAGTACACTGTCAAAACTAGGAAATTGATATTGGTACATTACTGTTAACTAGATTACAGACTTTATTTAGCTATCATCAATTTTAGCTTGCATTCATTTGTGTGTGTGTGTGTGTGTGTGTGTGTGTGTGTGTGTGTGTGTGTGTGTAGTTCTGGGCAATTTTATCGCATGTATAGATTCATATAACCACCTCCACAAGTAAGACACAGAACAGTTTCATCACCACAAAATAACTCCATCATGCTACTTTTTATTTTTGATGCCCCCATCCACACTCCTTCCCCTGGAAACTGCTAATCTGCTCTCCATTATAATAGTTCTGTCATTCTGAGAATATTATATAAATGGAATTATACAGAATACAACCTTTAGAAATTGACTTTTTCTCACTCAGCATAATGCCCTTATGGACCTTCTTCATTGTCACATGTATCCATGTATCTATATATAGTTCATTCTTTTTTATTGCTGAATAGTATTCCATTGTATGGATGTATCAAAGTTTATTCAGCCATTTGCCCATTGAAGGACATTTGGGTTTCTAGTATTTTGCTATTATATATAAAGCTGTTATGAACCCTTGTGTATAAGTTTTCATGTGAACATAAATTTTCATTTCCAACTTTATTTTTAAGTTCTAACATATTACAAATATATTTTCCCTCAAAATTTGCTTACCACTTAAGCTATTTTCATTCTAACACTTCTGATACCAAACACATGGGCTTTTTTCTCACACCAACCAATTCTCCAGTTCTCTGGATATTAACTGGATATCCAACAGTTCAATTCTGACATTGTCTACTCAGAGCTTGTAAAAAAATACCACTAGCTAAGGGCTCAGTCCCACAAGACTACTCCTACTTTAGAGGACATTCACAAGTCCTGGGCCACTTGTACTTCTAATGACCAGCTATAAACTGTGGGTTCCCATGACCCCTTCTCAGACTTGATAATTTGCTAGAATAGCTCATAGAACCCAGGAAGGTATTTTACTTATTATTATCAGTTTATTATGAAAGGATAAAATATAGGAACAAATGGAAGAGATGTATAAGGCAAGGTGGAGATGAGGTGGTTGGGTGCCCTCTCTGGATGCGCCACTCTCCCAGCAAGTCCAAGTGTTCACCAACCTGAAGCTCTCTGAACCTCATTGTTAGGGGTTTTTATGGCAACTTCATTACATAGACATGAGTGATCAAATCATTGGCTTTTTATAATTAAATAAATTCCCAGTCCCTTCCTTCTCCCAGGAGCTTGGGAGATGAAGCTGAAAGTTCCTTGCCTCTAATCAAGGGTTGGTCTTTCTGGCAACCAGCCTCCATTCTGAAGCTGTCTAGGGCCTGACAAGAGTCACTCATTAGAACAAAAACTGCTCCTATCACTCCTATCACTCTGGAAGTTCCAAGTGTTTTAAGAGCTTTGTGCCAGGAATCAGGGACAAAGACCAAATACCCTTCTATGATACCACATCATTGGATAAGTGCTATATTCTGAAATGTCAAATAACTGTCAGAATTGCAGCTGTAACTTGGATTATTGCATCTATAGAGTCCATTAAGGGTATATTTTTACTGAATATGTGAATCACTGTTCTGTGTGACTCAGGGTGTTTTTCATCAGCATTATATACTGTATGCTTCACCTTTTTTCAATGAAAACTAGTGTTAAAAAAGAGATTTCTTGTGATATTTCTAGTTCCTTAAAATCTATCAGCAATAAACTGTACTAGTGCTTGTGGAAAGCCTTCTACAGAAGAATAACTTATTTCAAAATTGCTCTTTTAGATGCTGGTACAAACCTGGAATATTTGAAAATGGTATGAATTATTGTTGCTATAGTTCATGTGGATAACACTGGCATTTCTTATGTGGGGGAAGAAGCATCCTCCTCTCATACAGAGGAGAAAAACCATTCAAGCTGCAGAGGTCCTTAGCCTGACTCTGAATCTCATCCTCAGATGCATGACAGTAGGAATAACTGAGCCATTTCTGCTCATTGCAGGAGGTTAAGTAAATCAACAGATAAGAGACAATTTTCAGAGGTTAACCCTTTCATTCCCAAATTTTCACACCAATAAAACACATTATTTGAATTTATTGTATCATTTGCACTAAAATAGGCTGTTGAAGTATCAGACTTAATCATTTATATTAAAATACAAGATGACTATGAGGGAAAATTGGATTTACTCCTCTCTCTGGTTCATTGGCTCTGCTCCAAACAAGCCTGTCAGGAATGTGTCTTACCATTGTCAGAATAGGGATGTGTGAGAGACTCCTCATACATATATTTCCAAAATAAAATATAATTATGATTACCAAATAAAATGTTACAAATAACAAGAACATTTTAAATAGGCTTCAATGCTATTACAAAACATGCATTAGTGCACTGCGATTTGAAGGTATAGGTGTAAAAGTTATACTTTTGACAACTTCTCCAAAACAAAGGACTAATTTTTTCCACTCTGAGTGGTGGTGGTGACTATAGGGTGAAGCTTAAGACTTTTTGAAGAAAACTTATAAACCAGGTTCCAGGAATGCATGTCCAGTGGCATGCATTTTGAATAGAAAGCTCAAATCTTCAGTTTATGCCGGACAAAACACTGGCTGTTTGTGACTTTTGTTGCCAGACTGTGCTTACCTTTTTTGGGGTATTAGACTAATGACTGAATTCAGTTAAGCTTTTTCTTTATTTTCTCTTTTTCTGTTCTCCAAAAAGAATGCTTGTTGTCAAAGAGTCCTCTTGACTAAAACAGAACAGTCTCTAATTCCAACTCTCAATGAACAATTACTCTGGATATTTATTCTGAAGTTATAAATTTATTGGTATTGTTAGTATTACCTTTTATGACTCATGTGGTAGTCCTGTGAAGTAGTTACTTCTATCATCACTATTGCAGGTAATACCAAAACTCATAGAATGACTTGTCCGAGTCTCAAAATCATGGCAGTGCCAGGAATTGAACCCATGGCTTATGGGCCTTCTGACTTTTGCAACTAATAGACACCCTTCCCCTCTCATTCAGGAGACCAATATCTGCCCCAGAATAGGGATTATACAGTCCCTTGCTTCCCCTCCAAACATGATGAAGGGAAGTGAAATAAATGGTATTGAAATTTGCCTGTTTAAGCCTCTTAGTGAAGATACAATTGAAAACAAATAAGGAGTTTATTTTATTTTATACAGTTATACCTGTTGTAGGTTCAGGCTAGACAAACTGTTGAGAAGAACCTGATGGAGGCAAGTTTCATACAGAAACAGAGGTGAAGTCCTGGTCACTCACATGCTTCATTCCGCTTTTCCCCCGCTCGGTCCTGGTTCTTGTCTCCTCCTGCTGTCAGGTTGCCTGGAAGCCGGCACCAGAGGCAGAAAGCTGGGCTCCCTTCCAGTGACAGGGTGTTTTCTGGGTCAGTTTCACACATTTTTATACACTGAAAGCAGGGATTCTCCTGGCGGAGCAAAAAGACAGGTTACAATTTTGTCTTCCTACAGTGTCTCTTCAGACAGGATTGACATTTTTCATCTGACAAGATATAGATGATGTTATTAATATTTTTTCCTTATATTTAGTCCTGGTCAGTCATTTTTTCACACTTCATCCTCTGAGATGTTAGGAAATCATTCATTCTAAATTTGTTCTTTTCTATTGAGATCAGGTTTTACTACCTCTGCTTAGGAAGTCTCTATGCATTTCCCTAAAAATAGCTAAAGTCTCCAAATCCAATAATAGATAACCTGCTGAAGTTCAAAGGAAGCACATTTACTTTTTACCTTGTGAAGCTGCCTGTGTGTTATAATTTGTATTCCAGTGACTATAATTTGTATGCCTGACCTTTTCATGCTGTTGAATTTTTGGAAAACTGCAGCAACCGTATGAGTGTGTTGCACTGCCTCATATTATCAAAATACATGTCATTTAAATAAGACATAAATTAGTGACATAAGGTGAGGGTTTTAAGGAAAAACCTCAAATGACCAAACTCGTATTTTAAAAGACTCCATGACCTTTTAGAGGACATGAAGCAAACAAATAACCTGTCAGTTATGCAAGATCCAAGCAGGTTTCTGGCTGTCTCTACCGTTCTGGTAAGCTTGTCTTTCCCTTCCCAGGCCCACTCTACACTAACTAGTGTTACTTTGTAATATACTTTGTTAAGTTAAATAGATTGCCTGCTTCTTAAGAAAAAGAATGAACATTAAAGATTCTGATCAAATAATTCAGGACCTGTATTGCTTTTCAAATGAAAATCTAACTAGCCACTCCACAGTACACTGTAGAAATGTGCACTATAGAAATAATTACAGCACAGCTCTGCTCTTTAAGGAGGGTGTAACTCGCAGTAAGATAATTCCAAGACAGTGAGAGGTATGCAGAGAACTGAAGAAAACCCCCTAATTCAGCTTGGGACAGAGGGAGGCTTTGGTAAAAATTTGTCAGAGATGATGAAGCATGAGCATATTCTTACAGGATGAAGAAAATTTAGACACAAAGGAAAATTTTGAGGAAAAATCTTTAGGAAATCCTCTCAAATAAGAAAAAAAAATCCTATGATGTTCAATGAAATATTTATTTGCATATTATTTAAACTTGTAAAAATAAAATTTCTAGAAAATTCAAAGGATCATGGCTGCCCACTCTGTGTGGGAGGCTTACAATATTTATTTGGGGGAACCAACTTTATTTTGAAATTCTTTTGTGTTGTATTTTGTTGAACTGGAATTTAGTGTTCAGATGTCCCACTGGGCAAAGTAAACAGATGTAACTTGTGAGAGTGGTGAACAATGATGATACATTATTTGTCTCTTTATTAATACAGCAAAACTAATTGAATGAGTCACCAAAGACTAATTGAGTTATCAAAGTGCAAACTCTCACAAGATTCTGAGATGTCCCAAGAAGCCAGAGGAACTCCATTAATCGTTTGCCCTAAAGGAAAGGAGTCATTAGTGAGTGTAAGCAGAGCAGAAAGTGCCACCTAGTGGTTTTTGAGGGAAATACAGGAAATTTACTTTGAAAAGAAAAGAGTTGGAATTCCTTTGTTTTTTGAGCTTTTATGCCACACCTGGCTTGGTTTTTAAGTTGAAAATATTCACATAGTTTATATAATGACAAAGTACTTACAATTTCAAACTGTCAGGTTTTTGCAGGTGGCAAGAACAGAAACACACTAGGTGATGTAAGTCCGGGCAGAGGAAATCCTGGGGCAAAATACCTCTAAAAACTGAAATCGGTCAAAAGGAGAAATAAAGTTTAAAACCTGTTTATTGCTTACAAACTGCAGTCCAGGGCAGTCTCTCTCCTCTGCTCCTGAAGAAGCAAGCAGAAAGCAAGCCAGCCCCTCCCTTTAAACTCTCAGGTTCAGACATGCCTTTGGTTGCCCAGGTAATTTACCCATTGACATGAAGATGAACTTTTCTTCACCCCAGAGGAATGATGCAAATGCACTAAAGCCATACTTTTTTCCACCTCTGAACGCCTATTGATATGCAGATGTACTTAAGTCAGGTGAGATATTCTGGAAATATTACAATTTTACCCCCAGGTGACCTCAGGTAATGAGAGTTTATGGAAAGGATATATGTCTAAAAAAGGAGATAAAGGAAACTGAATTAGTGGCCCAAACAGTTAGATCTCTTAAAGAAAATTGGAACAAAGCCTCCTTCTTAAAAAAAATAACAGAAGTTCTAGAGATCTGAGTCATTTTGTTCATCTTGCCATATCAGTGGCATGGGTCCTTGTGTCCCGCTCCCCACCATCCAGGGGAGCACTAGCAATTCAGCATTTACCCTCTGGGGAAGGGACCAACGATTTCTTCCCTGAAGGAATTAAGCACTCCCATAGAAAAGATCTCCCTGTGTAAATGCTCACTGCCCTCCAGGGAACCTAAGAGCAATGGCTACCAGTCACCGCCCTACCTATGTGGTTTGGACTACTTAGAGGGTTTATTAGAATAGATTTCTTGCGACCATCCTCAGAGTTCCTGATTCATTAAGCCAGGGATGAAGTCAGAGAATTTTCCTTTTTAGCAAGTTCCCAGGTGATGTTGAGAATTGTTTTGAGAACCGTTCGTACAGATGGTACCCTCAATAAGCTTTTCAAAGCCTTTTTCTTAAATACAAATAGACAAAGGTGGCTCACTATATTTGGTGGTGGCTGGGGGGCAGGAGTTCAACAATGAAAGAGAGAAAAGTAAAGACAGAAATACAGCAGGAAACAGAAAATTTTTAAAATTTGAAAAAGTATCGCATTCATTCACACATTCAACAAATTTTTATTGAGTGTCAAATATGTACCAGGTGCTGTTCAGGAAGGCAATAGGGATATAACAGTGATATAGGCTTCAGAATTCTGAGGAAAAATGACTCAAATAAATATTCTATACTCAGTCAACCGCAATTAAAATGGAGGGGTAGATCAAATGCATTTTTAGGTGTGCAAAAATGTATTTTCCCTGAATAACTTATTTCTCAAATGAAGATTGATGAGAATATACTCCAGTAAAGTGAAGAAGTAAATTAACAGGAGAAAAAAATGGGATCCGGGAGCGCTGTCTGAGAAAATTCTTAGGATGATAGTCAAAAAATAAGTCTAAGAAACAGGCTGGAAGATACCAGACTCCCAAAGGGAGGTCTCTGGAAAAATAGAGTTCAAAGAGGAGCTGCTCTATTGAAGCTTTAAAAAATCAGGATTATTATAAAAATAAATTTTCTGAAGAAAAGAAAAACAATGAGAAACTCCAGGGTATTTATATATGAAAGGAGAAAGAATCACTGTAAAGTTCTTGACTTCACAAATTCTTAAAACTGTAAACAGAGCTTAATGATCTTAATAAAAACTTTATATAACTGTCTTGAGAGAAAGATGGAGAATAGATGGAAGGTGGGAGAAGAGGTCTAAATACTCATGCAGTATAGTAGTGATTAAATAAAATTTAAAACAGCTAAGTAAAATAAATAAAAATGTCATTTTCAGATTTTACATGAAGTATGAAAATAAATAGTGGAAGGATTTAACAAGTGTCTCTCCTTAGAGAGTAAGATGGAAGGAGAGGTAAGGGAGGAAGATAAAAGATAATTTCTTTTCTTTATGATCCCTTTAATCCCATTTTATTTTTTGACTATATTCATGTATTACTTTGATAGAAATTTTTAAAAATTACTTATGATAAAAAGCAGCTGTAGGTAGAATTAATAAATTTTACTTTAGGGTTTTTCTTGTGTTAGGAAAATCTGTCTTCATTCTTATTTTTATTAATTGAAAGTGGAGAGTTCTGTTGTTCAGAAAGGAAGAGATTTAACATTTACAAACTTATGTTATCTTCTCTTTGATCAGATTGGACTTAGAAAAGTAAGCTTAGGAGGACAGAGAGTTACTGTAATGAGCCTCACCAGAGTCTGGAATTTGATACTATTTACGATCATCTAAGGCTTTGTCTAATTCTTCATTCAACATACATTTATTATGAATGTGTTGTATACTTTGCATTGTAAAATTAATGAATTTTTTGTTTTATTATTATTAAAATGTTTTTCTATCTATCGCAGTGGTTTTCAGTCAAGAAGTCGGAAATGGAGAACTGATACCCTCTTGGGTGGGGCATTTCAGGGTCTTCAAGCAGAGGACGACAGGCTTTCACTGGCAAAAGAAGCCTAGTGGCTTTGAGGATTTCAGTTTCTCAGATTCACCCGAATCATTCAAATTTTCTGCTCCAATTCTGAGAGAATTGGAATTGATTTACTTTGCAGCTGTGTAACTGAAACGGTGAATGTGGGATGGAACACTAAAAATTAGTATGCATCAAACTACCTGGAACATGATCTGTTGTTACCAGATCCTCAAGGAAAGCATTGTAGCAAGTCTTGTATTAAGAAAATTTTCAAAATGGCTTGGCAGAATTTGCTTGCCCCTGTAGAACCGCTCTTTGAAAAGCAATTGGCAGCCAGCTTTCTATCCCCTGTACTGTAACCATCTCCTGGTCCCGGTGGTCCACTTAGGCTGGCCCAAACTAAGCACCTTGTCCTTGGGTAAACTGTTCTTTATTTTTTCTTCTGATTGTCCCCATTCCATTGAGCATCTGCTTCTATTATTGCAAATAATAACAACTGGAGATGCAAATTCAAATACATAAGTGAAATGAGGGTATCTGTTTTTTATTCAAAATGTAGGAGATGCCATAGCAGTGTGCTTAAGCATGTGAATCCCAGACTCAGCCCACCTAGGTTTACTACCTGGCTCTACCTCTGGCTGGCTAAGCAAACCGTGGGTAGGTCAGTATCTCTCTGGACCTGTGTTTCCTCATCTGTAAATGATAAAAATAATGATCCCTACCTCATATGTTTGCTGTGAGGATTAAATGTTTTAAAAGAGCACTTCATAAATGTTAGCCAATATTATGTACATAAGTTTACAATTAAATATTTTAAAATACTGTATACTTAAAAAGTCATGCAATCTAATTGCGGAACATTTCAGAGGAAAATATTTTAAGGACAGTTTGTGTACGTAACACGTCCGCTGCTGACAGTGATATTTCATCTTCCGAATGTCCTGGAATATTTAATCAAGCAATTTGTAAGGCACTTCTAAGGCTTTTAACACCTAGATCATATCTTTTCATTGTAAGTATCAAACCAGCTATAAAATACATAGTAAACTATCTTTTCTGGTATCAAAGTCAGCGTCTGTTTTTTACTTCTTACCAAGAGTTACTGAGTTGAGAAAATTTTGATTTAATTTTCTAGTTAATTCATCTAAGTGATGATCTGATGCTGCGTTCCTTTAGCTGGTGGTTTGAACGGACTGGGCTGTTTGTTGTTAACTGCTTTGCTTTCTAAATTTTATGTAGGCAGGGCTACTTTACAGGGCTTGGTTCTACCCATCCATTCAGTGTGCATCTCACTAGGTTTTACACAGACTGAGATAAATAAGATTGAGTCCTGTAGTCAAGAGTCTCATAGTACCTGCATATAAGAAACAATTATAATTGAGCATGAACAATGGCTTAAGCTCTCTAGTGGCTGCATTAAAAGCTTTGCCGTTTATGTAGTAAAGCTTACTAAGCCTCTGTTTTTCCCTTTGTAGATTAAGAATAGTACCTACCTCAGAGAAAGCTGTATAAACAGTGTTTCCTAAACTTGGCTGATAAATGGATCACATAAAGCATGTAAAAAATATTCAGAAAACTACACACTTACCCTGAAACCTGATTCAGAGGATCAGAAGTAGGGCCTGGAACTTGACTCTATGTTTAATAAGTACTATAGGTGATTTTTATTGTCAAAGTTTTGGAAACATTTTTCTAAGGCAGTGGTTCTCAAAGTGATTTTTTGGCCTCCGTTCCAACTAATACAATCAGAAACTCTGGGCCTAGCAATCTCATATAAAAAAAAAGGCAGCAGCCCCCTCCAGGTGGTTTCGACAGCCACTGAAGTTGGAGAACCACTGCTGTGTCTTAATCTAAGTCTGGTTGGAATAAGATAAATTTAGTTAGTGCCTATGCAAATGAATTCTAACAATTATTCATAACTGAGAGAAGGCTAATGTCAGCATATTACCTTCTAAAACTGTAAGTGAATTTGTGTTCTAGTCCCCAGGTATTTGTGCAATTTTTCTTTTTTTGTCAATATTGCTTTTGATGCAAAACTGGAAAAACTGGCTAAAATTGCCTGACAGGTTAGGTTCTAGAGTTTGATAACAGAGTTCCCTGTAGACAAGGCCTATAGCAGATAACACGGCAGATTTATTGATTATTTCTGGTTAACTGAACATGTATTTAGTGGACACCAAAGCGTGCATGAAAACATTTGAGATAGTCTCTACCATCAGAAAATATACCATCAAGTTGATGAGACAAGAAACATGCATGTTTGTCCTTAAACAATTTATTTTCACTTTCCTTATCTCTCTTACCCCATAACATACTCAAATAATCATAAAGTCTGTTGATTCTACTTCTGTAACATTTCCCTCCCATTCCTCTCCACCTGGGCCTCACTTTCCAACCTCAGACCTGTTTCTCTCAGACCCTAGGGGCCCTCTTGCCCTTAACGTTTTTCCTTCCTTTCATAATCGGTTTGACGTTTATAGTAAAAAGATAGTGTCCAGATGTCTTCATGCTGCTCTCAGAGTGATCTTCTTAAAAAGCAAATTTTACCATGTCACTTCCCTTTTTAAAACCCTCAAGAGCTTCTCATTTAGGTAAAGTATAAGCTGTACTTCTCCTTAAGGGTCTGTATAATCTTAATCCTCTTGTCACAGTCTCTCATCAGACTGAAGGCCTGGCCTCATGTGGGCCTGTGGGCAAGTACATAGGTAGTGCCCAATGGTCGTAATGATGAAACTGCAGAGCAGCTATGTCAAGGGAGATCCGATCTGGAGGATGAAATTTAACAAAGAGAATTTAGAAACCAAGGAAAGCTTGAATAGGCATGGCTGGGTATATCACGTGATTTTACATAAGCAGTGTCTTTTTTTAACATAATCTTTACCTGTGCCTGGGGGCTGGGGGCAGGAAGCAGGAATAACCTCATTCCTTTCTGCGAAGAAGACTGGCAGGAGATGGTGATAGAATGCAAATTAAGGAGGCTGGGTTCAGGCAAAGATGCTAGGCTCTGCACACCTGGATTTCCGTGCAAGGAAACTGAAGCCTGAACCAGAGTGAAAATCTGCTTAGTGGATAAGCAAGGTGGAAGAGGCTTCCACTTACGTAAAGAAAAGAGTATAGGACTTTCCCAGACCTCAGGGGCTCTCCTGCTTTGGTCAGGATTAGGGCAAGACATCAGACCCCATACGAGCAAGGTCTCCTCTTGCGACAGCAGAGGAAAGCTAGGGAGTGACTTACAAGACAAGATATAATTAAATTCTCAAATAAACATTACAAATAATATATCTGATAGGAATCAGCAAAGGTAGATTGCTGAGGCCACTTTATATGGGTGATGGTTTCATGGAGAAAGCTGGCCAAAATGTAGGAGGCTTGAAAAATGGATAGGATTTTAATAATAGAATAGTAATATAATATATAACATAAATTACAGTTAAAATGTACTAAATGCTTATATGTAAAGCACTAAAGAAACATGACCTTTCTTAATCTTCACAATGGCACCTATTTTATTGGTGAGGAAACTGAGAGCTGAAGATGTTAAGTGACTTGTTAAAAGTCACAAAACTCCTGAGTAGAGAGCTCATGAACTGGATACAATCCCACAGGTGGAGAGGAGAATGAAGGGAAAACGACACACCAGTTTTCAACTTGTTTCTATTTATAAGAAATGACTTTGAGTCATGTGCTTGGTACCAGCGAGGAGCCTGATTAGATTCCTGTTCCCTTCATCATTCCTAGGAATTGAGAGGATGCCCAGAGTGGTTATTAAAAGTCTACATATTAACTCATTAGGAAATGGCATGTGGAAAATAGCTTTCCTGGGTTCTTTGAAGACTAGGAATAAAGAAAAATCTGTTACCCACAATTAAAGACCATTTTCTTCTTTTGCACTTTAATTTACTGCTGTTCTGCCACCAGTGTTAGTATGATTAGCCTATACATTATGAGATAATCAACCTGATTAAAATCCTAACTATATCATATAAGTTAATTATAGGAACCACTTTAGTTTATGAAACAGTGAGGATTTATTTCTAACTCAAGTACAGACATTTCTGTTCTTTCCAAAGTCCAGCAACCTTTTCAGTACTCTATCATACTCTGGATTCTTAAAAATTAGTTTCATCTTTTTGGTAAAAATGGAAATATTCTAGGGTAGAACAGAATATTTAAGCAAAATTTGGTAACAGAGATAAGTGTTGAAAAGTTCATTGCAGGTTGATTCTTCTCTTCTTATCCCCACTTCTCCTTCTTGGAAGATCATGCAAGGAATAGTTTTTAACAGTTGTAATTGGATACTTGGAAATGCACAACTTATGTAAATGTGTTAAATGAAGTTCTTGGACACTCAGCAATATTGCTAGAACACATTTTTTGTGCTCCCAGGGTCTGGAACATAAAAATAAGTTTTCTGTGCAGGTCATTTTCCACAAGAAGAAATCTAGTAAGTGATCTGTGCTAAAAATAAAATTTAAGATGATTCAAAATACTGAGGATCACAAAGCAGTGGAGGCTTACTGATTTAAGAAGAGATCTATGATGTCCTTGATTACTCTTTCTGCAAAATTTAAATAGGTTCATAATTTATCTCTGATAAAATTCAATGCACAATCATCGGAAAAATTCAGATCACACAAGAAACTAAAGGTAAAAATAATACAGTTACACATGCCACCACTGTTAAGATTTGGTTGACTGTGACCTTGGATGCATTTTGCCCCTTGTCTTTCTGCTTTCTTCCTGCCTGGAACACAGTTCTGGGGTCATGTGGGGCAGCAGACATCTATATCCTGAGTGATAACTATGAGTCATGAATCTGGAGTGGAAAGAGAAACAACTTGGGTCTTCCATGACCCTGGTGAGCCATTGTCAGTCTGTTCCCATTCCTAGACTTCTTGTCATCTGGTCATATAAACACCTAATTTAGTCAAGCAGCTTTTGGGATTTCTGCTACTTGAAGATGATGTCATTCCTAAATGGTAACACATCTCATGATAATTTTTTCCAAAAGGTTAGGTAATTGTCCCCAAACAATTTACTGAGTAACCTGCACTCTCCTTAATTGTAAATATGTTTTACTTATTTATTTATCTATTTTATTTTTATTTTGCTATTATTAATGTACAATTACATGAGCAATATTATAGTTACTAGACTCCCCATATTATCCAGTCCCCTTCACATACCCCATTACAGTCACTGTCCATCAGCGTAACAAGCTGCTATAGAATCACTACTTGTCTTCTCTGTGTTATACTGCCTTCCCCGTATGGCCCCCCCTACTACATTATGTGTGCTAATTGTAATACCCCTTTTTCCTCCTTAACCCTCCCTTCCCACCTATCTTCCCCAGTCCCTTTCCCTTTGGTAACTGTTAGTCCGTTCTTGGGTTCTGTGAGTCTGCTGCTGTTTTGTTCCGTCACTTTTTGCTTTGTTCTTATACTCCACAGATGAGTGAAATCCTTTGATACTTGTCTTTCTCTGCCTGGCTTATTTCACTGAGCATAATACCCTCTAGCTCCATCCATGTTGTTGCAAATTTCTGGATTTGTTTTCTTCTTATGGCTGAATAATATTCCATTGTATATATGTACCACCTCTTTTTTATCCATTCATCTACTGATGGATACTTAGGTTGCTTCCATTTCTTGGCTATTGTAAATAGTGCTGTAATAAACATAGGGGTGCATATGTCTTTCTCAAACTGGGCTGCTGCATTCTTAGGGTAAAGTCCTAGGAGGGGAATTTCTGGGTCAAATGGTATTTCTATTTTTAGTTGTTTGAGGAACCTCCATACTGCTTTCCACAATGGTTGAACTAATTTATATTCCCACCAGCAGTGTAGGAGGGCTCCCCTTTCTCCACATCCTCGCCAACATTTGTTTTTTGTCTTTCAGATGTTGGCCATCCTAACTGGTGTGAACTGATATCTCATTATGGTTTTAATTTGCATTTCTCTAATGATTAGCAATGTGGAGCACCTTTTCTTTGTTTTTTTTTATAATTTATTTTGGTATAATTAATCTACAATTACATGTGCAATATTATGCTTATTAAACTACCCCCTTCATCAGATCCCCCCCACCAACCCCATTACAGTCACTGTCCATCAGCGTAGTGAGATGCTATAGAATCACTACTTGTCTTCTCTGAGTTGTACAGCCCTCCCCGTGCCCCCCCAACATTACATCTGCTAATCACAATGCCCCTTTTTCCCCCTTGTCCCTCCCTTCCCACCCATGCTCCCCAGGCCCTTTCTCTTTGGTAACTATTAGTCTGTTCTTGGGTTCTGTGAGTCTGCTGCTGTTTTGTTCCTTCAGTTTTTCTCTTTGTTCTTATACTCCACATATGAGTGAAATCATTTCATACTTGTCTTTTTCTGTTTGGCTTATGTCACTAAGCATAATACCCTCTAGCTCCACCCATGTTGTTGCAAATTTCTGGATTTGTTTTCTTCTTATGGCTGAATAATATTCCATTGTATATATGTACCACCTCTTCCTTATCCATTCATCTACTGATGGACACTTAGGTTGCTTCCATTTATTGGCTATTGTAAATAGTGCTGTGATAAACATACGGGAACATCTGTCTTTTTCAAACTGGGCTGCTGCATTCTTAGGGTAAATTCCTAGGAGTGGGATTCGTGGGTCAAATGGTATTTCTCCTTTCAGTTTTTTGAGGAACCTCCATACTGCTTTCCACAATGGTTGAACTAATTTGCATTCCCACCAGCAGTGTAGGAGGGTTCCCTTTTCTCCACATCCTCACCAACATTTGATGTTGTTTGTGTTTTGGATGTTGGCCATCCTCACTGGTGTGACGTGATATCTCATTGTGGTTTTAATCTGCATTTCTCTGATGATTAGCGATGTGGAGCATCTTTTCATGTGCCTGTTGGCCATCTGAATTTCTTCTTTGGAGAAGTGTCTATTCATGTCCTCTGCCCATTTCTTAATTGGATTATTTGCTTTTTGTTTGTTGAGGTGCATGAGTTCTTTATATATTTTGGATGTCAACCCCTTATCGGATATGTCATTTATGAATATATTCTCCCATAATGTAGGATGTCTTTTTGTTCTACTGATGGTGTCCTTTGCTGTACAGAAGCTTTTCAGCTTGATATCGTCCCACTTGTTCATTTTTGCTTTTGTTTCCCTTGCCCGGGGAGATATGTTCATGAAGAAGTTGCTCATGTTTATGTCCAAGAGATTTTTGCCTATGTTTTTTTCTAAGAGTTTTATGGTTTCATGACATACATTCAGGTCTTTGATCCATTTTGAGTTTACTTTTGTGTATGGGGTTAGACAGTAGTCCAGTTTCATTCTCTTACATGTAGCTGTCCAGTTTTTTCAACACCAGCTGCTGAAGAGGCTGTCATCTCCCCATTATATATCCAAGGCTCCTTTATCAATTATTAATTGACTGTATGTTTGAGTTAATGTTTGGATTTTCTATTCTGTTCCACTGGTCTATGGGTCTGTTTTTGTGCCAATACCAAATTGTCTTGATTACTGTGGCTTTATAGTAGAGCTTGAAGTCAGGGAGCATAATTCCCCCTGTTTTATTCCTCCTTCTCAGGATTGCTTTGGCTATTCGGGGTCTATTGTGGTTCCACATGAATTTTAGAATTATTTGTTCCAGTTCATTGAAGAAAGCTGTTAGTAGTTTGATAGGGATTGCGCTGAATCTGTAGATTGCTTTAGGTAGTATAGCCATTTTGACAATATTGATTCTTCCTAGCCAAGAGCATGGGATGCATTTCCATTTGTTAGTGTCCTCTTTAATTTCTCTTAGGAGTGTCTTGTCGTTTACAGAGTACAGGTCTTTCACTTCCTTCATTAGGTTTATTCCTAGGTATTTTATTCTTTTTGATGCAATTGTGAATGGAATTGTTTTTCTGATTTCACTTTCTGTTAGTTCATCATTAGTGTATAGGAAAGCAATAGATTTCTGTGTGTTAATTTTGTATCCTGCAAATTTGCTGAATTCAGATATTAGTTCTAGTAGTTTTGGAGTGGCTTCTTTAGGGTTTTTTATGTACAATATCATGTCATCTGCAAACAGGGACAGTCTGACTTCTTCTTTACCAATCTGGATGCCTTGTATGTCTTTGTTTTGTCTGATTGCCATGGCTAGGACCTCCAGTACTATGTTGAATAACAGTGGAGAGAGTGGGCATCCCTGTCTTGTTCCCGATCTTAGACGAAAAGCTTTCAGCTTCTCGCTGTTAAATATGATGTTAGCTGTGGGTTTGTCATATATGGCCTTTATGATGTTGAGGTACTTGCCATCTATACCCATTTTGTTGAGAGTTTTTTTCATGAATGGATGCTGAATTTTGTCAAATGCTTTTTCAGCGTCTATGGAGATGATCATGTGGTTTTTGTTCTTCTTTCTGTTGATGTGGTGGATGATGTTGATGGATTTTTGAATGTTGTACCATCCTTGCATCCCTGGGATGAATCGCACTTGATCATGGTGTATGATCCTCTTGATGTATTTTTGAATTCAGTGTGCTAATATTTTGTTGAGTATTTTTGCATCTACGTTCATCAGAGATATTGGTCTGTAATTTTCTTTTTTGGTGAGGTCTTTGCCAGGTTTGGGTATTAGAGTGATGCTGGCTTCATAGAATGAGTTTGGAAGTATTCCCTCCTCTTCTATTTTTTGGAAAACTTTAAGGATAATGGGTGTTATTTCTTCTCTATATGTCTGGTAGAATTCAGAGGTGAATCCATCTCGTCCGGGGGCTTTGTTCTTTTGTAGTTTTTTGATTACCGATTCAATTTCGTTGCTGGTGACTGGTTTGTTCAGTGTTTCTGTTTCTTGTTTGGTCAGTGTTGGAAGGTTGTATTTTTCTAAGAAGTTGTGCATTTCTTCTAGGTTTTCCAGCTTGTTATCATATGGATTCTCATAATATTCTCTTATAATTCTTTGTATTTCTGTGGGGTCCGCCATTATTTTTCCTTTCTCATTTCTGATTCTGTTTATGTGTGTAGATCTCTTTTTCTCTTAATGAGTCTGGCTAGGGGTTTATGTATTTTGTGTATTTTTTCAAATAACCAGCTCTTGGTTTCATTGATTTTTTTCTATTGTTTTATTCTTCTCAATTTTATTTATTTCTTCTCTGATCTTTATTATGTCCCTCCTTCTGGTGACTTTGGGCCTCATTTGTTCTTCTTTTTCCAATTTCAATAATTGTGTCTTTAGACTATTAATTTGGGAATATTCTTCCTTCTTTAAATAGTCCTGGATTGCAATATACTTTCCTCTTAGAACTGCCTTTGCTGTGTCCCACAGAAGTTGTGAGTTTGTGTTGTTGTCATTAGTCTCCATATATTCTTTGATTTCTGTTTTGATTCGGTCGTTAACCCATTGATTAATTAGAGTGTTGTTAAGACTCCATGTATTTGTGAGCCTTTTTGTTTTCTTTCTAAATTTATTTCTAGTTTTATACCTTTGTGTCTGAGAATTTGCTTCGTAGAATTTCAATCTTTTTGAATTTACTGAGGTTCTTTTTGTGGCCTAGTGTGTGGTCTATTCTGGAAAATGTTCCCATGTGCACCTGAGAAGAATGTGTATCCTCTTGTTTCGGGTGTAGAGTTCTGTAGATTTCTGTTAGGTCCATATGTTCTAATGTGTTGTTCTGTGTCTTTACTTATTTTCTGTCTGGTTGATCTGTCCTTTGGAGTGAGTGGTGTGTTGAACTCTCCCAAAATGAATGCATTGCTTTCTATTTTCTTCTTTAATTCTGTTAGTATTTGTTTCACATGTGCTGGCACTCCTGTGTTGGGTGCATATATATTTATAATGGTTATATCCTCTTGTTGGACTGACCCCTTTTTCATTATGTAATGTCCTTCTTTATCTCTTGCTACTTTCTTCGTTTTGAAGTCTATTTTGTCTGATCCAAGTAGTGCAACACCTGGTTTTTTCTCCTTGTTGTTTGCATGAAATATCATTTTCCATCCCTTCACTTTTAGTCTGTGTATATCTTTGGGTTTGAGATGAGTCTCTTGTAAGCAGCGTATAGATGGGTCTTGTTTTTTATCCATTCTATTGCTCTGTGTCTTTTGATTGGTGCATTCAGTCCATTTACATTTAGGGTGATTATCGATAGATATGTACTTATTGCCATTGCTGGCTTTAGATTTGTGGTCACCAAATGTTCAAGGGTTGCTTCTTTACTATCTAACAATGTAACTTAACTTTCTTGTTAAGTTATTGTAAACACAGTCTGATGTTTCTTTATTTCTCTCCCTTCTTATTCTTCCTCCACCATTCTTTATATGCTAGGTGTTTTATTCTTTGCCTTTAGTTAGTATTTGGATGGTCTGCTTTCTTTGCTATGATTTTATTTTCTCTGGTGATATCTTTTTAACCTTAAGAGTGCTTCCCTCTAGAGTAGCTCGTTTAAGATGTCCTGTAGAGGTGGTTTACGGGAGGCAAACTCTCTCAGCTTTCGCTTGTCTGGGAATTGTTTAGTGCCTCCGTCATATTAAATGATAATCGTGCTGAATACAGTATTCTTGGTTTGAGGCCCTTCTGTTTCATTATGTTAAATATATTATGCCATTCTCTTCTGGCCTGTAAGGTTTCTGTTGAGAAGTCTGATGGGTTTTCCTTTGTAGGTGATCTTTTTTCTCTCTCTAGCTGCCTTTAATACTCTGTCCTTATCTTTGATCTTTGCCATTTTAATTATTATGTGTCTTGGTGTTGTCTTCCTTGGGTCCCTTGTGTTGGGAGATCTGTGGGCTTCCATGGACTGCAAGACTATTTCTTTCCCCAGCATGGGGAAGTTTTCAGCAATTCTTTCTTCAAAGACACTTTCTATCCCATTTTCTCTCTCTTCTTCCTCTAGTAGTCCTATAATGTGAATATTGTTCCGTTTGGATTGGTCACACAGTTCTTTTAATATTCTTTCATTCCTAGAGATCCTTTCATCTCTCTCTGCCTCAGCTTCTCTGTATTCCTGTTCTCTGATTTCTATTCCATTAACAGTCTCTTGTATCTCGTGCAGTCTGCTGCTAAGCCCATCGATCGCTTGTCTCATTTCTGCATTGTCTTTCCTCACTTCCCTCATTTCCTCCCTCAGCTCTTGCACATTTCTTTGTAGATCCATCAGTATGTTTATGACTTTTGTTCTGAATTCTTTTTCAGGAGGATTGTGTATTTCCATCCCTTCAGACTCCCTCTCTGGTGTCTGGGTCTGGATAAGCTTTGTTTGTACCATATTCCTCTGTCTTTTCATGGTGATAGAAGTGGTCGCTGGTAGGTGCCACATATGTCAGCTGGGCTCTTTAAGAGTTTAAAGAAGAAAGAAGAGAAAGAAAAGAAAGAAAGAAAGAAAAGAAAGAAAAGAAAAGAAAAGAGAAAAAAAACACCAACAAAAAAACCTAAAAAAAACAAAAAAAACACTCACCGGGAGTAGATTCTGTGAGGATGCTGTAGGTGGTGCTGTTGTTCCACTATTCCGCAGCTGCCGCCGCACTGCTCCACAGGGCCCTTTGTAGCTCTGGCTGGGGCACGAACGAATGGGAGGATGCTGATATCTGTGGAAAGTCTGTGTGGCTACTTTTTCCCAGTCGCCTGCCAAGGGGTCCCAAATTCCCCAGGACTCCCAGCCTGCCAGGCTGAGTGTGCTGGGACGATCCTGCTCCTCCGTTGGGCACCTGTCTCTTTAAGGCTGCTAAAAAACGCGCTCACTTTTCTTTTGTCCTGGGAGCGGGCTGCGAGGACCCCATGCGTTCCCCGGCTCAGATCCTGCACCCTCTGTCTCTCCAATCTCCGATACCCCACGCGATGTGTGTCAGTGCTCTTGGCGCAGATCACCAGGGCTGGTTATTTCATGGGCTTGTACTTTCACTCCCTCCCGCCTCTGAATCCTCTCCTCCCACCGGTATGCTGAGGAGGGGGAGTACTCGGTTCCCGCTGGGAAGTGGCTCCGTATCTTACCTGCCTTGTGGGATGCCAAGTCCTCTCAGGTGTAGATGCAGGCTGGGGGCTGTCCTGTATCTTCTGGTCTCTCTTTTAGGAATAATTGTATTTGTTGTATTTTAATAAATATATATGGTATTGGGAGGAGATTTCTGCCGCCCTGCTCATGCTGCCATATTCCCAGAACCCGAAATTTTTGGAACATATTTTCATGTGCCTGTTGGCCATCTGAATTTCTTCTTTGGAGAAGTTTCTGTTCAGCTCCTCTGCCCACTTTTTAATTGGCTTATTTGCTTTTTGTTTGTTGAGGTGTGTGAGCTCTTTGTATAATTTGGATGTCAACCCCTTCTCCGATATGTCATTTTTGAATATATTCTCCCATACTGTAGGATGTCTTTTTGTTCTATTGATGGTGTCATTTGCTGTACAGAAGCTTTTTAGTTTGATATAGTCCCACTTGTTCAATTTTGCTTTTGTTTCCCTTGCCAGGGAGATATGTTAATGAAGAAGTTGTTCATGTTTATGTCCAAGAGATTTTTGCCTATGGTTTTTTCTAAGAATTTTATGGTTTCATGACTTACATTCAGGTCTTTGATCCATTTTCAGTTTACTTTTGTTTATGGGGTTAAACAATGATCCAGTTTCATTCTCTCACATGTAGCTGTCCAGTTTTTCCAACACCAGCTGCTGAAGAGGCTTTCATTTCCCCATTGTATATCCATGGCTCCTTTATTGTATATTAATTGACCATATATGCTTGGATTTACATCTGGGCTCTTTAGTCTGTTCCATTGGTCTACAGGTCTGTTCTTCTGCCAGTATGGAATTGTCTTGATTACTGTGGCTTTGTAGCAGAACTTGAAGTCAGGGAGCATAATTCCCCCCACTTTATTCTTCCTTCTCAGGATTTCTTTGGATATTTGGGGTCTTTTGTGGTTCCATATGAATTTTAGAACAATTTGCTCTAGTTCATTGAAGAATGTTCTTGGTATTTTGATAGGGATTGCACTGAATCTGTAGATTGCTTTAGGCAGGATGGCCATTTTAACAATATTAATTCTTCCTATCCATGAGCACAGGATGTGTTTCCATTTATTGGTATCTTCTTTAATTTCTCTCATGAGTGTCTTGTAGTTTTCAGAGTATAAGTCTTTCACTTCCTTAGTTAGGTTTAGTCCAGATATTTTATTCTTTTTGGTGCAATTGTGAATGGACTTGTTTTCCTGATTTCATTTTGGGCTAGTTCACCATTAGTGTATAGAAATGCAACAGATTTCTGTGTATTAATTTTGTATCCTGCAACTTTGCTGAATTCAGATATTAGATCTCGTAATTTTGGAGTGGATTCCTTAGGGTATTTTATGTACAAGATCATGTCATTTGCAAACAGGAACAGTTTGATTTCTTCCTTACCAATCTGGATGCCTTTTATTTCTTTGTGTTGTCTTATTGCTATGACTAGGACCTCTAGAAGTATGTGGAATAGCAGTGGAGAGAGTGGGCATTCTTGTCTTGTTCCCAGTCTTAAAGGAAAAGCTTTCAGCTTCTCGCTGTTAAGTATAATGGCTGTGGGTTTGTCATATATGGCCTTTATTGTGTTGAGGTACTTGCCCTCTATACCCATTTTGTTGAGAGTTTTTATCATGAATGGATGTTGAATTTTGTTGAATGCTTTTTCAGAATCTATGAAGATGATCATATGGTTTTTGTCCTTCTTTTTCTTGATGTGGTGGATGATGTTGATGGATTTTTGAATGTTGTACCATCCTTGAATCCCTGGGATGAATCCCACTTGATCATGATGGATGATCTTTTTGATGTACTTTTGAATTCGGTTTGCTAATATTTTGTTGAGTATTTTTGAATCTATGTTCATCAGGGATATTGGTCTATAATTTTCTTTTTTTGTCGTGTCTTTGAGTGGTTCTGGTATTAGAGTGATGTTGGCCTCGTAGAAAGAGTTTGGGAGTATTCCCTCCTCTTCTACTCTTTGGAAAACTTTAAGGAGGATGGGTATTAGGTCTTCACTAAATGTTTGATAAAATTCAGCAGTGCAACCATCTGCTCCAGCCATTTTGTTCTTAGGTAGTTTTTTGATTACCAGATCAATTTCTTTGCTGGTAATTGGTCTATTCAGATTTTCTATTTCTTTCTGGGTCAGCCTTGGAAGGTTATGTTTTTCTAGAAATTTGTCCATTTCTTCTAGGTTATCCAGTTTGTTACCATATAATTTTTCATAGTATTCTCTCATAATTCTTTGTACTTCTGTGGTATCCATAGTGATTTTTCCTTTCTCATGTCTTATTCTTTTTATGTGTGTACACTCTCTTTTTTTCTTCATATGTCTGGCTAGGGGTTTATCTATTTTGTTTATTTTCTTGAAGAACCAGCTTCTGCTTTCATTGATTCTTTCTATTGTTTTATTCATCTCAATTTTACTTATTTCTCCTTTAATCTTTATTATGTCCCTCCTTCTACTGACTTGGGCCTCATTTGTTCTTCCTTTTCTAGTTTCATTAATTGTGAGTTTAGACTGTTTATTTGGGATTGTTCTTCTTTTCTGAGGTAGGCCTGTATGGCAATATATTTCCCTCTTAGCATGGCCTTTGCTGTGTCCCTCAGATTTTGAGGTGTTGAATTATTGTTGTCGTTTGTCTCCATATATTGCTTGATCTCTGTTTTATTTTGTCACTGATGCATTGATTATTTAGGAGCATGTTATTAAGCCTTCATGTGTTTCTGGGCTTTTTCATTTTCTTTGAGTCATTTATTTCTAGTTTCTTACCTTTGTGGTCTGAGAAGCTGGTTGGTACAATTGAAATCTTTTTGAATTTACTGAGCCTCTTTTTGTGGCCTAGTATATGATCCATTCTTGAAAATGTTCCATGTGCACTTGCAAAGAATGTGTACCCTGTTGCTTTTGGATGGAGTGTTCTGTAGATGTCCGTTAGGTACATCTGTTCTAATACGTTGTTCAGTGCCTCTGTCTATTTTATTTATTTTCTGTCTGGATGATCTGTCCTTTGGAGTGAGTGGTGTGTTGAAGTCTCCCAAAACGAATGCATTACATTCTATTTCCCCCTTTTATTCTGTTAGTATTTGTTTCACATATGTAGGTCATCCTGTGTTGGGTGCATAGATGTTTATTATAGTGATATCCTCTTGTTGGGCTGACCTCTTTATCATGTAATGTCCTTCTTTGTCTCTTGTGACTTTCTTTGTTTTGAAGTTTATTTTGTATGACATAAGTACTGCAACACCTGGTTTTTTCTCCCTATTAGTTTCATGAAATACCTTTTTCCATCCTTTTACTTTCAGTCTGTGTATGTCTTTGGGTTTGAAGTGAGTCTCTTGTAAGCAGCATATTGATGGGTCTTGTTTTTTTATCCATTTAGTGACTCTATGTGTTTTGATTGGTGCATTCAGACCATTTACATTTAGGGTGATTATTGATAGGTATGTACTTATTGCCATTGCAGGCTTTAGATTAGTTGTTACGAAAGGTTCAAGGGTAATTCTCTTACTATCTAACAGTCTAATTTACCTAACTTCAAAGGCTATTACAAACACAACCTAAAGATTCTTTTTTTTTCCTCCTCTTTCTGCCTCCTCTGTTCTTTGTATGTTATGAATCATATTCTGTACTCTTTGTCTAGCCCTTGGGTGACATCTATTTAGTCTTAGGAATACTTCCATCTATAGGATTCCCTCCAAAATGCACAGTAGAGGTGGTTTGTGTGAGGTAAATTTTCTCAGCTTTTGCTTATCTGTAAATTGTTTAATCCCTCCTTCCAATTTAAATGATAACCTTGCTGGGTAGAATATTCTTGGTTTAAGGCCCTTCTGGTTCATTGCATTAAATATATCACGCCACTCCCTTCTGGCCTGTAAGGTTTCTGTTGAGAAGTCTGATGATATCCTGATGGGGTTTCCTTTGTATGTGACCTTTTTTCTCTCTCTAGCTGCTTTTAAAAGTCTGTCTTTATCCTTGATCTTTGCCATTTTAATTATTGTATGTCTTGATGTTGTCTTCCTTGGGTCCCTTGTCTTGGGATATGTGTGTCTCCATGGCTTGAGAGACTATCTCCAACCCCAGATTGGGAAAGTTTTCAGCAATTACCTCCTCAATGACACTTTCTATCCCTTTTTCTCTCTCTTCTTCTTCTGGTACTCCTATTATGCAAGTATTCTTACATTTGGATTGGTCATCCAGTTCTCTCAATATTCTTTCATTCTTAGAGATTCTTTTTTCTCTGTGTGCCTCAGCTTCTTTGTATTCCTCTTCTCTAATTTCTGTTCCATTTACTGTCTCTTCTACTACATCTCATCTGCTTTTAAATCCCTCCATTGTATGTTTCATTTCAAATATGGAATTTCTTAATTTTGAATCTCCGTGTTAAATTCGTTCCTGAGTTCTTGAGTATTTTTCTGTACCTCCATAAGCATGTTTATAATTTTTATTTTGAATTCTCTTTCAGGAAGATTGGTGAGTTCAGTTTCATTTGGCCCTTTTTCTGGGGTTTTTGAGATTTTGGTCTGAACCATGTTCTTTTGACATTTCATATATCTGTGTGGTGCCCTCTAATGCCCAGAAGCTCCAGTCTCTGAAGCTGCTCAGCCCCTAGAGTGAGGTTGGGGGTATGGAGGGAAGGAAACATCTGTTTCCTGACTCTTGTCTACCCTGCCTGTCTCCAGTATTACAGCCAGTCGGCGGAGCACACAGGTGTAAGCCTCTGTGCTTGGCGCTTCCATCTGTTGTAGGTGAGGCCTCTCTCTGGCTGGTCTGATGCCAGAGTAGTGACTGCTGGTTTGCAAGCTGGTGCTGTCAGGCCAGGAGGAAGGCTCAGCAGGGTGTGTGTCACAGTGGGGGCTTCAGAGCTGAGTAGCCAGCCAGGGGGTTGGAGCACCTGAAGCTCCCCAAAGTTCCCAGTATGCTGGGCAGAGTGCACCCAGACAACTTTGTCCCCCTATCCCTTCTCCCGCACAGCAAGCTCCGTGCAAAGCCCGCAACTTCAGCAGCCCTCTTGCTGCTAGGAAGCCTCTCCCTTTCCCTTGTGTCAGAGAGGCCGGGTGTGGATCCCCTACACAAACAGCCAGAATCTGTCTTTCAAGCACTCCGCCTGTCCCAGCTCCCCATCCTCCAGAGCACCACACCAGGTAGGTGTCTGCTTGCAAAGCAGATCTCCAAGGCCAGTTGTTCATCAGTCATAGGCTTCCACCCCCTCCCCTGCTCCATTTCTCTTCCTCCTGCTGGTGAGCTGGGGTGGGGGGAAGGGGTTGGTTCCTGCTGGATCAAGGCTTTTGTATGTTACCGTTTTGTGAGGTCTGCCCTGTTCGTGAGGTCTGTTTGCAGGCTGGTGTAGCCTTCTTTCCTGTTGCTGTTTAGGATTAGTTGTATTAACTATATTTTCATCCTATCTGTGGTTTTGGGAGGAGTCCTCTGTCTCACCTCTCATGCCACCGTCTTGAATCCTCGGTAAATATGTTTTTATATGAACTAATTCTTGCATGCACTCCTACCTCTTCCAGAGGCATCACTGTTTTCTCTTCATCTGCTTCCTCTTTTGACGCCCCCACACTGTTGGCATGGACACATTTTCCCTCTTCCCTCTGCTGCCTCTTGCTCTGGTTGCTATGTGCTTGGATTTTTATTCATTTTATTGCCAAATTCCTGTTTTTACTTGATGCAGACTTTCTTTCAAGTGTTTAGACTGTGTCGTCTGTTTTGTAACCACAACTGTTACAGCTGTTTGGTTTCCATTCTGTGTTAGATACTTCCCGCTTATCCTCCCTGATGACTTACCAGCTTATATATAATTTTGGATGCTATTTTCTGGGAGAGACAAGTATTATTTTTCAAAATAGATTTTCGGGAATGGTACAGCGGTGATATTGGGACTGATACTGATCTTCTGATTGGGCTCAGTGGACACTGGAGTCTTTCTCTTGCTATGCTTTTTGCTGTGATCTTGGGCAGGAACCTGTCCTGATTGTGCCTGATGTCTAAGACACCACTCTTAGCACACATTCCTCAGTTTACACCTTTCTTGTGAGTAGGATTTAGGAGCTCTACATATTTTACTGTAAAATTCAGTGCTTAATTTTATGTTTCTCATACTGACCTTGTTCTCCCACGAACCAAGATTCAAAATTTTGGACTTCTAATTTTGTTTCCCCCATATCTAATCCTTTAGAAGCCCCCAGTTTGTTACTGTAATGTTTCTCACATACAAATATCAACTTATTTTTCCACTGTTTTGACCTATTTGTGACCTTCTTCACGAGTCTTCTCTATTATATCCTTAATTTCTCTATCTATACATCTCTTGATTCTGTCCATACCCTTGGTATGGACAATTTTCCTGAGAAAAGGTATGCTCAGAAGCCTGATGCTGGATATTTCCTTTTTGCCACTCCAAATCCATTCCCTTCTTTTCTCTGCCCTGCTCTGTGCCCTGGCAGACCTGTATGGACTGTATCAATGGGCCCCCTTGCCTTCTGGCTTCTGGTTGGGTTTAGCCAGTAGGGGGCACTAGGGAGATTGAAGGGAGCGAGCAGAGAGTTTGGTTGAGTATATATTCCCCTGGCTCTCTCCTTGTTCAGTCATCGGTTGCCTGTCCTCCATAGAACGTCTTGCCAGTGTCAGGGGACACTCTCTTACAGTTAGAACTTCTCTCTGCAGGTTTCAGTAATGTCTCCTTCTACTTTCCCCTTCAGGACTAATGGTGGTAGCCCTTCCTGCTGTTGCTGGCAGGGTTTTGTTACTTCACTTTGCTGGTGTCCCTTACTCAACCCATACACTTTGTAAACAGTCTTTTCTTCAAATGCCACTCATCGATTGATTAGAATGTGCTATTTGCTTCAGATCCTGGCTGATACAAACCTGAAATGCCTTTCCATTATTTACCAAAACAAGTATGATTCCCCAGGCCCAAGTTGAACATCAGCCTTTCAGGCAACTGTTGTCCTTTATTCCTACCCTGACCCTTTGCTCCAGTAAAACTGGATTAGTCAAAGTTCCCTGCATAGATCTAAAAAAAGTACATTGTGGTTTTTTTTGCTGGATTTTGGAGTAAAATACATAGAGTTCCTAAGTCCTACTAACAAGAAAGGGGTAAACTGAGGAATGTGTCTGTGGGTAAAATTGCAATATTTCCAGAATCTCTCACTTGGCTTTAATGTATCTGCACATTGATAGGTGTTTCAAGGGATTGAGAGAAATGGTGCATCTACATATCAATAGGTAATTACAAGGGCAAGGGCTTATCTGGACTGCAGAAGTTGGGTGGAGCTTTCTTTTGCTGCAACCTGGTCAAGAAAGAGATGGGACGACTGCTTGTAAGAAATAAACATGTTTCTTAAACTTTATTTCTTCCTTTGACTTATTTCAGTTTCAAAGGTATTTTGCCCTGGCATTTTCCCCCTGGAGTTACAGTGTCCTAAAAGTAGTATCTTAGTTTATCTCAAAGGTCACCTCTTCCATGACACTTTCTCTGAGCTCCGTGGTCATCATTTGTCTATTCCCTTGCCTTCTGATGCTTATGTTTTCCCATGTCTTATAACTATTGATGTGCTTCTTGTTCCTCCTAATTTGGAAAATCTTCGGGGGAGGAGCTGATTGTTACATCCCTGTAGTTTGTTATGTCACTGTAGTTTTTCAGCATGGTCAGTGTTCAATAAAAATGTAAATTGTACTGACTAAATTTAAAGATTCAGGTTATTTTAACATAGGACTAATGGTTCAAATCAGATAGAATATTTTAAAACTCAGGTATTCTGACAACAGCTACCTCTTGGCCATCCCATCAGGCCTGGGAGTGCATGCTCCCGCAGCATGTCAGCCCTTGAGAAGAGAGACAGAGTGAGCAGAGGAGGCCTGAGCAGGCCTCTGGGAGCCAGCTGGAGGGAGTTCTGTGGGGAATTTGGGGAGCTCAGGTGCTGGTGTAAAAGAAGGGGATGCAGATTCCCAGTGCGCACATCCCCCGGCCCTATGACTTCTTGCCTTTGATGTGTATGTGTCAGGATTGTGGGGGTGCAGCAGCTGCAGAAGGGCCAGTGTGGGCCTTCTAAAGCACAGCACCCAAGGCAAGGTCCTCTCGTGCCTGTCTGAGGGCAGGACTATGGCAAGCTCATTTTTTTCAAGAATATTTTTTGACGTGCCTATTTATAAAGTAGAAGCCATGACTCTGAAGGACAAAGGTTGGGGAGGGGAGAACTAAAAGAGAATGACCAAAAGCCTGAGGGCAAAGCCCGTGTGATTACATGATACATCACAAAACCCTCTGGTACTCATGAAATACTTGTTAGCAGTGGGAATTTTTGCGAAGTTTCCAAAATGGAAACCCATGAAAGAGTTTGAATGTAGTTGACTAGGTTTAACTTAGATAGACTTAAGACAGAATGGGCCAAGAGGAAATAAGCTCTGTGGAACTTCCAAGTCTCTAAGGACATCTCTGGAGTCTCATAGCCCAGGACAGGTGGGCTGCAGGATGGGGAATGTTGAACTGATATTATTTGACGGAACGAGGGGCAGAGACAGCCAGCTGACATCTTGGTTCATCTTCATGAAAAGCTGCATTTGAATAAAGAAAGTATGAGTAAGTCCTTTTTTAATTTGCAAAACAAAATAAAAAAAAACCCCCAAACTCAGGTATTATAGTAATGGGAAAACACAACTTTGGTTGACATAGAAGTAGATAATAAAAAAGATTCAGGGGCATATTTTTCATAATTTATTTAAAGAAAATGTTTATTAAATGTGTACTGTGTATCTAGTACTTTCCTGAGCACTACAAAATGCCTCTATTGATGCCCAGCAACATGGTACTAATAATTTTTAAAAATTAGTAGATTACTGGGAAAAAAATTAGAATTTATGATCAGTTACTCAATGTGCAGTCTATAATTAGATTCTTTTGGCAATTTTCATAAAAGCCTGACTTCATTCCAGAAGTTACCAGAAAGTTAACAAAATATAACAATTTTCTCACTATATATAGTGTGACACTAATTGCAGTGTAACAAGATTTTCCAGTGTTCCCAGAAATATATAATAATTTATAAGAGGACTATCTAGATTTAGTTTTGTTTCTGAGAATTAGCAGAGACAGAAAAGCCAGCTGCTAGATAAAAAATGCCACAGAGAAAATACATGATGGTGTTTTATTATAATTCTTATATTATAAATTGTGGATTCTTTTGTTTATCTGCTTAATAAACAAAAATTGAGTCTTGGGAGATTTAAGATATTTTCCAGTGAATGAGGGAAGAAAAATGGTAAATGGAGGTCATCTGTTTAGAGAATTTCTCCTCTGTTATACCATCCTCCTGAAGTATTTCTTTTTTGGTGTTTTCACTCTGTGATGTTGTCTTTTTTTCTCTTTTTTTTTTAAGCAAACTATGCCATGTGTCTTTTTTTTTTTCATGCATCAATAATTGATTCTTTCCTCCCTCTTTTTTGCTGAGTGATATTCCACCACAAGGATGTATCCCAGTTTAACTATTCACTTGTTAGAGGACATCTGACTGTTCCAGTTTTTAATTATCAGGAATAAAGTTGCTTTTCCTGTACAGGTTCTTGTGTAAACATAAGTGTTTTTTTTTTCCTCTGGATAAATGCCCAGTAGTGCAATTGCCAGGTTGTATGTTTAGATTTTTAAGGATGGTACTGTGTCTTGAAGAAAGAAAAGGGTGGGCCAAACAACTCTTGCACGATAAAGATCCTCATTTGGTTAAAAATCCCCTATTTATTAAGTGAATATTTATAAAAGTGCACAACTATATTTTTCAGGTCCTTGTGCTCAGGAGCTATCATGAGTTAAAGTGTGGGAATACAGATGACCAGAATAACAGATTCAATAGTAGCATAACTGTGACATTTATTGCTCACTGTCACTCATGTAGAACTTGCATCCTTCTGAGATTTGGTCCTGAATTGTTTCAGGCTTGATGTGCATCCTCCCAAATATCATATACATCTCAGCACCACTTTTGACTGATTGATGTAAAAATTAATGATCCAAGTCAGGGAAAGTTAATTTTATGATCTTCTGTAGCTGATTATCTCTTATTTAGCAAGTTAGTTTTATGCAATGGTAAACTTTATTATTTTTTTCTGATTACACAAAATGGAATTCACAAAAATCTAAGGTGAGGCAAAGCAGTGGATATTCTGGGTGACTTCTCTCTAGGATCCTTAATGTTTCCAGCAGGACGCTGAAAATCCAGAACACAAACTACATTGTCCTGCGCTTAAAGAAACCTAGATCCTGAAGGTGAGGTTGCATTTTCCACTCCCTAAAAACAAAAACAAAGGGCAGCAAAACACAAAACCAGTTAGAGAAACTTTAAAAAATGTTTTACCTTTGAAAATAATGATAAACATTTGGTAATTTCTTTTATTGTTTTTATCTCCCTGAAGGATGTTGCTGAGAGGTCTGTGTTGACTCTGATTCATCTGAGTCTTTAGGAATGAGGTGAACGGTTAACTCTGGCAGACAAAGAAGAAATACTTTATGTTAGCTTCAAACATTGAGTACCACAAACTTTATTTGTCTCTAAACCTTGCTACTTCGTCTTCCTTTTAGTTGAGTGACCGACCATACTAATGCCTGCCTGCTTCTGCTGGATCCCTTACTTCATGAGAGTCCTTCTGTGTCTGTGCTTCAAGTTTTGTATTTGCTTAACTTGAGAAGTAATTCCCAAATAAGGTTTAATATGATTATTGATTATTTTATAAATATAATAAAATAGTAGAACTTTTTACCATAATTAAAATGATTCAGATATGTTTTTAATGCTTATTTCTTAACAAAATTTGGCAGTCTTATTTTTCACATTGTCTGAATATCAAATTCCAATTATGTGATGTGACTTAGTTGTATAAGAAGAGGGAGTTTTGGTTTTTATGAGACAGTGACGTTTTTCTTTTCTTTAGGACTTGCAAGTTCTCCCTCACAAGTTCTATATTCACATATTTATTTTTTACTTCAGAAAAAATAAAGCACCTACATTAAATTTATGATATAGCTTTCTGCATAGAGTATTGAAATGCTGTTGTATATTAAGAATCTGAAGTTTTTAAATATATTATTTGATTTCTTGGGGAGCTTTCAAGTCCGGTATCTCATTGCCACTGTTGGTAGTGGGAAGGTTCTGGAAGCCCACCCACAGCCTGGTATACTTTGACAATGAATCCAAATACCCTGTGAGGAAGTTAACCAGATTGAAAGAGAAGACAGAAAGCAAAGTATGGTAGATTAGGCCTTGGTACAAGAATTGTATTTTCAGTATAACATGATCCCATCACAGACAAAATTTCAGTAGTTTTCCTTCAAGGGTGTTATCTGGCTGTCAGATTTGTATCATCAACTCCAACTTTATGTCATGGATCTGCTAGTTCCTCAGACCTCATTACTCACAGTGCTAGCCATCTTTATAGTTGTGTTTAACGTCTTGGAAGCTGAAATAATGAGTCCTGATACTAGTATCTATATTGCTTCTAAAGAAAAAGATAGAATGAATTTAATTTCAAGAGCAAAATGCTATTCTCTGGAGGTCCCAGATAAAAAAGGAAAATTCTTACAAATTCCAATTCATCTAACTAGCCTCACAGATTTGTCTCAGTTGTTTATTTTAATGACTTGCAAAAATGTTTAGAAACTAAAATAAAATAACTCATAGGGAGAAAGAAAAATGATTTCTAAAGCCTCTCCAAGGAGCAATGGAGAAATATTTAACTGTGGAAATTAATTTTAAAGCATTAAATCTTCAGAATACTTTGGAGGTAAGTATTGAGTCCCTTACAGTGATTTCCATTTGCGGTAAATCTTGTGAGTCTGAGTGAGAAAACTGTAAAATGCATTTTAAAGCCTGTTATGGAGGATAGAAGTAATGTTCATTTAGTGATGTACAAAGTATGAAAGCCAGCTTGAGAAAATATTGTGAATTAAACTAAAATATTAAATTTGTTCCAGGCAGTGTGGTATTGCTGGCAGGAAAACAGATATGAGCGGGGTGGAAAGAGAATAAGGCCAGTAAAGCCCACTAGAAGGGACTCAAAGAGTTAACCAGTTAAAAATAGAAAGCTTAGAAGGCCAGGTGCAACTTGGCCTAGAAGTTTGAATACTCCCCAGATAAAGAAAAGTATCTCAGCATAGCCTATGTTTTCACTGTGTCAATTAGAACATACCATTGTAAGATTTACTTTAGCACCTGCTAAAAGGCCCAGTTTATTCAGGAAGAATACTATCTTAAAACTAAGATTGCATTTTAATAAAACGGATGGTGGCTCAGCCCACATTGGAGGGAAGACAGACAGTCTTGATTGATAGGCTTCCAGACAGAAGCTGATACCCTGGAAAGGAATCAAAGCAGTATATTTCTTGTGTTAAGTTAAAAAAAAAAAAAAGAAACTTAATGTCTTAACAAAGATGAACATTCTGGGACAATTTGGCTGGTCTGCACCTGGCCCCTTGTTGCATTCCTGAAAATCCTCAACTGCCTATAAAACCCTAGACCCTAAACCCTTAAGGGCACCTCTTCTTTGAGGTAGCCCACACTCCCCTTTCTCTGAGTGTGCATATCTTTTTGCTTTAAATAAGCTTCTCATTGTTCAACTTACAACATTTTGTCTCTGTGCTTTTCTGGCGGTAAGTGTCTTTGTTACTTTTCTTTGTCATTTTAATTCTCCAAATTTAAGCTCAAACCTTCACTCCATCTGTCCTATTTCAGATAAGTAAGGAGGGGCTGCTTAGAGCTCAGATCTGGGCTTCTTTCAAATTACTATCACCTGGGTACCCCAGACAGAATTGCAGCTTACAGTCATGCTCTTTAATAGCCTGCCTGAAAGTCTTCTTTATTTGTCTCTAGAAAGTTCACAGAACACAATCTCACTCCACCCAGTGCTCTGCAGCTCCCCCAAATTCTGGGGTGGTAGGGACTCAGTTCCCACACCACACAGATACAGGTGGATACTGGACCCCAGGGGACACTGGCTTAAGGAGAGGATGTGCCCCATGCTGAGTAGCAGTTCAATGAACTTCCTTTACTATTCTAATCTGTCATTCCCTGACACTCTCACTTTAATAAATTCCTTCCTCACCTGGTACTCTGACTTCCCTACATCTCCGAACCCGAACTCTCCCCCAAACAGTATGAACTTCAGGGACACAAGCTAATGGCATGTTTTTCTTGTCCTCAGAGACCTCATAGTTCAGTGCTGATGATGGAAGTGGGGGCTGGATGGTGGTATGGTAAAAGTGTGTGGACATCTATTTGTCAGAAGACAAGCTAAGGTAGGTAATCAATAATTAAAATAAATCCAGTATGTGATAAGCAATGTCCATCATTGTTTTATACACTCATTTTAATTAACTGAGTACTTATTACATGTACTTTTAGATAGGGGAATATTACTTTATCAACTTTCTCCTCAAATGTTCTAGTGAAGAAGCAAGAACGCATGCTGACCTTAGAGTGTGATGTGCAGAGAACATCCTGTAGGGGCAGAGATTTGAACATGTGTGAAGGAAAGAATTAGGAGTTACAGGAAGTTAGAGGCTGGAATCATTGTTGGGGTCAAAACTAGAACAGCCTTTTGAACAACAGAAGGGTCCAAAGACTGTAGGTCCTGTGGTAGGAAGATACTGTGAAGCATTGCCACATATGTCCCCCTCTCCACTAAACTTCACCATTTGTGCCATGATTCTTCCCTGTGTTCTATTAGACTTGTGGCCTTTGAGAACTCCATTGCCCTCTGAAAACAGAGAACTCAGGCACACGTAAACACTGTATATGATTATTATTGTGTTTTAAATGAGAGAAAGCACCTATCATGAGTATAAAAGAGAATTTGAGAGACTTCTCTAACTCTGGGGAGGAGATATGTTCCCAGCCTGGGGCAAATAAACCTTTGAAACTGAGATCAATCAAAAGGAGAAATAAAGTGGGAGAAACACATTTATTGCTTACAAACTGTCGTCTGCTTGTGCTTGCCCGTGTCTCTGGTGACGTGGCTGCAAAAAGGACCCCACTAAACCTCTCCTGTCCAGGTGCATGCTTGCTCCCCACACCCCCTGTAAACACCTATGATGTGGAGATGGACTCCTTTCCTCCACCCCTTGGAAACACCTGTTGATATGGAGATGTACCAAGGCCAGGAAGAGATTCTGGAAATACTGCAATTTTACCCACAACTACTAAGCTAGGTTAATGTGGCAGGGAGGTGTTTGAACTCTCCCTGGCATAAGATGCAGTGTTATTGAGGGGCCGTGCCCAGAGAGAGAGAGATGCCACCATGCTTCCCTGTCAGGAGTCTTGAGGGCTAAAAGCATGCTGATGATATTCAATACTCTATGCTTCTTCAGATTTCTTAGGAGCTGATAAATGTGCAAGTTAATAAAGAAATTTGCAAGTACTTGGTGATGCAGAGCCTTCAAGTTTTGGTATCTTTACAGGAATGACTTGAAACCATCTTTTTCATCCCTTCAAGTTACATCAAAACTTGAAGCCATAAAAAGACTTGATGCACTGAAATCACTTCAGGTAAAACGTGCTTATTTGGAAGCCAAGATCTATAAAGAGATAGTACTTGCAAATAAAGTATGCAGCATTAAATCCTTCTTTGGAGAGGGCAGGATTGCTCTGTGGTAATGTTGAACTTCCATAAGCAGATGTAGAAAGACACGAAGAAAATGAAACAAAGCATAAATTGGCTGGAGTCCTTGCTATGATCTGAATGTTTGTTCCTCTCAAAATTTATATATTGATATCCTAATCCCAAGTTGATGCTGTTAGAATGTGGGGCCTTTGAGAGCTGATTCAATTGTGACCAGTAGCCCTCATGAATGGGATTAATTAATGAAAAAGAGACCTCAGAGGGCTAGTTCACTCAACCCACCATGTGAGGACACAGCAAGGAGTCAGCTGTTTGCAGCCCAGAGGAGGGCTTTCACTAGAATCCAGCCTTATACTGGTGCCCTGATCTTAGGCTTCCAAGCCTCCAGAACTGCAAGAAATAAATCTTTGTTGTTTATAAGCCACCCAGTCTATGATATTTTTTTTGAAGCAGCCCAAACAGACTAAAACAGTCCTAAAAAATCAAGAAGTCAGAGGAGGTCTAGGAAAGCCAGATCCCCATCAAATTCCAGAATTCTAGTTTCTCTGCTCTAGAAGCGTTATGGAAAAAACTGGAAAACCTGGACCGGGTCGCTGATGGAAGAACCAGGTGGCACTCGGAGGTCTTGGAGTGTTGAGGTTTTATTTTTACCCCGGCGGGCTCAGAGGGGAGTCATCTCCCAAGGTCTGAGCCCTGAGCACCAGCAAGGGGAGCAATTTATATTATTTTGATATGTGGCATTTCGGCATGTACAGGGCAAAAGAGGAGCCCGGAGGAGGGGAGGAGGGAGCTGGGAGGGCTTTGCCAACGGAGGAAAAAAGCGGTTTGCTGACCTTGACGGCTGTGTTGAATATTTTCCTTATCAGAAGCAGAGAAACCAATCTCTGGATAGATAAGTGAATTAGTACAGAAATATGATGACCCAATTTTGAAAAACCTGCAGGATGCTGAAGTACAGGTTTCAGATCGTAGCAGTCTGTCTTTTGTTTTGGATTTCCATGTTGAACCCAATGACTACTTTACCAATAAAGTTCTGACAAAAACTTGCAAGCTGAAATTAGATCCAGGTAAGGCAGATTATTTTTGCTCTGAAGTTTCCGAAATAGTTGACTGTGATGGGTGCAGTAATGACTGGGAAAAAGAAAAAAATTCCAGCACAAGCAAACACATTCTAGTTAAAATGACAAAGGAAAAAAGGAAAAATTTAAAACTTGTTTGTAGGTGCTTTGACTTATGTTATTGCTCACTTCCAAGGTTTCTGAAGCTTTCTTGGTGATTAAAGTTCTGGTAACTTAGTTCAGAAAGGAGTGATATGTGCTAAATCATTGCTAGGGGTGTGGGCAGAAAATACACTTTCTTGCCTATAGCTATTGAAGGAAAAGAAATGTTTTTATAATAAACAGGCCAAATCTTAATTTGAAAATTAACTGGACTGTAACCAGAAGAGACAGTATTTGTGAGTGTTTTGATTTCTAACTAGTGTTGAGAAGGTTAGAGTTGAAAGCATAAATTTCTAATTTTGTACCATAAATTTAAAGTCTTGTTTTTATCAGTAACACTCTCCTTTCCTGACCCCACTATTCACTTTGTTTTTAATGTCCTAAGTTCCATGCAGCCTGTTTCTCAATTGCCATGCAGATGTCAAAGTGTATGAAAATGGTCTCTCTCAGCAGGGCATTTGCCGTGAATCAGCGTCATGACCAAGCAGGAAGGGAATGCTCCAGTCTTGCCTTATTATACACATTTATAACATAATACACAACTTTCAGTGTATGTGTACAGAATATTTAGAATATCTAATGAAAGTTGTGAAACATGAATCCAGCACAACAAACAAAAATAAAATAAGACAAAACGCAAATGATAAACCTCTGTGGGCTAGAAAGGAGAGAAGAGTTGGGGAGGTAATGATAGAGTTGGACCTGTGTGAGGGTCTCTGAGAAGGAGCCCCATGTGCTCTCTAACGGAGGGGCATGGACTCCAGGAAGTAGGGGTGTTTGTCCTCTCTCCTGCTTTCTGCCTGGAACCACACAAGGAGGCCACCTCATAGTATCATGGGGCCCCCATGCTGCTATGTCAGGAGAGCCAGAAAATAGAGTATCAAGGGAAGAGGGTCTTATGGAACCCTGGTGGCCCTAGAGTGGTATGGAAGAGCAGCTAATTTTTCCAGTGTTTTGGGGGTGGATGAAGCTGTTAGCTGGGAGAGAGGGACTTGGTGGACCTGAGAAAGTCACACATTCTTGGTGAGGCACATCATAGACGAAACAGGTGCAGGCCATAAGGCCAGAGGTCACGCCTCGGGGAATGCCAGTGTGGACCAATGACAACATCTGAGCTCTGAGTGGGTTGGAATCTCACTAGATGGCACCAGAGCACAGGGCCCAGGATATAAAGGGGTGAATCAGCTACCTTCCTTTTACCACAGCCTTCCACTTTCCACCACTGCTTCTTATGATGACCCTTCTTTAGAAACTTGTATGCCATTTTTCTGAGACAAGCAGAAAATGACAAACTTTAACTTTGCTGAGATTAACCTGAAATGACTGAATTTACTCTAAAAGTAGTAAATCATCGTTTTCTGCTTTCAAATACAGCATGCAGCATCACCAACTCTCAGAATACTACAGGATCAAATCCCTTCAAAAATGCCTTGTTCTATATCACTGTGGATAAAGTGAAGGTTCCTGTGGCCAAGATTCTCACCTGGGCCTGGATGGCTAGCTCACTGCACACGTGTGGGCAATACGTTGTTACTGACTCTGTGTAAAGAGCTCCGCCCAGTGCTCTGGGCTGCTGCACAGCTGGAGGCTGCGGGAGAGCAGAGGCTGGAGTGGTGGCAGCACCCAGGACAGAGGCTGAGACGGCTGTGCGGGCAGAGAGGCCCAGAGGCAGAGAGTGGCTTGCTGCATGCAGACTCGCTCTGAGTGGATGCGATTCTAGTGACTGACCTGCCCCCCGTGGGAATAAAATGTTGGGTATAAACCCTTTCACCCCAAGAACATTCTATTGTCATTTTTTTGGTCTCATTCGAATTCATAGTGAACTTGTCCGAGGCTGAAACCAATTGGCAAGACAATCACTCATCACAGTTCTGTTTCTCTAACTGAACCCAGAGGAACACAACATTAAGGTCTGGTATTCTGAATCTGTTCTTGGATGTGAGTAGATTTAAAGGCAGTAATAACCTTGTTTCCATTGGTAAAAAGGGCACTAGATTTTCATGGTATGCAGTGGCAAAAGTTACTTAAATGATCAACCATAGACACTTATAATCAATCCCTATGTAAGGCAAAGTTCCTTTTTAAGGCAGTCTGTAGGGAAGTGGGGTTCTTATGGCCTATGGGGATCCGATGGCCAGGATCCTCACTGAACTTAAACCACCTGATGATGTAACTGGCCTCTTGCTAGGCTACTGCTCCCACAGCTGTAGAAAATAAGCTATTATTGCGCTATATAGAGGGCTCGGCCCGGTGCTCTGGGTGGAGGCTGAGATGCTAGTGCTTGACCTACCGCCGGGAGAACAAGCCGGGTAATAAACCCTTTCACCCCAAAGAACGTTCTACTGTTATTTCTTTAGTCATACTGGCTCCATAGTGAACTTGCTTCAGGGCTGAAACCTATTGGCAAGATGCAGTCATAGACAGTTTCAGGTCTTGACCCAGATTTTGAGTGAGGAACTTAAAAATACCTTGAGTTCATAATTTTCTTCCCCCAGTACTCTAGGTCACTTAAAAACAACCAAATCACCCCATTATAGTTCCTGTATTAGGATGAGCCACCATCCTGGTTTGTCCAGGATTAAGAATGTGCTGGAATGCCAAGACAGGGAACATCCCAGGCAAATCAAGATAAGTTTATATTCATTGCTGGGGGAGTGGGGAAGGGGGTATAACTGACCTAAATGACCTGATGATGTAATTGGCCTGCTAGGCTAATGCTTCCACACCCGCAGGCAATAAGCTATTATTGACTGAGTCACTATATAAAGAACTCTGCCGAGCGCTCTGGGTAGAGACCGGGAGGATTACGGACCTGCAGACTGCTGCAAGAAGATGTAATTCTAGTACTCAACCTATTGTTGGGAGAACAAAGCTGGGTAATAAACCTTTTATCCCAAGAACGTTCACTGTCATTCCTCGGTCTCACTGAATCCATAGTGAACTTGCCTCGGGCTGAAACTCATTGACCAGATGATCACTAAAGTGTTCTGTGACAGCATTTTCTTGATTGCAGAAACTGATGCCTGCAGAGACTTGGAAGATGCAAGAATGAAGATCTCTGCCACAGCTACATTCAATTCACCTGTCTGGCCTGTTAAGAAGACAGGTGAATCTCGGAGAATGAAGGTAGGTTACTGTAAACTTAGTCTGGTAGTGACTCGAATTGCAGCTGTTTTTCCAGATGAGATTTTATTTCTGGAGAAAATCATCACATCCTTTGGCACTTGGTAGGTACTGATCTAGTGAATGCTTTTCTTCTCTATACTTATCAATAAAACTGTTAATTAAAAATTTGCTTTGAGTTGGTACCTTCACTATCCTACCTCAACTACACCTGTATCCACTTTACGGCATTTTGCCTTTGTCAGGGTGTAGTGGTCAGGGTTTTTCACAGACACAGAAGCAAGGGGATATAAAGAATATAGGAAGATATTTATTATGAGGAACTGGCTTGCCTGATTATGGAGGCTGAGAAGTCCCATATCCACTGTTTGCAAGCTGAAAACCCAGGGAAGTGGGTGGTGTGAGTCCAGCCTGAGTCTAAAGGCCTAAGAGCCAGGAGAGAATGGCGTAAATTCCCATCCAAGGGCAGAAGACAGCCCATGTTCCAGCTCAAGGGGATCATCAGGCAGAGGCAAAATGGCGCTGAATTCCTCCTTCCTTCACCTTTTTGTTCTCTTTCGTTCTTTTTGAAAGTTGTCAATGGATTGCATGAGGCCCAAGCACATAGAGGAAGACAATCTACTGAGACCACTGATCAAATGCTAATCTCATCCAGATACCCCCCAAATAATGTTGAATCTGGTCACTCTTTGGGCAGATTAAATTTAACCATCATGTAGGGATTAGCAAATCGTTCCTATAAAGGGCCAGAGAGGAAATATTTTAAACTTTGTGGGCCATATAGTCTCTCCACCTCCTCCTCTCCTTCATCATCCTCCTCCTTCTCAACTATTTAAAAAGGTGAAAGTCATTCTTTGCTCCAAGGCTGTACAAAACCAGCCTGTAACACTAAGTTTGGTCTAAGGGTCATGTTTGTCAACTCCTGTAGCCCACAGGTAAGTGAAGTAGCTAATATGACCACCTACTTACAGGTAAGTGGAATCTCAGAAAGGTTTAATAACTCGCCTAAGGTCACACAGAGAGTAAATGTATTATTTTAAAATTTAAAAAGTTCTTGTAAGATTCTAAACCTTTTAATCTTTCCAGTGTACTAGTTCCTTCTCAGATTTGATCTTTTAGGCTGTTTTATTATCACTAATGAGGAGGGATCCTAAGTAACAATATAACTTGTTGACAAATTACTGTTAGACCATCTCACTGTTGATTCTACTAAAACTGAAATCATTGCATTTGGCCAATATTTTACAGTATTTTACCAATTAATTTAATAAAAATTCATTGAAGAGCTACCATGTGCAAAGCATTCAGCTAGGATATGGAGATTTGGTGACAAAGATCCTTTCTTTGACCAAATTCTAATCACTCTTCTTTTAAGCTCTTTTTCAACTAGCCTCAACTTTTGGATTTCCATGTTGGTCTCAGCGTTGTCCAATTTTTGAAAGAACATGCTAAATCAGTTTAATCAGAATCTCCCATCCTTGATATCTGATCACCCTCAATATTTGATTGGGTCCCTCATCCTCCCTCAGCCCCCAAGTGATGTCTGATCACCCTGGTCTGCCTTCAGCAAAATCCCATTAGGTCAGTTTAGCCAGAATCCCCTTGTCCCTGACATTCCCCAGAATCCCTTGCCTCTGACATTTCCCAGAATCCCTTGCCTCTGATATTTCCTTTTAGCTATTTTCCATTTTTTGACTCCCCCTTTCCCAATCCCCATATCCCACTCCTTTGCTATAAATTCACATTTTTTCCTTGTATTCAGAGTTGAGTCCAATCTTCTTTCTCTACTACAAAACCCCATTGCTCCGCTACCAAGCACAGTTGTGGTAGTTCCTTTGCTGTTCTTTAACAAGTATCATGAATGATTTTTCCTTTAAAATGCCTGAGGGTAAGACAGACTCCCTGTTCTCACAAAGATAACTGTCCAGCAAACAAACTTTAAATAAATAATTAAACAATGAAAGGAATGACAGCTGTGATATTGCTCGGAAGGAGAAGTCACTTTGCTGTAGAGTTACTAGTAAATTTCTTCTATCTGATCAGTCAACACTTAGGGGTTGGGGGGAGGTGGAGTACGTGGAGCTGAGAAGGGAGCTTGGATTAAGGAAGAAAGAGTTCTGGCCATGTGATTTGCTGAAGGTGACCTTACCACTACCTATTCCATTCAGAATTTCTCAGTTGTTTTAATTAATGAGTCAAAGCTCCCATAATGAACCGTAACATTGGAAAGGGTAATTTTAATGTGATGGTTATACCCTTTAGCTCAATGATTTTTTAAATTTGGTGTGAGAGCTTATTAAAGTGCAGAGCTTATTACACATTACAGTTCCAAGACCTTTTTTCAGAGATTCTGATAGGGCCGAGGAGAATGCATTTCTATTAAGCACTCCAGATTATGCTGAGGTAGACAGTCCATGATTCATACCTCTGATAAATACCACTCAAAACATAAGGCAAAAGTGTTATATTGGTCTTTGTTCCTTCAAACTCCCAAGAAGGATTTCAACAACTATCTGTTGTTAAGGAAGTTAAACCTACTTCAGACCTTTGTTAAAGAATCTTGGTCTTTGAAGTCTTATTTATATCCTTTTATGTACTATATCCCTCCTCATCCCTATCCTGGTATGCTTGGATTTCTTGTGGCAATTACTTACTTGTTTTGATTTATATTTTTCCTTTTTAGTCATGATTTTTGTTGAATGCTGGCTCCCCCAAAATATCACTCAAACAAGTCATTGAGAAGACAAAGCTGAATTTATTCCTACCATGGTAAGAGAGAACACTATATTGACAGTGTCTTAGCATTTTAGAGGGTGAAGGAAAAAGCATATATATGAGAGTTTTGAAGTCCAGTTTTAGCCTGGACTTCAATACCGGGTCTTGATTAGAACGGGGTAAAAGTCATGGTGTAATTGTTTAAAATTGGTAGATTTTGAGGTGATGGGTTCAGAATCTGGGGATGTAAACTGTCATTTACGTTTTTTGTTGAAGAGTTTATGGATCTTTGGTGAAATTCCTGGAATGAACAACAACAACAAAAATATATTTGCCACTTTTATCTTCCGGGGCAAGTTTCCTGGAATAGTAAAGTTATATTGATGATGACATTGGACTAATAAACTTGTGTAACTGTAGACAGTAAGCTATGTGGGTAAAGATGGTTTTGGCTCTCACTGTTTAAAAATAGCAATAATTCTAGTTATATATTTTTCATTTGTTTCTTTATTGGTTCAGTTTTACTGGCATAAATTAAAGTACAGATTTTTTTTTCCCAGAAAAGTCTCAATTTTGTTATGTTCTCTGGGTTCTTTCATGCTTGAGAATGTTGCTTTTTTAATGTGGTAAATGTTCTGTTGGGATATAATGTTCTTAGGGAATAGTTTCCCTTAGAAAGAAATATTTAGTTTTCTAATATTTTACCTATGTACACTTGGACATAGAAGTTAGAATTTTTCTCTAATAAGATTACATCCACCACTATTTATATTAAAGTTTTAAAATTTAAGTTCATGTAATTTTAAAAGAAGAAATAAAAATGGATTAAACTGAAGGAATTGGTAAATTTAAGTGAATGTTTATCCAAGAAAAGAAAAATTACTGTGTAAAAAATCCCTCTAAAGTTAATCACAAAAGTTTATGAAATAGCCATTTTTCCATCATTTTTTTAAAAATGGTATCTATTATTTAGTTATTATGCTAAATGAGAACATTTGTGCTCTTACATTTACCCCCATCACTTCCTTCCTCCTGCTGATTTTTTAGGTAAGTTATCATTTTCACGTTTTCAAGCTTATATTTTAATGCTGCTCTGGAACCCAAATCTTGCCATCAGTTGTTTCACTGGCACTTCTTTATTTAAGAATAGCTTTATTTTGATTCACCTCTTGGTTGGTTAGATTTTACAGTCAAGTAGATTTTCTGTCCAAAAAATGTCCAGATACTGTGTTCCTGAGATCTTGTACATTGTGAAGATATCTATTAGTTTTATATTTGACATACAATTTGGCAGCGCCTGAACTTCTTGGGTTACATTCCTCAAGACTGTAGACATTGGGTTTCTTTTCTTCAGAAATTTGTTCCATTGTTTTTTTAGTACTGAATATCATGGAGTTTTTGAGGCCAGCTTGATTTTTTTCTTCTTGTAGGTGACTTGTATTAATCAGGGATCTCCAGAGAAAGAGAACCCATAGGACATTTGCATGTATGTATTAAATAAGACATTGGCTCACGTGATTCTGGAGTCTGGGAAGTCCCAAGATCAATGGTTGGTAAGTTGGAGACTGAAGAGAGCTGGTGGCATAGTTTCAGTCTGAGTCTAAAGGTCTGAGAAGTGGGAGAGCCAATGGTAAAATTTCCAGTCCAAGACCAAGTGTGTCAGAACCAGGGGAACCAACAGGTACAAGTTCTAGTCCAAGGGCAGGAGATCGAGATCCCACTTCAATCAATTAGGCAGGCAATGTTCCCTCTTAACCAGTCTTTTTTTTCCATTTATACCTGCAACTGATTGGATATGGCCCTCCAACATGAGGGAGGACAATTTACTTTACTCAGACACAGGCTCCCGATTCAAGTGTTAATCTCATCCAGAACCACCCTCACAGACACACATTTGACCAAATGTCTGGACACCCCATGGCCCCATTAAGTTGACACGTAAAATTAACCATCACATGTGTTTTTTCCTTTGGATGACTGAGGTATTATTTATTTGTCCCTGAAATTCAATAAGTTAAATAGGTTACACTAATTATTCTATATCCATTTTCACTTAAACAATTTCATCAATAGTGCCCAGAAGCTGTTACTACTCCCCCATACCCACCCATGACAATCCTCAAGAAGAAAAAATATATAAGAAAATCTCTCTTCTTGACATGAAAAACATATTAATATCTGTTGGAATGATCGAGATAACACAAAATGTGACCAGCATTTCATTATTCTGTTATTAACAAATAGTGTCTACTATGCATTTGCTAGACTCTTTTCTACATGAGGTTGGCAGATAATGTCTCTGCTGTCAAGTAGCATCTGAATTTATTTCATGATCCACAGTTAATTTCTTACAAATTTTGATATCATGGCTATTAGGTATGTGTAGCGCTCATCTATTATATTCACAGGTACCATTATCTTTTTATATACTAGCCTAAATTTCCAGGTTTTGTCCCATCACTTAATGGAGGAGTCAGGACATAGATTAGTGGACATCCTGGCGACTACCAGTTGTATGTGACGTAGGCTTCAGTGAGTGTATGTACTAGTGTGAGACTTTGATATGGAAATGAGAGAGGGAAAAAGAGTGGCTTAAAATAGCAGTGACTCAAGTATTTCTATGATTCTGTCAAGAGTTTGGGCCAAACAGAATGGGGATGATTCATTCGTCTCAGCTCTAGGATGTCTGGGATCTCAGCTAGGATGCCTGGACAGCTTGGGGCTGGAGTACTGACAGCTTCTTCACTCACACATCTGGCACTGGGTGCTTTCTTTGTGTGGCCTTTACTCCACATTATATCATGTCCTTAGAGTTACTCCACAGTGTTTCTCTCTGTGGTTACTTAACCTTCTTAATGTTAGTTTCAGGGCCAAAGAGTAGCTAGGCCTTCTAAAGACTGGGAATCTCTAGACTGTAATTTGCTCCATATTCTATAGGTGGAAGTAGTTTTCCTTTGAATGGATTTAATTTTTAAATGGTTTGGTCTTTGAAAAAGCAACTTAAAAGAATCATAAGGTCCTGTGTTGATTCTCCTTCCACTTCCAAAGTCTTTTCTCCTCAGTTTTAGACAATGAACCAGAAGAGTCACATTACAGCATTTTTTCAGAAAATTATTGCTTATTTCTCACTGTTGATAGACTCTAAAATTTTCATAGTTTGGAAATTTTGATACAGACAATCCCTGACTTATGATGATTGGACTTACAGTTTTTTGACTTTACCATGGCGTGAAAGTAATATGAACTCATTAGAAACTGTACTCAGATTTTGAATTCTGGTCCTTACCTGGGCTGAGAAATGTGGTGTGATACTCCCTCATGGTTCTGGGCAGTAGCAGTGAGCCAGAGCTCCCAGGCAGCCACACAGTCATGAGGGTGAACGACCGAAACACTTACAACCATTCAGTGACCACACAATCATTCTGTTTTTCATTCTCGATACAGTATTCAGTAAGTTACACAAGATATTCAACACTTTATTATAAAATAGTCTTTGAGATGACTTTGTCCAACTGTAGGCTAATTATTTGTTCTGAGCATGTTTAAGGTAGGCAAGGCTAAGCTACCATGTTTGGAATTAAATGCATTTTCGACTTAAGATATTTTCAGTTTATAATGGGATCCAGTATGTAACCCTATCATAAGCCAGTGAAGATCTGTAGATGTAATTGTAGATCTCTGTGAAACTAAAAAGTCATTAAAAAATATCTGTAGAAGGTACTTCAAGAAAAGTACAATACAGCGGTTAAAGGGTGGAACTTCTGGAATATGGCTGCCAAGTTCAAATCCAGCTCCACTTCTTATTGGCTGTATGATCTGAAGCAAGTTACTTAGGCTCTCAATGTCTCAAGTTACTTAAACATAAGATGGAGATATTAATAGTCCCTCCCTTTCAGAGTTGTGAAGATTAAATGACTTCATACATGTAAAGATCTTACAATATCTAGTCTATACTAAATGCTCAATCAGTTTTAGCAATTATTCTTATTATTCTAGAAAGCTATAAATTCAGTAGAATATAGCAAAGGAGAAAGTGAAAACAAAAAGAAAGTGGTAGAAATATAAACACTGCAATAGTACATATGAAGTTGGATAAGTGTGTATTGATTAATCTTCACTATTAAAAGACACAATTAGATTGGATAAACATGACAAAATGCAGCTAGATGATGTATGCAAGAGTCAAATCTGAAACTAAACCACACAGAAAGATAAAAATAAAGGGATGATTAAAATATATATCAGGAAAATTATAATCAAAAGAAAGTTGGCAGAGCAAAATGATACAAGTGGAAACTAAGGCAAAAAAGCATTAGTAGAGATAAAGATGACTGCATAATAAGGAAAGGAAGAATTCCCTAAGAAGTTATAAAAATTAAAAACTTCAATATGCCCAGTATTGTCTCAAAATATAAACAGATACAATCATAAGGTAAATTTGACAAATTTACCAACATACTGGGAGGCTTAGTAAGTCTATATCAGATATTGATAGATCAAGTAGATAAAATGATTCTAAGCAAAACTAATTGCTTGATTTGTATGTCAAAATTTAAAGTATGCTTTCTTTTAAAGGATACATTAGCTAGTTATAAACATTGACCAGGTATTAGTTCTCAGAAAAGGTCTCAGTGAAGGTCAGAACATGTTATCTGAGCACAATACATTAGAGTTAAGAATAGAAAATTATTTAGAAAGACTCCATAGATTTGTAACCTAAAAGAATACTACTACATAAGAGATAAAGGGAAAGTCAAACTGAAAATTGTTATCTATTTAGAATTGAATGACAATGAAAGTTCTACTCATTAAAGCTGCTTTTTAAAGCAACTCTAAATTCAATTTCATATATAGATGAACAGAAAGATTCATATATAGCTCATTTTGAAAATAATTAAAATTTTCTAAGCGTCAGCTCAAAAAACTAAAGAAAATTGAGAAAAGAAATAAAAAGAACTGAGAAATGACTGAAATTGGATACAAACAAAATCAGCAACAGCAAAAACTAGTTCTTCATTAAGATTTAGGTTCCATTTCTAAAATTTGGTATATGTGAAATGCTGTCTCACGATTGTTCTGTTAGAGAGACAGGAAAGGGAGAGATGTGCATTCAGAAAGGAGATTTCAGAATTTTTCAATGAACTTTTGGTCTCTGTTATTATATTACCTAATCACACAGATGTATGTCTTTCTTTACTTTTTATTATTAGTTTACATTCTGAGAAATAGGAGAATATTTTCCCTTTAGGATTCATATGATTTAGGAAGTGAATAAATTTCCTCAGTGTGCTAGTCCCACTATAACTTCAAAGAAAATATTTAAGACAAAATTAAATATAAACCTAAATATACATATTTAAGGCAAAAAGAGTTACACATTTGTCAAAGAGAAATGAACTAGAATGTCTATGTGGCAAAACCAAATTCTTACCTAGAGTGGGGATGTTTCAGAGATACATACAAGAGTTGGTGGAATATATCTAATAATCAAAAAATGTTTTTACTATACTTTCAGGGCTCAGGTTTTGTTTAGTCATACCTTAATATTTTGTAGCTATATCTGTTCTTTTAAAAGATTCAAATCCTTTAGATTATCCAGAATGATGCCACCTGTTTTATTATTAGAGGTTACTAATAGGAGCAGCATGTGTTTAACTTTTTTCATCTAGTTGATGTGCTAATGAATTCTAGAGGGAAAAACTGTATTTTATTTAATTAGTTTTATTTATATAACTGAAATTGCTGTCATTTTCTCTTTTCTAAAACCTGAATTCCCTTGTTCAAATTGGTTAAAATAGGTCATTACTGAATGCTGTAATAGGTAACCCACATTAGTTTTACAGCCATAGAATATCCTGGTGCTTTTATTTAACACAGTCATTTTGGACTGTAAACCAGATGGGTTCATTATCTTCTCTTTTTAATATGTCTCATAATTAAAGAAAAATTAGTGTTAATCTAGAATAAGAATTTTTTATTCCTTCTCAACTCAAGATCTGTACTTGGCCTCTTTTATTAGAATTACCTCTGCTGTTACGGTTTGTAGTTTCCAGTCTCATGAATTCATTGCATTGCCATTTAATTTCAAGAACAAGCTATGTATCCTTGAGATTATACTAGTACAAAATTGGTTTTGCTAGTCATTGTCAAAAGGAAAGAAAAGATTAGAAGTTGTTTAGTAGATATTTATTGAACATCTAATAAATGCTCATTGATGTGAGGAAAAAAGAACCTTAAGAAATGACTTTGCTTATTTCATTCAAAACTGACATAAATAATCATCTGACTTCATGGTACAAACTTTAAGTGCTATTTTGGACATTTCAACTTTTCTCTTGTCTACCAGGAGAACTCTCAACATAAAAGACTGAACTTTGGTTCATTCACACAAATGCTTGGGAGTACTTAACCTATATGATGGAATATATAATTGTGAATAGCACAGAGATATCTCTGCCTGCAAATGCTAGGAAAAACTTAGGAAAGGGTTTTATAGGGAACAGAGTCTTTTACTCAAAGGCAATTTCTGAGATTTCAAAAAGTGATGACTAATGTGGTATTCTTTTCCTCTATGCTCAAAACAACCCCAAAGGGGAGGCCTCCAGTTATGGGCATGTTCTGTCTTGTCTGCATTGCCCACTGAGAGAAAATGGTTTGATTGATTTCCAGGGTTCAGTGGGCATTTGACATTGCATTTGTTAAATGCTGCTGAATCCTCATCTTTTGCTTGAAAGAAAAACACCCTTGGTCTGTTAAATAAATCCACGCAAAATGAGATGTGGTTGAAACACAGTAAAATTTATGCAGTGCTTTTGGGCACATATTTTTCTTAAGTTAAAAAAAAAAATGCTGGCGTAACCAGGGAAAAACATATAAGTTATGCTACAGAACGAGTATAGAATAAATGCTTCAATCTTTGAGGAAAAATAATTTGAACTGGTAAAACTGGAGGAATTATCTTGCCTGTGGTAGCTTTCATATTATATATAATGCATAAATAGACATTAAAAATTGTGTGCATATCCTCAGAATCTTTCTGTATTTCAGGTATTAAATATCTGATTCTATGGTAGGTACTTTGCTAAGCACTTTACACATATTGTCTAAGCTTTAATTTAAGCATTACAGCAACCCTGAAGATAAGGACTATCTATCAAGAGTTTGCAGATGAGGAAATTGATGTTTAAAGAATTAAATAACCTATTAAATTCTATAGCACCATTAAATGGCAAGTTCTGGATTTCAACCAGATCTGCCTGATTCCAAAGCCTATTTTTTAAACCATTTTGCTCTGCAGTTTGAAGTTTTATTTATCCAACTTACAGTTCTCTTTCATTTTTTCCCAATTTTTGCTCCTATTTATTATATAGCCTTGAAGACTTTGCAGACCAGAAGTTAAGACTTAGTACTTTGTCTGTGTGGGGACAAGCACTACCTGCTTGTAACTTTTGGTCCCAGAATAACCATGTGTCCATACGGCACTCTCCTTTGGGCGGTGTGCTAAGTATACGGTATGCTGATGGCCTGGGGTTGCCCAAATCTAGGCTGGACTTATTGATGGACACAAATTTTATTGGAATGCAGACCCCTCTGTCAAAGGTTTCATTCCTTGGGGTCACACAGGAAGGGTCTCTTCCTGCAAAAGGCATAGTACACTCATAAATCGTGTGCCCTCTTTGGCATGCATGTGGTCTCTGGCTCCTCCCTCTGGCACACATACAGTCCTTGTCTCCTTACCCCATACAAGCAGTTCCCTTTCTGGCCATGATAACGATGTGCAGCCTCATCCAGCCAGCTGCTCTTGGACCCCCTGTATGGAAGTCCCAGTAAATCCTCATGCATCATACGGTGCCTCTGGGGCTTTTCTTTTGCTTCTTAAATGTTTTCCCATTTCAATTCACCCGCTTGGGTGTGTGATCAAATTAGGGATTACGGTCTGCAAAACATATATTGATCTTCATTAGCATGTATTGGTGCCAACCACTCTAGGCAGCCCTGTTTGAAGTGTCTTGGTTGCTACCATTACTTGAAAAGTATTTAAAATGGGCCTGAAGTCTTTACAAAGAGTCCTTGCAAAATATAACTAAAGCACCTGTTAAAAAATAAAATTCAACTGAGAAATTTGAAGATCTAATTGGGTTTACTAAGTGATTCATGAATAGGGCAGCATCCCATCAAGTCAGAAAGATGCTCTGAGGAATTGTACAGAATGGAAGGTTTTTATAAGAAGGAGGGTGGGGCAAGAAGTTATTAGCAAAAGAAAATAAAGGATAGTTTCAGGCAAGGTCATTTTCCCTTAGAGGGAAGAGCAGGGGTAATTATCATGCAGATGACCTCCTGTTGGGTGGATGGAGAGGTCCCTGGGCCAGATTACCTCATTAGTGCAGACCAGAAAATTCCTGATTGACTGTTAAAAGGTTGCATTCCTAGAATAGGCTGAAACTAATTAAGTACTGGTTTGGAAGGCAAAAGACTCCATTTGGGCTTGTTTCTTTCTCTCTCTCTTTTAGCAACCTTTTACACCTTTATGACAACAGGGCATATATTTTGTGCAGGATTCAGCCTATTAATAACCAGCGTTTGGTTGGATTAGCCCTTGTGGTTCTTACTATGATTGCAAGACACCCTTCAGCAACAACCATCAGGAAACATTGAAGAAATAGCTGTTTATTATTTACAAGTCCTGGAAATTACATATCACACTTGGGGCCACACAGTGAGATGACAGGTAAAGAGAGAGAAAGAGAAAGAGAGGAGACAGCTCAATTAGAGACCAGGGATTCTGCTTTGGGGCCCTAGGTTTTGAAGGCTCACTCATTACTGGTGAATTTAAAACTTATGAAAGGGAATTTAGAGCCTAGGGAACTGAAGACAAGTGGTCCAAATGGTTAGTAACCAAAATCAACCAAGATTTCTAAATCAAAGGAGCCTGGGACAGGGGTGGGGGTGAGGGGTGGTCTAGCTTTTTATCTGATAGCTGGCAATGTGTTTATTCAAGATAGCTGCCTTTGAAGTGGATGCCTCTTTGAAATCATGCTTCAGAATTCAAAGCATAAGCCAGGTACTTGGAATACAAATGAGAAAGCCAACTGCCCAGTTTACAGTACAGAGTATCAGGTGTGATCTCTATTTTCCCTCTCCCCCAAATCTGTCTACTAGTTTTATTTTCTCTCTGTTTCATGTCCAAACATCTAATGCTCTTGTACTGCTTTCCAATGACCTGGTATTTTGGAAATCTTCTGTCTTTTCCCTAGAGCAAAAGAATCCAACTGATAGTCTGTAATCCAAATCTGATTTTAAAAACTAGTATGTCTTTGTACATTGTTTTTAAGGTTTTTTTTTTGACCCAAGAGGTGAAAGTCAGGAAATTTCATATAAAATATCTGGTTCCTAAAGATAATCTGGCCACACTGGTTCTGAACTTCTGCTTGGTAATAAATACTTAGGTCTGGGTAGTGGTGCTGCTTTCCACAGGGTGGGTTATCTCCTATTTGCCACAGACATAAACACTCATAATTGGCTTTCCAGTTCTAGGTCAAATGCCAGTTGCCATTTATCATTGCTTGTACTGTTAGTTTTCACATAATAATAAAGAACTATGTCTCAATATTATGTCTTAAAAGTGGGAAAATGAAAAATAGACCCGAATATCAATGTACTTCAAGAAAAGTGGAATAAAGCACATTTCTCTCTAAATGTGAAGAAGATGCAGCATTTTTTAACATGCAATCAAACTATGTGTCCTATAGTGACAGATTTTCCACTACTTTGTGTCACAGACACTGAATAATCAACAGAGGAACAAGGAGCTAGAGTTAACAAAATTCTTTTTGATTTAGTCTAATTCTTTAGGGTCACCCACATTTCTTTGAAGTTTTAACATATGTGTGAGTTTAATTAAGTCATTGAGCAAATTCATTTGTGAAAAGTTGTGTGTAAAGGTAAGCCCTTCCACTATTACTTTATCCTTAAATAGTTTATATATTTTCTTCTTTCAAATAAAATAAACCAATTTTTACCTATATTATTATAGCATTCGGGTATGAATCAGTTAGTTACTGCTGGGGAGGAAGAATTTCCTCTATGCTTTGAGGTTCTTCTAGTTGGTTTAGGAATCAAATTGACATGAAACAGATTAACAGGAGAAAAAAACCAAAGTTTAATCATGTACGTACAGGGAATCCATAGACACAAAGTTCCAAAGACAGAGATAGTGAAGTATCTGTCATCTTCAACGAAGGACCCTGATAGAGAAGGAAGACAATTGGCAGGGATATGAAAGAGCAAATGTTTGGTAAACAAATGCCTGATGGGGCTCACCAAAACAGAGGGACATGGAGGAACTTTAACCAGACTTTGTCACATTCTTCCCTGTCTAGCACACATAGCACATATTATAATGTAGTTGTCTTAGGGATAGCTCTCCTTACCAATGCCTCCATCTAAATTCCTTTTCTTGCAGTGTGTGTGTGTAGGAATGTTAAAGTTTCTTTCTGAGTCTTTTGGGCTTTGATTGTTTTCAGCTCTGATATAATACATAGGCCAAAGTGGCACATTGTGGGGTGGCCTGCTCCTGGCCCCTATATTATCTAAGCAATAGCCCTCCCTTCCTTCTCCTTCACTGATGGAAACCTTTTCTTTTGAGACATCAATGAAACCATGAAAAACACTCATCTTCCAGACTCTCTGGTAGCTTGGCTTAGCTACATGACCCAGACAATGACCTGTATGTGGAATTGTTATGGATGGGGCTGCTTAGAAAGACTTTTTCATACCCCCTTTTTTGTACCTTACCCTAACCTTATTCCTGCTAAAATACATGTGTAATTTATGAAGATGGAGCAGCCATTTTGTGGCCATAAGGGCAAAATCCAAAATGCTCAAATTGAGGTGAAGAAAGTTAGGTGGACTATGAGTCCTTTAGGCTTTCATGGAGTTACCACGCCAGAGTTGAGCTATCTACTTTCATACTTCTAGTCATTGAGAAAGTATTCCTCTATTTAGTTAAGCTTCTGTAATCAGGTTTCTGATGTGTGCATTCACATGCAATCCATAACTAATAAAGCACCTAAAATCTGAAAGTGGGTTACTACAAATAATAGATCCTAAAATATAGTGGGGATGGAATTTTAGGAAACAAAATCCCAAGAGAAAGACCTAAATTTATATCTGACTTATCTGCAAAGTAGTGTGGCAAGCTCATCTTATTTGCCTGGAACTATTCTAGTCTTAAAATGGAAAGTTCTAACATCCTGGAAACCATCTTAGTCCCAGGAAAACCAGAAGGTTGGCTACCTTATGCAAACAGAGTGGAAGGAAGTACATCTTTGGTAAGGGAGACACTCTTTACCTCAGCCTGCAATCTGTAGTGCCTGAGACCTTTGCAAGGGTAAAAATGCGAATTGTTTCTTTATCTGTCACCAAAGACAATGTAAAGTTGCACTCTTAAGAAGACATCCCATTGAAACCCCAGATTTCTCCTAACTTTAAGGGCTTTCCTAAGATACCTTTAAGAATGTCTACATAAGGCTGATGATTACGATTGCTCTACAAGGAATTGGACCAAAGAAATACTTAATTTTTGAGGGGCTTCTATGCCAAAGATACACAAAATGAGCAAGCTACAGTTTGTGATTATTGAAACCCTAAGGTTATCACTGGACTCTCCATACATACACCAGCTACAGGTGGGCTGTGAAAACCATGCTACTATAGGTAATTCTCCATAACTTCCACCTTACTTATAGCCCTGAAGGGTAATAGCCAAAGAGAATCCTCTGGGAGCAGAATTACGATCTGTGGAGGGCAAAGGGTAAGAAGATTTAGAACTGCACTGTCTATACGTGATGATAGACATTAGCTAATGTGGCTATTGAGCGCTTGAAATGTGTCTAGTCCATGTTGAGGTGTGCTGTAAGTGTAAAAATACGTAATAGGTTATTCCAAAGATTTAGTATGTAAGAAAGAATATAAAATATATAATTAGTACTTTTTCCATATTGATTATAAATTGAAATAAGATTTTAGATATATTGGGTTAAATAAAATGTTTTATTAAAATTAATTTCACCTGCGTTTTCTGAGTGATGTCAGAAAGATGGTGGAATAGGCAGTCCCAGCCTCCTTCAGTCCAGAGTCCAACTGAGAGGTTGCAGCACTCCAGAAAAACACAGAACTGAAAACATGTGCATTGAAAAGGGTAAGAGACTGTTGCAGCCTGTTATAGACTGTTATGAGCTTCACCACATATATTATTTTATTTAATTCTTATAACAGTATTTTAAGGATGAAGAAAATGAGGCTCAGAATTTAAGTAACTAGCCTAGGGTTACACAGCTAGGATATAGAAGAGCTTAGATGTGAAACCTGGTCTTTGACATCCTTTTAATCATCACCATCATTATAGGGTTAGCATTATATTTTTGTTTCATTAACATGTTTGCAATAGAAGTGTTTTACCAAATAAGAATAATTCTTAACATAATTTTCACTGGACATAAATACTTGCTTTGGTTTGTCACAGGTATTATAAACAAACGTTAAAGAACAAATAAGTTTTTTTCACTGGAAGTTCAAGTCAGAATTAAGTTAGAAGTATTGTAGCTTTTTGTGAAGAACTCTGATATCAAATTATGTAGCAAGAAAGAGCTTTGGCTTTAAAAAAAAAACTTGTTTTTCTTCTGTAAAACTGGTTACCAAGATGTCATGATGCTAAGTACAAGAAATGTACAATTGGGAAAGAGTTGGGGTGATTAGAAGGGAGCAATGTGCATTTACTCAAGGAGAAAGGTATCTTGAAGGCTAATAAAGAAGAACAATATTTAGGCTATATTTATATTCTCTTTGTCAGGGATTTTGTACTACCAAGATGTCTTGTACAACTTTCTGGAAAGTATTATACTCAGTACCATACTTTTTGCCAATCACCTTTGCCTTAAACTTTTAAAATCATGTTTGATTTGTGGGAAATATCATATATTTTTGGTTCAACTCCACTTTACTCATCAACTTACTATTTTATCTGCAATGTAATAACTGAAATAGAGGGCTTCCAGAACAGCTAATTTCAGTTTTCCTTTACCTATCATAAAGAAAAACTTTGGAAATCAGCATTCAAAGACCCTAAACAAAACTTATAATTGGTCTCTGTGGTATCTCATCAAGTTAGCAACTATGTAAAGTTGATACCCACAGTCAGCAATTTAACTGATATCATTCTTCTGGTAAATTCTTCTTTTTGGAATATTGCAAGATATTTTCTTAGCAGAGTCAAATAATTTAATTTTTATATTCTGGAAGCTTTTCCAGAGTTGCTTCAATTCAACAAATGGTTTATTGAGTACCAGCAAGAGGCTGGGCTCTTTGGGAATAAGAAAATTGTATTAGTCACCTTCTCAACCCTCAGATAATATCAAGGTCCATTGTATAGGTCAGACATAAGTGACAGACTGGAGGATGAAAAAGGTATTACTTGTCTGGCAATGAAAGCTATAGAGATCTTTTGGGTTTATCAGTGGAGAGAAATCAATTAGGACTACAGGCCCTGTTAGATGTGTGTGTGTGTGATTTGGGTTAGGCTTTAAGAGATGATTAAAACTCATATATGCATGAAAAGAAGGCCAGAGTTGGCTTGGTAGAAACTTTAACAACAATTACATTACTGGAATTGCTGCTTGGTTGTCATAAAAACTGATTAATTTTTTTCTGGAAAAAAAGCTTTAAAGCAGATTGCAATAGTTTCAATCTCACCGCAATTCTGGGAGCCATAAATAGTGAGAACTGGACAATTCAGGAGACTCTGGCCAAGAATATAAAAGAAGACATGGTTTACTTCCCAGTCTGGACCTCTTTCTTCCCCCTCAGTTAAGCATGTTTCAGGTTTTTCTGCTTTGCTGACGAAGCACATAGTTCTCATAGGGTTCTGGCTTTTGAGAACAAAAGTTGGAGTTTTTTTTTGTGCTTCCCACTTCTCTTCCCCATATACTTTGTCAACAGAGCAGAAAAACCTGAAAAATGCTTAACTGAAGGAAGAAGCAAGATGGCTTGAAGAACAAGGAGGGAAGGGAAAGGAAAAAAAGGCTTTCCTCCAGATTAGAAAGAATTTACCAGGGCCTGGCAGGGGATGAGAACCGCGGACCCATGGGCAGCCTCCAGAGAGAAATGGCTGCATTTAGGGAGGTGGAACCACAGATCCCAAGTGAGAGGAACCTACATTCCGATGTTCACAGTGAGGTACAGACTTCAAGAGAATGCTATGAGTTTGGACTATCAGGAAGCCAAAGGCCATGATGATAGTTAAGGACCAGAGGCCCTGCTCTTGATTTCCGGCCCAAAAATTAGCCTCCAGAACATTAGCATGACACTGGAAGGGAGAGAGAACCCTGGTAATGACTAGATGATATCCTTGACAGCCCAACAGCTAGGGAGTTCAGAACTGAGATTAAGTTAATTTGGAGGAAATCAATTGCTCTTGATGGGGAACAAGTGGTTTATACTTGATAAAATTGCTTATTGATTGATGATAGAGTTTTACCATGATGGTCCCTCTTGATTGTCGTTTAGCATGTATTTACATTCATTCAGCCTCTCATTCATGTATTAATTCAATAAATATATATTGAGTTTCTATTATGTGAGAAATCGTGTGCTGGGAGCTAGAAATACAGGAGTGAACAGCACAATCATGATTCCTGTCCTGAAGGAATAGAGATTCTAAAATGAATAAATAATTATAAGTGTGAGGGATTTAAAATTTATAGTCACAACTCAATAATTCAAAAATATAATTATCCTTTTTTTTTATAACTGAACTCAGTTTTGCTCTGGAATCCCTGTTTCTGCAAATAGTGGGAAATACACAATCTTGTCACATGTAGGTAACTCAGTCACACCCAGTAAATAACATAGAGTATTTTAGAGAAATATTTAGTTGATTTAAAGATTTATACTCAGTTCAAAATTTATATTTACATCAAGACTGTTTCTCCCTTCCAAGAATTTCTCCATTTATTTCCTAAGGTTCCACTTATTTCATCTGGTTATACCAGAAGGTTATGCAGGCAAGATCATAGCACAAGGACAGAAGTGTCTTGTCCACCTTGTCCCATGTCTTGGATGCCTTTCCCAGAGATGTTATGTCCTCTTTAGTCTTTACCACCTTCCAATCCAATTGCAACTTTTGTTGCCATGATCTCTTCCAGTTGCTATTGCTGCCATCCCGAACTTAGTGGAATCAAATGACATTTTATTAGATTCATGGATTCCATGAATCAAGAATTTGGGAAGAGCACAAGGAGAATGATTTATCTCTGCTCCATGATGTCTGGGATTTATAGGTAGACTGTCTCTTGGAGTGACTTGAAAACTGGGGGCTAGAACCATCAGAAGGCTTTCTCATTCCCTTTCATGCTGCAGACGAAATAATGCCGGAACCTCCGCTGAACCTGTCAACAGAACAGCACTCAGTGTCCACCTGTGTGGCTGCTTGGGCTTCCTAGTAGCATGGTGGATGGGGGCATACATTCTGTTTTCACATAATTGCAGGTGAAAATGCTGATAAGTTATCTGACTCTACATAACGGGGTTCCTCCTTCTACTTCCTTTTAAGCCCTCACTGGCAGCATTCTCAATATACAGATTTGTACTAGTCTGTTCAAGGCAACTTAAGTGTTCTCAATGATGCTCCTCAAAATCCTTTCAGTCCAGTCCAAAGCAGCTACCACCTTTTCAGGTATTTGTATGGTAACCTCCCGCTTACTTGTACAAAATTTGTATTAGTTTTCTATTGCTGTTAGCAAATTACCCCAAAACTTATACCTTAAAAGAACAAAATTTATTATTTCTTCAGGTCTATGAGTCAATCTGCACAGGATAGCTCAAGGGCTCTCACGAGATTGCAGTCATGGTGTCAGCTGCATTTGCAGTCTTACCTGAAATATAACTGGGGAAGGATCTCCTTCTTAGCTCACAGAAATGGTTATTGGTGGGACTGAGTTTCTCAGAGGCTGTCGCACTGAGGCTGTCTTCAATTCCTCACCTCATGGGCTTCTTCACATGACAGTTTGGTTCATCAGATGGAGCTGGCAGAGAGCACCTAAGAGCGCCAGCAAGAGGGACAGAAGTCATGATCTTTCAGAACTTAATCTTGAAAGTGACATCCCATCACTTTTACTGTATTCTATTTATTAGAAGCAAGTCCCTAAGCTCCAGCCTACATATGTGGGGAAAGAATTACACAAGAGAGTGAACACCAGGAGGCAGGAGATCACTGGGAATTATTTTAGAAGCAGCCTACTGTGTATACATTTGTGGATTTATTTGTAAAGATATATCAGGAAAGAGAATTTTGTGAGGCAGCCAACATACTGAAAGAAACTTTGACTGTCAGACTTAGGAGGCATGGTTCTCACTTGAGCTCTGCTTTTAACTGAGCAGTCTACTTAAATTTCATGGGTCTCATTTACCTTATCTCTGAAACAAGGATTTTTTTTTTTTTTTTAGGAGAGCAAGGTGCAGGCTTTTATTTAGAGATAAAGTGAAAGGACAGAGCTCCTGGCTCATGCCAGGAGGGGACAAGAGAGTCCTGAAGCAAGGATATTGATCAAGATGTTTTCAAAGTTCTCTTCTTATTTCTAAAGAAACTACTAATAACCAGTATTTAAAATGTATCTAGGAAATAAAGGACTAGAATAATAAAATGAAGGAGTAGTAATATCTTTGCATCAGTACACACACTTGGCATCTGCTTTTATCACATAAGAGTTTTAAAATTGGAGTCAGTTTTTAAATTTTCCATATCTAGATTTTAGAATTGAATGCTATTATTTAGATTGCTCTGTGAGATCTTTGGGGAAACACTAAAAACGCTAGAAAGTCTCACTCTTGGCAAGACCTTTAAACTCAAAGATGCATTATGACTTCTGTGGGGATAGTCACTGAAGACCTTATCCTTTCTGACTGGCAAAATTCACTCCATTTTTATGAGGAGGTTTTATTGAGTAGTCCCTGTGTTTAGAGGTTGCGGGCCTTTTTACGGCTGCATTGTTCTTTAAGGAGAGAAAGTTTCCTTCATTTGAGGAGGAAGAAAAGGGTATCAAGTGAAGATATTGAAAGTACTGAATACCTGAGTAGTTTTTTTCTCTTCTAGAAAATAACCAGAAGGAAAATTATTGATACTATATTCTATTTTCACATACATAGGGGCCTGTAAAAGTTAAGACTGTCTCTCTGTGCTAGGTAATACAATATTCAGTGAGGGAAATACAAGTTCAGGTTATGAGACATTTTTGTTTTTTGTTTTTTTTACAATTAAGTTAATAAATCACCTCATAAACACTTGAAAATACATCAAAGTGTACAGAATAAATACTAATCACTGTTATATAACCCCAAAATAATCATTGATAGCATTTTATATCTGGAATATTTCAGAATATTTTGAGACTCAAAGGTTACAAAAATGAATAAAATTTGGTACTACTTTCAAAATGTTTATAGGCCAGTGGAGAAAATAGATACATAAATATATGACTAAAAATCAGTATGGTAAGTTCATTAAAGAGGATACGCATCAAGTATTATAGAAGCATGAAGGACGGACGCCTAGTTCGGGCTGGTTGTGGTGGAGTTAAGCATCAAAGAATACTGCTTAGCAGTGATGTAGGAGTGAATTTAATATGATGAATCTTAAGTTACTGATTTTGAATTAACCATTTTTGTATTTTATCTAAAAGGAACATTATAGTATGCCATTTTTGTGTATTTGAATCCTGTTGCTCAATATTGTTTATAAGTTTCATCCATGTTATTGCATGTGGTTATAGATTGTTTATAGTCCATGCCTAGTGTTCCTTTATGTGAATATGCCACAATTTATTCATTATCCATTCTTGATAGGCATTTGAATAGTTTCCAGTGTTTGGCTATTGTGAACAGTGCTGCTATGAATATTCTAGAGTATGTTTTCTTATAAATAGAGGTATGCATATATTTTTGCTATATATCAAGGAGTGTGATTATTATTAGGTCTTGCATATGTTCAGCTTTGTAAATGCCACTAAATCACTTTCTAAAGTGGTAGTCACAATTTATATGACTACTAATTTTTAATTAAAATTGTATATATTTAAAGTGCTCAAGGGGACTTTAAGGAAAAGCTGGGAAATATTGATTATGAAGAAATACCCAGTCAATATATAAATTATCAGTTTTAACCAGAAGTTCTGGCTAAAGTTTTTTCCACTAACATTCCATTTTATTTATTTTTCTGTATTTTCTAATAAATGGTTTTGAAAAAGTAGAAAAAGAGACAGAGTCTACATTATGTTCAGACAGATTTTACCCAAAAGATAATATCTGTGATTCCAAATCATTTTGTGCATAGGAACCAGAGCTTTTTCTCTGTTTAGAGGGCAAACCCTCAACCCGCGGGTCCCAAGTCAGACTCGCTGCAAATGGAGCTGAAGCATCTATGTTTTGAAAATTCACCACAGGGTGATTCTAGTGCACATCAAAGGTTGAGAACCAATGAATGGGACCACTGAACAATCAACCCAAATTGGGATAAATTCTTTTTACATAAATTAGACTACTTAGAGTTGGATCTGCTCAAGCAGTTACCACTAATAGCAATGTTGAGAATAGAAAAAAAGAATCAGTCATAAAGCATGTGGATAATTTGTGCTGTATATACATGAAGAATTTCAAGCCAATTCATTAGACATTTGTTGAGCATTTACTATGTGTCAAGTATTGGACCAAGTGCTGGATATATAATGATGTGAAAACAAAGTGTACTCTCAGAATAGGCTAGAATACACTATAGTACAAACCACCTTCAGATCTCAGTGATTCAAAGCAAGGTTTATTTCTTCCTCACATTGCACATCTACTGTGATTTGTCTTGGAGCTATGGTCCATACAGTCCCTACCCTGGGACCCAGGCCAGTGGAGTAGCCCTACTGGAGTGTTTGCAAGTCACCATGGGAGAGCAAAAGAGCATGTGACAGCTGAGCATGTACTCTGAAAAGCATCTGCCTGGAAACACTTTCACTTACATTTCATTGCCTGAAGCAAATGACATGATCTCAGCCAGCTCTGATAGTGTGGGGAAGTATAATTTAACCAAATACTCAGAAAGAAGCCAGTCTATCTGAGAAAAAGGCTGAATGACTTCAACAATAGTTAATATGCTTGAGGATTTCACAATTTTGTATGGGAAATAGTGCCCACAGAAATATCTGCAGTAGAATTTGTCACATGTTATAATGAGCTATGTATAAAATTGTTTATTAATGAAATGGAATTTGTTATTTCTTCTGATGGGTGGTGGAGGAAAGGTATTAATACAATGACAAGGTGATATGTGAGTTTCATCTTGAGGAGTATACAGGAGAATTCCAAGTGGAAAAATTGCATGAGAGAGAGAATAGGGAGAAGGTGTCCTGAGTAGAGAGATATGAAAAATCATATCCAAGTCTCAAGAGTTTGAATATGGCCAATTATACAAGACCTAGTAGGTGTTGGGGCATAACAATGAACAAAAAATATATAATTCCTGCCTTTGTTGAACATATATTCTAGAAGAGTGTACAGACATTAAATATATGTGTAGAAGATTAATCATTTAATAATGATTTGGATGAGTGCTTTGAAAAGGAAGCATTACATTGGAAGACTAAATTATGGGAGTGTCACCTAGTCAGAAAAGTCAGGGAAAAAAAAGTTCGTTAGCAAAGAATGTGGAGGGAGGAGCGCACCTGGGAAAATAATCCAGAGAGAAGGAACAGATTGTGCACAAGTCCCAAGGTTGTAAGGAATGTGACACACTGGAGGATCTGAAAGAAGTGGGGCTGGCACTCAGAGAGTCAATTGCAAGGAAATGGAGAGGTATGTTCTTATAATAGTTGGGAAGGGAAGGAATATTGGAGATTGGAGACACTAGTAATGCTTATCATACCTTGCATCTTTCTCTTGGATATCTCAATAATCTATAGTTTGATGGTGCAGTAAGAGTAATAATGAAATGTTTTAACCATTGCTATCACTTTTTTTCAGAACAGCTTAGTGGATAAACAGCCTCTATCCTTTCATTAGGGGATATCAGTTTAATCCATAGAAGCAAAGTAGAAAGACTGAAGGGGGCCCCCGTTATAGAAGGATCCTGAGTTATTAGGCAGCTTACATGAAGAAGAACTCAGAAATGAGATGAAGTTAAGCAGCATTTACTGAGTATCTATTATGAGCTAGTATCTATCTAGGGATTTTACAAATATTATCTGATTGAATATTCATAATTGACAGGTGGAGAAGTTGTTTTCTTAGGCTTATTTTGCCAGTTAGGAAATAAAGGTAGAGGTGTCAAGTGACTTTATCGGATCACACAGTTAGTAAAGGTTTATCTGGAATTTGATTTCAGTGTAAATGACCTTGACCCCAAAGTTCAGGTATTCCTAGATGAATTAATTTATTCAGTAATATTTATTGAGCACATTCTATGTGGCTGGATTTATGCAAGGAACTATATATACAGCAATAAATAAGAGAGATAAATTCCTATTTTGTGGAAATCACCTTCTAGACAATAAGCAGGAAATAAATAGGCTAGGTAATTAGAGATTACCGTAATTGCTACGAAAATATCACAAAATCCAGGGTAATGGAACAGAGAGTAACTGGTAAATGAGAGCCACGTTATAAAGGGTGTTCCGAAAAGGCTTGTATCAGTTGGTGATATCTGATCTAAAAGCTGGGGAATGACAGAGAAGACAAGTAGTGACTCTATAGCATCTCACTATGCTGATGGACAGTGACTGTAATGGGGTTGGTGGGGGGGACCTGATGAAGGGGGTAGTGTAATCACCATAATATTGCTCAGTTAATTGTAGATTAATGATATCAAAATAAACTTTAAAAAAATTAAAAAAAAAAGCTGGGGAATGAAAAAGAACCAGCTCCCTGAAAATCCCAGGGAAGACCATTAAGGCAAATGTCCTGCTATGGGAAAGAATTGGGTGAGTGTGAGGAGCTTAAAAAGCCAAATTTGCTGGAGCACAGAGTGAGGCAGAGAGTGAGTGAGGAAATGGAGATGTAGGTAGGTGCCAGATTGTTGGAGGAGGTCATCGAGAATCCGGACAGTTGGAGGCTCCTCATTCCCACCCGTGTCCTTGGAATGTATGTTCTGCCCATCGTTCCCACACTGGGAGCTGTTTTCAAAGACCCAGCCTTGTGACAGCAATGAGTTGTTGAGACAATCTTGATGGTAAAAGTGACTGAACCCAGTTAAGGCCTCTATATAAACTTTTAAGATTCTCTCTGGTCCTGTTGATATCTACTGATCTTGTGGCTGCCCAAGACAAGCCGCATGTGTAAGTTCCCTTGCTTGCTAGAACCGCCATCCGCCAGTTTGGAGTGGCATGACTCTTCCATTGGTCTCTCCCTACCCTCCTTGTGTAGGCACTAGTTTCACCAGGAAACCTCCCTACTTTGCGAGCCAATACGCATCGTGTATGGCCTTGGATCCATCAGACAAAGGAAGGATAGCATTTTTTGTGCATGAATGTGACATGATCTTGATGATTTAGAAAGGTTTATCTTGTTGTTACACACAGGAGGGGAAGAGACTAGTATCAGGAAGACCTTTTAGGAGGCTATTGTATAGCAGGGCTCAAGGTTCAAATTAATAACAGTGGTTACAATGGAAAGGAAAAAACAGATATGAGGGATTATGTGAGGGAAGAAGTAGAGGATTTGGAAACTGAATGAATATTCTTGGGATTGGGTAAAAGAGAGAGAGAAGTCAATGGCAGCTTCTAGATTTTGAACTTGGGTAACTAGAAAATGTATCAGACAAGAAATCTTGAAGAAGGGTCAAGGAAAGAAGAGAATGGTATTATTATGAAATGTGGCACATAAGTCACAGTAAAGTAACAATGCTGAATATAATGGTGGCTTTTTCTTTTCTCTTTGCTTTAAAAGTTTTACTTTAAATATAATATATTGAAATAAAAGTAGAGACTAATAAAAGACAGAGTTTGAATATTCCTTTCTGAGAGTGAAAGAATTTGAAGGTTCTGTTGCTTTCTATAACTGAGTTAGTAGTAGAAAATGAAGTTGATGGAGTTCACAGTGCAACCAATGTAATTCAGCCAGCTGAGAAGGTAAACTGAGATATACATTTTGCTTATTGTCTGAATGAAAGGATTGATAAGAGAATCCAAGAACAAAATATCACAAATATCTTTAGGATATATTATAAGATATATTAGAGCATCTCTGGGTATTGACTGGGGACTACCAGTGTCATATCAGTTTGATTAATCAGCATTTATTTATTTAATTTTTATTGAGATAATACTGACATATATCATTATGGAAGTTTAAGGTGTACAATGTGTTGATATGATACATTTATATCTTACAATATGAATGCCACCATAGATTTAGCTAACACCTTTATCACATCACATAATTATCATTTCTTTTTTTCTTTTGTGGCAGCACCAGTTAAGATCTAGTCTCTTAGCAACTTTGAATTTTATAACAGTATTGTCTATAATCACTACGGCAGTGCATTAGATCTCCAGGACTTATGTGTCTACTGGTTGCAGCTTTGTAATCTAAAACAACATCTTCCCAGTTTTCCTAAACCCCAGCTCCTGGTAACCACCATTCTACTGTTTTTACAAGTTCAATTTTTTTTAGATTCCACACATAAGTGATATCATACAGTATTTGTCTTTCTCTGTCTGACTTTACTTAGCATAATGCCTTCAAGTTCAATCATATTATCACAAATGGCACAATTTCTTTCTTTCTTGTGGCTGAGTAATATCTCTTCAATATCCTGTTTTCATTTCTTCTGGATATACAGCTAGGAGTACAATTGCTGGGTTATATGGTAGTTCCACTTTTAATTTTTTGAGTAACCTCCATACTGCTTTCCATAGTAGCTGAGCCTATTTGCATTCTTTTTTTTTTCAATAGAAGCAACTCCTTTTTATTTATAGCTTCTTCAGACAATCCTAACTCAATAATGCCCTGGAATTCTCTTTTTACACTTTGAGTTACTTCTTTAATAACTTTATACCTAGTTGACAATTCTTTTTTTAATTATTGAGGCATATTTGACATACAACATTATAGCAGTTTCAGGTATACAACATAATGACTTGTGTTACATATGTGAATGCCAGGGGCTGGAGGAAGGGGGCAATGTGGAGTGTTCACTAATGGGCTTTCTTTGAGAGGAAGGATGAAGATGTTCTAAAACTAGATTGTAGTGATAGATGTTCAACCTATTTGCATTCTTACCAACAATGTACAAGGGTTCCCTTTTCTCCCTGCCCTCCCCAACACTTTTTTTTTCATTTTTTAAATTTTTGTATCACTAATCTACAATTACATGTGCAACATTATGGTTACTAAACTCCCCACTTCATCAGGTCCCCCCCACCTACCCGATTACAGTCACTGTCCATCAGGGTAGTGAGATGCTATAGAATCACTACTTGTCTTCACTGAGTTGTACAGCCCTCCCCGTGCACCCCCAACATTATGTCTGTGAATCGTAATGCCCCTTTTTCCTCATTATCCCTCCCTTCCCACCCATCCTCCGTAGTCCCTTTCCCTTTGGTAACTGTTAGTCCATTCTTGGGTTCTGTAAGACTGTGGCTATTTTGTTCTTTCAGTTTTTTTCTTTGCTCTTATGCTCCACATATGAGTGAAATCATTTGATACTTGTCTTGTTCTGCTTGGCTTATTTCCCTGAGCATAATGCTCTCTAGCTCCGTCCATGTTGTTGCAAATGGTAGGATTTGTTTTCTTCTTATGGCTGAATAATATTCCATTGTGTATATGTACCACATCTTCTTTATCCATTCATCTACTGATGGACACTTAGGTTGCTTCCATTTCTTGGCTATTGTAAATAGTGCTGCGATAAACATAGGGGTGCATCTGTCTTTTTTCAAACTGGGCTGCTGCATTCTTAGGGTAAATTCCTAGGAGTGGAATTCCTGGGTCAAATGGTATTTCTATTTTGAGTTTTTTGAGGAACCTCCATACTGCTTTCCACAATGGTTGAACTAATTTGCAGTCCCACCAGCAGTGTAGGAGGGTTCCTTTTTCTCCACATCCTCGCCAACACTTGTTGTTGTTTGTGTTTTGGATGTTGGCCATCCTCACTGGTGTGAGGTGATATCTCATTGTGGTTTTAATCTGCATTTCTCTGATGATTAGCGAAGTGGAGCATCTTTTCATGTGCCTGTTGGCCATCTGAATTTCTTCTTTAGAGAAGTGTCTATTCATGTCCTCTGCTCATTTCTTAATTGGATTATTTGTTTTTTGTTTGTTGAGGTGCATGAGTTCTTTATATATTTTGGATGTCATGACTAGTCAGCCAAGACCTAATTTAGTTCTGACTTTAGCTCCATCATGGGGATGGTGGGCTAACCACCATGAGAATCTACTTTCTAACTACGAATTTGTCTATTTAGGTAACCCATATAAATGAAGTCTAGAATATTTTCCTTCTGAGATGGTCTTCTCTCACTTAGCGTAACGTCCTCAAGGCTCACCCGTGTTGCAGCACATGACAGCACTTCATTCACTCTAAGAACTGAATAATATTCCAGTGTATATACATAGCACACTTTATCCTTTCATCTGCTAATGAGCACTTGGGTTTTCCATCTTTGGGTTTGTGAATAATACTGACAGGAATGTGGGTGTCCACTTATCTGTTTGAATCTCTGCTTTCAGTAATGTCGGATTTATACCTAGGATTGGAATTGCTGGCTCATATGGTAGTTCAATGTTTAATTTTTTGGAGTAGTGGCCAAATTGTTTCTCTGGGGGCTGCACCATTTTCCATCCCCCCAATCAGTTCATGAGGGTTCCAGTTTCTCCACACCTTCATCAACACTCGTTATTTTTTCCTTTTTTCCTAGTAGCTATCCTGATAGGCGTGAAGTGGTAGCTCACTGTGGTTTTGAATTGAATTTCCCTAATGATTAGTGATGCTTCTGGGCTTATGACCATTTGTATATCTTCTTTGGAGAAATGTCAGCTCAAGTCTTTCACCCAGTTTTGACTTGACTTGTTTGGTTTTTTGTTGTTGACTTTTAGTAGTTCTTTATATATTCTGGATATTAATCCCTTATCAGAGGTATGATCTGCAGATATTTGCTATCATTCTGCTAATTGTCTTTTCACTCTCATGAGAGTATGTTTTGATATACAAAAGTTTTTAATTTTGATGAAGTTCAGTTTTTAGGTGTTATATGCAAAAAGTCATCGCCAGAATCAAGGGTGAAGATTTTCCTCTGTTACCTTCTGAAATTTTTATAGATTTAGCCCCTAAGTTTAGGTCACTAATGCACTTTAAGTTAGATTTTGTGTATGTTATAAAGTAAGGGCCCAAATTCATTATTTTGCACATGGTTATCTAGTTTTCTCAGCACCATTTGTTGAAAAAATTGTCCTATCCCCACTGAAAGGTTTTGGCACCCCTGTTCCTAATCGATTGACCACACATGTGAGAGTTTCAGTGTGTTATTCTGTTCACTGGTCTGTGTGTCTGTCTTCATTCCCGCAGGTGGCTTTTGCTTTGTAGTTAAATTCCCAGATCAGGAAGTGTGCACTTCCAATATTGTTCCTCTTCAGGATGGCTGTGGCTTACTTAGGCTCCCTTGCAATTTCATAGTAATTTTTCCACTGGGTTTTTGTATTTGTTTAAAAAAGTCATTGGGATTTTGTTAAGGAATGTATTGAATCTGTAGATCACTTTGGGTAGTATTGACCTCTTAACAATATTGAGTTTTCCAATCCGTAAAAGAAGGATGTCTTTTATTTAGGTCTTTTTAAATTTCAGCCATGTTTTGTAGTTTTCAGTGTGTACTTCCTTCACCACCTGAGTTAAATTTATTCCTCAGTATTTTATTCTTTCTTTATGCTTTTGTAAATGGAAATGTTTTAATTTCTTTGAATTGCTGTATATAAATACAACTGATTTTCAAAAAACTTTTATGATTTTTTTTTTAGGTTTTGTATCCTGCAAATTTGCTGAATTCTTTCATTATCTCTAACAGGGGTGTTCAGGTTGTGTGTGTAGAATTTTAAGGGATTTTTCATATAAGATCGTGTAATCTGTGAACAGAGATAATTTTATTGTCTCCTTTCCAATTTGGATACATTTATTTTTCCTGCCTAATGGCTCTGGCCAGAACTTCCAGTACCATGCTGAACTGAAGTAGTAGAAGTGGGCATTCCTGTCCTGTTGTTGATCTTAGGGAAGAAGCTTTCAGTCTTTCACCAGAGAGTATGATGTCAGTGGTGGGCTCTTAATACATCGCTTTTATGATTTTCAGGAAGCATTGTTTATTTTTTATTTTTTTTATTAAGGTATCATTGATATACACTCTTATGAAGGTTTCACAAGAAAAAAAATGCGGTTACTACATTCACCCTTATTGTCAAGTTCCCCCCCACCTCATTGCAATCTCTGTCCATCAGTGTAGTAAGATGCCACTGAGTCTCTATTTGTCTTCTCTGATCTACACTGTCTTCCCCGTTACCCCCCACACACCATGTGCACCAATCTGATACCCTACAGTCCCCTTCTCCATCCCTCCCCACTGGCCCTCCCACACCCCTCCCTTTGGTAACCGCTAGTTCCTTCTTGGAGTCTGTGAATCTGCTGCTGTTTTGTTCCTTCAGTTTTGCTTTGTAGTTATACTCCACAAATGAGGGAAATCATTTGGTATTTGCCTTTCTCTGCCTGACTTATTTCACTGAGCATAATACTCTCTAGCTCCATCCATGTTGTTAGAAATGGTAGGATTTGTTTCTTTCTTATGGCTGAATAGTATTCCACTGGGTATATGTACCACATCTTCTTTATCCATTCATCTACTGATGGGCACTTAGGTTGCTTCCATATCTTGGCTATTGTAAATAGTGCTGTGATAAACATAGGGGTGCATATGTCTTTTTGAACCTGAGAATTTGTTTTCTTTGGGTAAATTCCTAGGAGTAGAATTCCCAGGTCAAATGGTATTTGTATTTTTAGTTTTTTGAGGGACCTACATGTTGCTTTCCACAATAGTTGCACTACTTTACATTCCCACTGGCAGTGTAGGAGGGTTCCCCCTTTCTCTGCATCCTCACCAGCATTTGTTGTTCCTAGTCTTTTCAATGTTGACCATCCTAATTGGGGTGAGGTGATATCTCATTGTGGTTTTAATTTGCATTTCCCTGATACCTAGTGATGTGGAGCATCTTTTCATGTGCCTATTGGCCATCTGAATTTCTCCTTTAGAGAAGTGTCTGTTCATATCCTTGAACCATTTTTTTAATCAGGTTATTTGCCTTTTGTGTGTTGAGGCACATGAGTTCTTATTGTATTTTGGATGTTAACCCCTTGTTGGATATGTCATTTACAAATATATTCTCCCATACTGTAGGATGCCTTTTTGTTCTGCTGATGGTGTCCTTTGCTGTACAGAAGCTTTTTAGTTTGATATAGTCCCATTTGTTCATTTTTGCTTTTGTTTCCCTTGCCTGAGGAGATGCATTCAGGAAAAAGTTGCTCATGTTTATATTCAAGAGATTTTTCCTATGTTGTCTTCTAAGAGTTTTATGGTTTCATGACTTACATTCAGGTCTTTGGTCCATTTTGAGTTTATTTTTGTGTACGGGGTTAGACAATAATCCAGTTTCAAGTTTCATTCTCTTACATGTAGCTGTCCAGTTTTGCCAACACCAGCTGTTGAAGAAGCTATCATTTCCCCATTATATATCCATGGCTCCTTTATTGTATATTAATTGACCATATATGCTTGGGTTTATATCTGGGCTCTCTAGTCTATTCCATTGGTCTGTGGGTCTGTTCTTGTGCCAGTACCAAATTGCCTTGATTACTGTGGCTTTATAGTAGAGCTTCAAGTCGAGGAGCGTAATCCCCCCAGCTTTATTCTTCCTTCTCAGGATTGCTTTGGCTATGTGGGGTCTTTAGTGGTGCCATATGAATTCTAGAACTATTTGCTTTAGTTCATTGAAGAATGCTGTAGGTATTTTGATAGGGATTGCATTGAATCTGTAGATTGCTTTAGGCAGGATGACCATTTTGACAATACTAATTCTTCCTATCCATGAGCACGGGATGTGTTTCCATTTATTGGTTTCTTCTCTTATTTCTCTCATGCATGTCCTGTAGTTTTTCAGGGTATAAGCCTTTCACTTCCTTGGTTAGGTTTACTCCTAGGTATTTTATTCTTTTTGATGCAATTGTGAATGGAATTGTTTTCCTGAATTCTCTTTCTGCTAGTTCATCCTTAGTGTATAGGAATGCAACAGATTTCTGTGTATTGATTTTGTATCTTGCAACTTTGCTAAATTCAGTTATTAGATCTAGTAGTTTTGGAGTGCATTCTTTAGGGTTTTTTATGTACAATACCATGTCATCTGCAAACAGGGACAGTTTGACTTCTTCCTTACCAATCTGGTTGCCTTTTATTTCTTTGTGTTGTCTGATTGCCATGGCTAGGACCTCCAGTGCTATGTTGAATAAAAGTGGGGAGTGTGGGCATCCTTGTCTTGTTTCTGATCTTAAAGGAAAAGCTTTCAGCTTCTCACTGTTAAGTATGATGTTGGCTGTGAGTTTGTCATATATGGCCTTTATTATGTTGAGGTACTTGCCCTCTATACCCATTTTGTTGAGAGTTTTTATCATGAATGGATGTTGAATTTTGTCAAATGCTTTTTCGGCATCTATGGAGATGATCATGTGGTTTTTGTTCTTCTTTTTGTTGATGTGGTGGATGATGTTGATGGATTTTTTAATGTTGTACCATCCTTGCATCCCTGGAATAAGTCCTACTTGATTGTGATGGATGATATTTTTTATGTATTTTTTAAAATTTGGTTTGATAATATTTTGTTGAGTATTTTTGCATCTATGTTCATTAGGTATATTGGTCTGTAATTTCCTTTTTTTTTTTTGTGGTGTCTTTGCCTGGTTTTGATATTAGAGTGATGTTCGCCTCATAGAATGAGTTTGGGAGCGTTCGCTCCTTTTCTACTTTTTGGAAAACTTTAAGGAGAATGGGTATTATGTGTTTACTAAATGTTTGATAAAATTCAGCAGTGAAACCATTTAGTTCAGGGATTTTGTTCTTGGGTAATTTTTTGATTACCAATTCAATTTCCTTGAACAGGTAATTGGTCTGTTCAGATTTTGTTTTTCCTGGGTCAGTTGGAAGGTTGTATTTTTCTAGAAAGTTTCCTATGAGGAAGCATTGTTTTTATCATGAAAAGTTGTTGAGTTTTGTCAAGTGCTTTTATGCATCAACTGAGATGACAGTGTAGTTTTTTCCTTCATTCTGTTCTTATGGTGTATTGTTCTGGTTAATTTTTGCATGTTGAGCCATGACTGCATGGGTTATGGTGTATAATCCTTTTATGTGCTGTTGGATTTTATTCACTAACATTTTGTTCAGGATTTTTGCATCTATATTCATAAGGCATATTGGTCTGTATTTTCTTTTCTTATGATGTCTTTATTAGGCTTTTCTACCAGTGTAATGCTGACTTCATAGGATGAGTTAAGACGTGTTCTCTTCTCTTCAATTTTTTGGAAGGGTCTGAGAAAAATCAGTGGTTAATTCTTCCTTAAATGTCTGGTAGAATTCACCAGCGAAGTTATTTGGGTTTCGGAGTTCAGAGGTTATAGGTCTGTTCAGATATTTTATGTGTGTGTCAGTTCTTATAGATTGTGTGTTTCTAAGAATTTGTCCCCATCCAGTTTGTGGATGTATAATTGTTTATAGTACTCTCTTAATCTGTGAAATTGGTATTAATGTTCCAGCTTTCATTTCCAATCTTATTACTTTGAGTCTCCTCTCTTTTTCTTCCTCAATCTAGCTGAAAGTTTGTCATTTTGTTAATCCAGTCAAAGAACCAACTTTTGGTTTCATTGATTTGCTCTATTATGGTTTTTCTATTGTCTATTTATCTCTGCTTTAATCTGTTTTTTTGTATCATTAATCTATAATTACATGAGCAACACTATGTTTACTAGACTCCCCACATCATCAAGTCCCCACCACATACCCCATTACAGTCACTGTCCATCAGTGTATGTCTGCTTTAATCTTAATTCTTCTTTTCCTTCTGCTAGCTTTGGGTTTAGCTTGTTCTTCTTTTTCTAGTTCTTCAGTCCTCTAGTGGGTTTTTCTCATTTCAGTTATTGGACTTTTCAATTCCAGGTTATGATTTCAGAATTTCTCCACTTTTAGTGTAGGCATTTACAGCTAGCTATACATCTCCCTCCCAGCATTACTTTCACTGTATCCCATTATGTTTGGCATGTTGTGTTTTTATTTTCTCTTACTTCAAGACATTTTCTAATTTCCTTGTGATTTCTGCCTTGGCCATCAGTTGTTTAAGAGTGTGTTGTTTAATTTCCACGTATTTGCGAATTTTCTAATTTTCCTTTTGTTATTTTTAGTTTAATTCCATTTTAATCACTTTGAATGATTTCAGTCTTTTTAAACCTAGTTAAGACTTGTTTTGTGACCTAACATCTGGTCTATCCTGGAGAATGTTCCATGTGCACCTCGGAAGAATGTGCATTCTGTTAATGTTGAGTGAGTGTATGTATATATCTGTTATATAATTGGTTTATAGTGCTCTTCAATTTTTTGTCAATATATACTGTCCTTCTTTATCTCTTATAATTTCTTTTGATTTAAGGTCTGTTTTGTCTGACAATAATATAGCCACCTCAGCTCTCTTTTGGTTTTTATTTGCATGGAATATTTTTGTCCATTGTTTTTACTTTCAAACCCATGTGTTCTTTTATCTAAAGTCTTTTGTAGACAGCATATAGATGGATACTGCTTTCTTTATTTTATAAGACTTTATTAAAGTATCACTGATATACAATCTTATGTTGGTTTCAAATACACAACACCGTGGTTCAACTTTCACCCATATTATCAAGTCCTCACCCCTTCCAATGCAGTCACTGTCTATTACACAGAGTAAGACGTTATAGAGTCATTAATTATATTCTCCTTGCTGTGCTACCATCCCTGTGACCTATCTACATTGTGATTGCAAATTACAGTGCCCCTTAGTCCCCTTCTCCCTCCCAACCTTGTTTTCTTTTTTAATCCAATATGCCAATCTTTGCCTTTTAATAGGGGAGTTTAGTCCATTTACATTAACATGATTACTGATAAAGGATTTACTTCTATCATTTATGTTTGCTGTATGAATTACATGTTTTCTGTTATTCAATTCCTCCATTACTGCCCTTTTTTTATACTTAGTGATTATTGTAGCATGCCATTTTGATTCCCTTTTTCTTTCCTTTTCTGTACTTTTTTTGTTATTTTCTTAGTGTTTGCCTTGGGAATTACAATTAACACCTTAAACCTTTAACAACTTAATTTGAATAACAGTTTCAATAATATACACTCTATTTGTGTATCTCTGTCCCTCCCCATTTATAATGTTATTGTCACAGATTACCTCGTTATACATTTTATACCCATTAACATACATTTATAATCATTGTTTTATGCATTGGCCCATTAAATCATATAGGAAAGAGGAGTTACAAAGCACACAAAAAGTATAATAACACTAGCTTTTATATTTACCTATGTATATCTCTACCCATGTTCCTTGTTTTTTCTTATTGCTTCAAGTTGCTGTCTAGTGTACATTGATTTCAGCAGGAAGGACTCACTTTAGCATTCCTTGTAGGGCAAGTCTATTGATAATGAACTCCCTCAGCTTTTGTTTATCAGAAAATGTTATCATTTCTCCTTCATTCTTGAAAGGTAGTATTGACAGATATAATTCTTGGTTGACATTTTTTTTAATTTCAGGACTTTAATAAATACATCATTCCTCTGCCTTCCAACCCCCACAGTCTCTGGGGAGAAATTGGCTTAGTTGTGTTGAGGGTCCTTTGTATGTGACAAGTTGCTCTCTCTTGTGGCTTTCACAATTCTTTGCCTTTGGTTTTGACAATTTTATTACAACGTGTCTCAGTGTGGGTCTCTGAGTTTACCCTGCTTGGAGTTCAGAGAGCTCTTTGAACATGTATAGTCACATCTTTCTTAAGATCTGGGAAGTTTTCAGCCATTATTTCTTCCAATATTTTTTATGCCCTTTTTTCTCTCTCATCCACACTGCATAAGCATCTGTGGGTACATTTGAAGGAGTCCCACAAATCCCCCAGGTTCTGTTTATTTTCATTCCTTTTTATTTCTGCTTCTTAGAGTAAATAATTTCAATAGTCTTATCTTGAGATTCACTGATCCTTTCTTCCACCTGCTCAAATCTGCTGTTGACCTCTAGTGAGTTTCCTCATTTCAGTTATTGGACTTCTCAATTCTAGAATTTCTGTGTGCTTCCACTTTTTTATAAACTGTTCTTAGAGCAGTTTTGTGTTAAGATAAAAATTGAGTGGAAAGTACAGAGAATTCCCAAATATCCCACACCCCTACATAAGCATAGCCTCCTTTACTATCAACATCCTGCACTAAAGTGGTAGTTTGTTACAACCGATGAACCTATCTTAAAACACCATTATTGCCCAAAGTCTATAGTTTACATTAGGGTTGACTCCTGGAATTGTACATTCTATGGGATTTGACAAATGTTAATAACATGTATCCATCATGATGGTATCCTGCAGAACAGTTTCACCACCCTATAAGATTCCCTGTGCTCTGCCTTTATCTCTCCCTCTCTGCTAAGCCTTGACAACCACTGATCTTTCTGCTGTCTGTGTAGTTTTGCCTTTTCCAGAGTGTCATATAGCTGCAATCGGGCAGCAGCCTTTTCAGCTTGGCTTCTCTCAACAATGTCCATTTAAGGTTCATCCATGTCTTTTCATGGTTTGATAACTCATTTCTTTTCAGTGCTGAATAAATTCCATTATTTGGATGTGTCACAGTTTATTATCCATTCACCTACTGAAGGAAACCTTGGTTGCTTCCAAGTTTTGGTTCCTTTTTTATAACTTCTATCTATTTATTCATATCCTCATTTTGTTCATGCATCATTTTCCTGATTTCCTTTAGTTTCTTGTCCATGGTTCCCTTTAGTTCACTTAGTATATTTAAGACAGTTGATTTAACATCTTTGACTAACATTTCCAATGTCTAGGCTTCCTGAGATAGTTTGTCAAATTCTCTTTTCCTGTGAATGTGTTGCATTTTCCTGTTTCTTTGTATGTTTTATAAGTTTTTTAAGAACTGGATATTGAATATTATGTTATAGAAATTCTGGGAATCTAATTCTCCCACTCCTCAGGGACTGCTGAATTTTGCTTGTTGAGGGCTGGGGTCCATCTGTGATTTTTCCAAACTATTTCTGCAATGTATGTATTCCTTTTGTGTGGTCACTGAAGTTTCTGTTCCTTTATCTCTGCAGTTAGCCAGTGACCCAACAAAAATTTCCATAGTGTCTTGCTCCAAAAGGGAGGGAGAAGAATACTGTCTTTAATTCCCTGAAAGCCTCTTTAGCCCTTGTAGATTGAAACAATGGCCAACCTCTGTGCTAGCCCGTCAGCAATCAAAAGAAGCCATCAATACCCAGAACAAGGTCCTCATTTCCCTTCTAGGTTCCAGAAAGTTGCACCTGGAACATTAGCAGTTGTCTCTACTGCTGCCAACAGGGGGCTGGTGAGTGGTAGCCACTACCATGCAATAAGCTGATATACACTGAAATCCCCAAACTCCCCAAATTTACCAGCCTCTTCATCCAATTCCAAATAGTTACTTCAGACAGTTGCTGCCAACTTGGTAGCTGTTAGGTGGAGGGGCAGATTTCTGAGCTCACTTCTCTGCTGTCTTCCCTGACATTGTTCTCCTCACATCCCACCTTTTTTTTTGCTATTATTAATATACAATTACATGAGCAACATTATGGTTACTAGACTCCCCCTGTTATCAAGTCCCTACCACAAAGCCCATTGCAGTCACTGTCCATCAGCGTAGTGAGATGTTATAGAATCACTACCTGTCTTCTCTGTGTTATACTGCCTTCCCCGTATCCCCCACCCCACCCCCACCCCCACTACATTATGTGTGCTAATCGTAATGCCCTTTTTCCCTCTTATCCCTCCCTTCCCACCCAACTTCCCCAGTCCCTTTCCCTTTGGTAAACTGTTAGTCCATTCTTGGGTTCTGTGAGTCTGCTGCTGTTTTGTTCCTACAGTTTTTTCTTTGTTCTCATACTCCACAGATGAGTGAAATCATTTAATACTTGTCTTTCTCCGCCTGGCTTATATCACTGAGCATAATACCCTCTAGCTCCATCCATGTTGTTGCAAATGGTAGGATTTGTTTTCTTCTTATGGCTGAATAATATTCCATTGTGTATATATATGTACCACATCTTCTTTATCCATTCATCTACTGATGGACCCTTAGGTTGCTTCCATTTCTTGGCTATTGTAAATAGTGCTGTGATAAACATAGGGGTGCACCTGTCTTTTTCAAACTGAGCTGCTGAATTCTTAGGGTAAATTCCTAGGAGTGGAATTCCTGGGTCAAATGGTATTTCTATTTTTAGCTTTTTGAGGAACCTCCATACTGCTTTCCACAGTGGTTGAACTAGTTTACCTCACATCCCACCTTTGATTCGAGATGCTTCCTAGCTAACAAAGCTCTGTGGGTAACCTGCTTATTCTCAAGGAGGTTTTAGAATCTGCTCTTACTCTCCGGCATTCCTAAATTTCATGATGGTGGGTTTTGGTTTATGAGAACTAACTACACCAGATACCTGACTGTTCTTTGAATTTGGAAGCCAATTTCCTTCAAATCTGTTTTTTCTGGAAGTTCCATTCGCCAGCCTTGAGACCTCCTGAAATGATTCCATAATTTTCATACATTTTCTCTATTTCCTGGGAAATTTCTTTGCTTACATCTTACAACTCTTCTACTGATGTTTTTATTCTATTATACTTTTCACTTCTAGTAATTCTTATTCTGTAATATTCTTTGTCTTTAAAAATAGTACACCATTCTTTTTTGTGAACATAAAAATTCTATCTTTCTCAGGATATACATCATTGCTACTGTTGCCTTTGAGCTTTCTTTTGTTCCCTGCTGCATTGTCTCTACTGGCTCCAGCATTTCTGCTTCGTCTTAAGTTCTCTTTCCTGCAGAGGCAGTGCTCTAATCTTAGGTGGTCCTTGGCCACTGGCCCACAGTTCAGACTGAGGCACTAACAGCGATTGGACGTTCAGGGTAAACAGACAGGGCTGCGAACATGGAAGCTTGGCTCTGGGGCAGCCAGGCCGCAAGCTGGTCATTTGCTCGAGAGCATCTCCCAGTCGGTGCCTCCAGGTCTCCTTTCCTTTGGCTCAGTTTTCCCTGAACAGTCTGCTGATGCCCTGCTAGTTGCAGGATGGGGAAGGAGCCATTTTTAAAGACCTAGCCACAGCACTCCTTACAGAGTGGCTAGAGGGAGAATGGCCTTACTGCTGCTGTGTCTCAGATCCACCAGTCTGCTTGGGTGGGCGAGGGGCTGTCACCTGCCTGGCGTGGGGTCTGGCGGGGCCTCAGGTCCTCTTCACTTGCATTTCCATCGCCTCACTCCCCTTTCTCCACTGTCAGAGGTACTTGGTGCCTCCGCATCCAGAGACCTCTGAGGCTCTGCGGCTTCCCTCTCCCTGCGAGCATCAAAGGAGAGAGATTGTCAACTGAAGCCAGTCACCCCGTCCACCTGCCTTCCGTAGTTCAGAATGTTGCTGTAGTAACATTCTTTAGTTCCTGTAGAAATATCCCACGGCTGTAGTGATTCTTTCATTCTCTTTGTCTTTGAAGACAAATATCTTTTTCTGTCCTTTTCGTAGGGTTTCAAGAGGGAAGAAAGATAAACCCAGGTGTTTACGCTGTCATGTTAAATAGGGAGCCCCTGGTCTTTTCTCAGCTTACTTTCAGTAAAAAATGAATGAATGTCTTTTGGAATGTTTAAAAAGAAAAGGTGTTGGAGACACAAATAACACGAAGACAGTAAATTACAGAAGAGGTGATGTATTCATGTAATGAAAGACTCAGCAATACAAAACCAACTGCTGATAGAGTCTCAGGTATCTTGGGAAGCTGATAAAACCAGACACAAAGGTCAAAAAAACAGGCAATATGAATGACCTACAGTGATAAAAGCCTGAATAGAAAGTCATGTCTGGGAGTGGGCAGTGGACGGGAGGGGGTCTAAGAGAGTCTCCACATGCAGGAAGTGTCCTGCGCCTTGATGTGGGTGATGGTGACGCCGGTGTACACATACGGGAAAATTCATCAAGCTGAACATGTGAGATCTGTCCACTCTGTGCCTCATACAAAAGAAAAAGGGAAGGAAATGGACATTTCTTGAGCGTTTGCTAGAAACTAAGATCTGCTTTTGTTTTTACTCATTCACTTAGTGATCACCTACTATGTTCCAGGTACTTTCTAGGTTCTGAGGACTCAGCCACAAATAAAAAATTAGAGTCCCTGCCTGCCTGACGCTACAGTCAGTGGGGCAGACGGCATCAAATAATCACCCTGATAAAAGTGGAGTGGCAACAGTGACGAGCAAAGGGCATGTCAATATGAAGAAGGGCGTGTCTAGTCTAGGGAGAGTCAGAAAGGCTTCCATGAGTAAATGAAGCCAAAACAGAGATATACAGGATTGGGAGAAATGACCAACAGGGAGCAGGGAAGAAAATGATTTCATGCAAAGGGAACAGCATGTGCAAAGATCCTGTGGTAGGAAGAGGCATGGCATGTTAAAGAGGGCAGAGAACAGGGCCAAACAGGACATAGTTGATGCAAGAGAAGGAGCCTCAGAACAGCCAGAATGGGAACGTGAGCAGGAGAGGCCACCTGGTCCCAGCAGGCAGCAGGATGTCAACTTCCCTTACACATCCTGCCTCTCAGCTCCACAGGGCCTGCGGATGCGGGTGGCCATGGAGCTCTGCCCTGAAGAGCAGTACTGGGATTACCTGCTGAACAACTGTGTCTCCTGCAAAACCATCTGCAGCCATCAGATTCCACGCACCTGTGCAGCATTCTGCAGTGAGTTCTGGGGCGTGAGCCCTGGGGGCCAGACCGCCCTGCCTTCCCCACGGGGTGCCAGAGGAGGGGGTAGTGTAAGGAGATGTACAGTGGGACAACCCTTTACCCCTCCATCTGTCTGCTCTGGCCACACTGGCCTCCTTGCAGTTTCTTGAACATGCTGTGATCTTTCCTGTCTCAGGGCCTTTGCACAGGTTGTGCCCTCCGCATGGAGCACACTTCCCCTTTCTTCTCCCCTCGGCTCCTTCCTACCCAACCCTCAGGTCTCAGCCTAAATGCCTTCTCTGACTGCCAGTGGAAATTAGGCCCTTCTTCACCATCCTCTGTTCTAATTTTCTGTGAAACTTTTCTTATAGAAAATATTTAACAGAGACAGCATATAATAAACCTCTGCCTGCCCACCATTAGCTTAAAAAAATTCTGCCTTTTAATTTCCCAACCAATTTTTTGTGTATCTTAAAGCAAATTCAAGGACTCATATCATTTTTACCTGTAAATACTGGATCATGAATCCCTCAAAATATAACCTCAATATCTTACCACTCCCAGCAATAATTTTTTAACATTGTCTAGACTCAGGCTGTATCCAATTTTCAGATTGTCCTGAAAAAAAGATTTTCCTGCTGTTCTTTGTCGTAACTTATTCTTCTCCTTGACGGAACTTATCACAGTTTTATTGTGTTCTTTCATGTATATTCACCGCATGTCTGTCTCAGCCACAAGACTGTGGGTTCCTTTCCTTACTTGAGCCTAGCACAGTGCCTTGCACACAGTGCTTCATAAATACTGGTTGAATGGAGCTCAAAGAGGCCGAGTCACTTGCCCAATATCACACAGCATAAATAGTGGAAAAGTTAGGATTTGAACGAGGACTCTCTGACTCCCAAACCATGACTTCGAAACACTATCCATTAATGAAGTAGAACATTCATTGTGTCATTCCACAAATATTCATGAGCCGTTTGAAAAGCGGACTCTGATATGACCCTTTAAGGGGGTTATCATCTAAAAGGAGAAATGAATACCATTTCAGGTAGAACCGTAAAGTACCATAAACACCACAGTTGGAAGAGACTACCTCTTGCTGATGGACTGGGGAGCAGGGAATATTCCTGGAGGGAGCGCCCCTGAGATGGATTGTTAAGAGTTCGGCAATGCGGAAGTCAGATGAGGGATCCATGTGGGCAAAGGCATGGAGGAGGAGGAACATGGTAGGAAGTGTAAGGCCCAGAGGGGAGGCATGTGAGGCCAGGCAGTGAGGGCTGGTGGTGTGGGGAGCTCAGGCACCACCTGCTACAGCCGCACTGGGGACCCTGCATTGGGAAGGAGGCCAGAGAAAACCCCAGGAACACCATCACCACTGGGGAACTTCATCTCATGAGTGGTGGTGTCAGGGGTCCTGTGTGGCTCAGTGGAACCTCAGGGCATGGGCAGGACAGGGTCGGGGGAGGTCACTGGTCCCATCAGGACCCTCTGAACTCCCCTGAGGTCCCAATTCCATTGTCTTTCTGGTCTTTTTCTTTAGTGTGTCAAGGACATAAGGGTTGGTGTGTTTGTGTCGCAAAAATGGTGCAAATCAATAGTCCATTTTAACCTTCCATTAACTGAGTATTTATTATGTGTCAGGCACTGTGCTGGGAACTTAGAAATCTTAAAAAGTCAGTATTATTACTCCTCTCTTAGAAATGAGGAAACTGAGGCACAGTGTTTAAGACCACACGACCTGCAAGTGGTAGAGCTAGGAATGCCCCCAAGTCCATCTGGCTTTGAAGTCTGTGTTGTTAACCTCTATCCTGCACTGCTTCTGAACTGTGCCCTTAAAATCCGGTGTGAACTACATTTTCATATACGTAGAACCTCATGTTCAAGATAAGGGAAACTTTCCCTGCGGAAGTATGGATTTTTGTTATGCACTCAGGGTTGCTCTCTTAAGGCAAGTGTGGTTGGGCTTAGGTTTGCTTGGCTTCTGCTCCTTGGCACTGATGCCTGTTTAAGCTCCTGTAATTCTCACTCTTTAAGACAGAAAAAACACTATTCACCTGAGCTTTCCCAGCTTCCTTTCAGCCCCCTCCCCCGGCTTGCCAAGGCAGATTCTGGCTCTCCCCTCCAATTCTAATTTAATATGAAAATGCAAGTAAAGAACTTATGTGACAATGTAATAACCTGGGTATCAATTTTAAAAGATAACTAGAAAATCCTTTTATGTTTAGAAACTAAGAAATGTGCATTTAAATAACCCATAGGTCAAAGAAGAAAGAATGAAAATGAAAAACATTTTAAACTAGCTAGAGAAAATATACTATATATCAAAATGTGTGTGATGCAGCTAAAACAGTATTTAGAAGACAATGTATAGCTTTACATTTGCATATTGAAAAGGACTTGAATTACTCTGGAATTACTTTGGGGGAATTGGATTGTGATTTTTTAAAACTCTGATGCCCTCTGAGGCCAGACCCACAGCTCCTGCAGGACTCCGTCACCCAATGGCACCACCCATTTCTGTCTCTCAGAGTCCCTCAGCTGCCGCAAGGAGCAGGGCAGGTACTATGACCAGCTGCTGAGGGACTGCGTCAGCTGTGCCTCCATCTGTGGGCGTCACCCCAGGCAGTGCACACACTTCTGTGAGAACAAGTTCAGAAGCCAAGTGAACCTCCCACCAGAGCTCAGGACACAGAAGACTGGGGAGGCTGAGACCAGGTCGGACAGCCTTGGAAGGTACCAAGGATCAGAGCACAGAAGCTCAGAGGCAGGACCAGGTAAGCCATCTGAGGTTGGTCTGCATGAAGTCTAAGGGTCAGAATGGGTGGAAGGCCAGGCACCAGGCCTATATAAGGAGGGTCTGCAAAGCAGGAAGTCCAGAGTCCAGGGAAAAGAAGCCAGGAAGCCATCACAGGACAGAAAAACCTTTAGGCAAAATATCCAGAAGTCATGTGGACAAGAAGGAAGCAGAAGAAAAGGCCTGATCATTGAGACCCTTTTAACGGAGGCTGAATGAGCTCTTAAAACACAGGGTAGCAAGTAAGCCGCGGGGCTGACCTGTGAGCAAGATCTGATTCCACGGAGACTTCCTGAGGGTGAGAAGGAAAAGTATTACAGGATGAGCTTGCCGGGGGGGTTGGCCCTTTGCACATGGTGAGAGGGTCCCTTGAGCTAGGCATCTACTAAGTGCTGAGCATGGCAAAAGATCCGATTGTTCTCCTATAAAACCCCTCTTGGCTTACTACCTTGCTCTGTAGTGTCAGAACGGATGGGACGGGAATGCCATGTGGACCCATAAGTACTTGAGGTAATGTTTACACAGCTCTTGGCCTGTCAGTGGAGAGGCAAGGCCTGAAGTTCCCAGGGCGCTGTTTGGCTTCTCTCCCTTGGTCACTTTCCTCATGACAACATCATTTCCACGAGGCCAGGCCCTAGCGCCAAGATGCCAACAGGCAGGCACGTGGGCCCCGATAGCAGGGGCTGCCCAACACTGGGCAGTCTGCTCGGTTAGATTGCTGTCGCTTACTCTTTTCTGTTCGCTTGTCAGCGAGCTGTGACCATGTAACAAACAGCCTCAAACTCAGTGGCTTATGATTCCCCAGGAGTCTGGTGCTTGGCTGGCTCAGCTACAGGTGGTTCTGCTCCATGTGTCGCCCACCCGCCTCCTGGGAGAAGCTGGCTGGTGAAGCATATCCTTCTCGTGATGGGGCAAGAGTGTAAGAGGCTCAGAGGAAATACACAAGGTCTCCTGAGGTCTAGGCTGGGAATGTGCATTAATCATCGCCACCGCCTCCCACTATTCAAGTTGCAAAGCCAGCCAGATCCAAGAGGGGGGATCTCTCCTCCTCTTGGTGGGAGGAGAGGCCAAGAGTCTGTAGACATGGTGAGTTTGTGGCTGGTTTTAATCTATACCTACCTCACAGGGCTCTCATGAGGTCATGTGACTTTGGATTTTGAGCACATAGGACCTGCCTGCACTTAAGGGTCCTGGCTGGGTGGAAAGAGCAGAATGTGGATCCTTTCCTGGGTGGGCTGAATTAAGCTTCCTGTGGTCCTGTGACACCGTGCAGTGCTTACATCATACAAATGTATCCTCCCACAGTTCTGGAGGCAGGAAGTCTGACGTCAAGTTGTCCAGGGCCGCGCCCACTCTGGTGGCCTAGGGAAGGGCCCTGCCTTGCCCCTTCCGGCCTCTGGGGCCCCACGCACTCCTGGGCTGCTGCAGATTCTCTGCCTCTGTCGTCACATGGCTTCTCTGTGTGTCTATCTTCTCAGGACCTTTTTCATGGCAGACAGGGGTCACCTGGATCTAGGATGATCTCATCCTGAGATCCTTAACTTTTTTACACTCCCAAAGGCTCTTTATTAGCAAACAAGGTCATATTTGCAGGTGCCAAGGAGGGATCTCTTTGGGGGGCCACCATTCAGCTCACTACACAGGGTTGGAGGAGGGGACCCACAGGGACCAAGAGCTCTGAGTTGGGTCCCCCCGTGGGAGGGCGCTGCCAGCCTTGGAGGCAGCCAGAACCGCCACATGGATGTGGAGCCTGGAGAACTTGGATTTCCTTGGCCTGCAGGGTGGCGGTTGCAGTCACAGGAGTGGAAAAGTTCCCCAGGGACCTGGAGGCATGAGGACAGAAAAGGACTGAGGGGGACACCTACATGGGGGCTCTGTACCTGAAGGGGCAGCAGAGGCCCCACAGACATGCAGGGAAGGAGCGGCGGGGGAGGTCAGAGCAGAGCCGGGAGGGCTGTGGGTCCACAAAGGCCAAGGAGGAGTTCTAGGAGCAGGAGATGGCACAACAGAGAGGGGTGCAAATACCTGCCAGCTCTGGCCACGGGGAGGTCTGGGGAAGGGCCATTCTCAGGTGTCCCCAGGCGGAGGTGGCCCCGACCCCAGGACATGGCCACAGGCAGGGAGCCCTGCTGTCCTCACTGAGGCAGCAGGCCAGGCCTCTCCCTACCCGTTCCCCAACTTCACCTCCTCATTTATCTGTCCCTCAACATCTTTCTGAAAATGTCCTAATTCCACCCGCTAGGAATGCGCAGGGGTCAGGGAGGGCAGAGCCGTCCATTGTTCCCAGAGTCCAGGATGCCGGCCTGGGCCCCAGAGCCCCACCGGGGGGGTCACGGGTAGCAGGGCAGAAGCCGAAGGAGGAGAGTGTGGGTGAGCTGAGGAATGCCAGCGGGGGTGCGAGGGCTTAGCCGCCAGAGGACGGGCTCACAGGAAGCCCAGTGGATGTTTAAGGACAAGAACAACGAACACCCAGGTTAATGGTTTGCTGGCCATCCTCGCAGGTGGGAAACGGCCATTTCCTTGTTGGGGTCAGCATCTCGGGGGCGGGGCAACCCCACTTCCCTCCCAGGAGCTGCCCAAAGTTCCCTTCATCCCAATGAGCTGGACAGGCGCCCCGGCTTGTGTGTGTTCATCTCAGGGCGTAGACTGTCTCTGTCCCAACTGCGCCGGGCAAGGTCGCAGGCATGTGGCCCTCTGCCTCCCCAGGGCTGAAGTCGGGGGCCTTGGACAGAGGCCCACTCGATAAGACGCGGGGAGCAGAGGGTGACACGTGACCCGGAGGTGACGAAGAGAAGGCCGGCGTCCGGGGAGGCAAGGGGCGGTTTGTGGGGCTGAGGGCGGCTCCCATGGCTGACTGTAGAGGCGACGGGCATGGCCCAGGGCCAGGGAGAGGGCCTGGGCGGGGGCAAAGGGCGACCGCGGCGTGGGAGCCCGCCCCGTCCGGCCGGCGGCACGCTCGGGGGAGGCAGCCCCGGGAGAGCGCGGCCTCGGCCCCAGGCCCGGAGGCGGTAGAGCGCGGGGTGGAGGACGTGGCATTCTAGAAACAGGCGCCCCGCCCCAATGTGTCCCGGAGTGATGGCAGCAGCGGGTCGCACACACACAGAGGCGGCGGCGGGCCCGAGAGCGAGGCTCAGACGCTGCAGGAAGTGAACACTCGACGGAGCGTCCCCAGCGGGCAGAACCCGGAGGAGCGTGTCCAGTGTGCGGGGCGTCTCCCTCGCGGACTGGCCCACAAGACGCGCAGCGGGGTCTCGGGAGGGCGGGTGCAAAGAGCCCCCTGAACCCGGCCTTACAGCGGCCGCCGGAGGACACGCCCTGAGGGCCGAGGTGCAGGCGCGGGTGCCCGGGGACTTGCTGGAACACTCCGCCCAGGCCTGGCTGCCCCCTCACGGGTACGTCTCACCCCACAGAGGCCGGACAGCAACGAGAGCGGGGATGGCGCGCCCCCTTCACGGAGGCGTAAACTGAGGCCTAAAGAGGCTGAGTGAGAGGCACGCGGCCACGTTCGCCTCCAGCCGCTGCGGCTGCAGGGCCCGGGCTGACGTCACGGGAGGGTCCGGGCTGACGTCACGGGTGCCCCCGCTCTGCTCCCGAGCGGCCTGGCATCCCTGCCGGGCGGAGGGAACCGGCAGTCCGGGGAAATCCTGCTTTTAGGTGAGCGATGACTGAAGACAGTGAGAAAACAAAACGCAACCCAAACCAGCTTGTTTCTGAACCACCGCCCGCGCAGCCAGAAGCGGCGCGCAAAGCCTTCCGGAGGTCCCGCCCGGGAGCTGGCCTGCAGGGCCGGACGGACAGATGCCGGGATGCAGGCCGACTTCTGACCCAAGCTTCGGACTGTGCGCCTCCGCGGCGGGCCTCTCGCCCTTCGGGGCTCAGGTCCTGAGGCGGCTTCGAGGCCGCGGCCCTGAGACCTTCCAGACGGAACGGAGCAGAGCAGCGCAGACGCCCCTGCCCAGGACAGTGTTGGCGCTCGGTGTGGCCAGACCCAGGGATGGAACCCATCCGGGTGGTGCAGAAGGAAGCTCGGGGACGGCGGCCCTTGAGCTGCGAGGGCTCTGTGACATCGCCGCCCCTCCGCCGGCCTCTAACACAGCTCTGCGAATGGGTGGATGCCCAGAGCAGCTGTGGGCTGTTTTCCTGTTTGGAGTAAAGGATACACAGAGATCATTACAAAAAAAAAAAGAAGAAAGTATTTTTTTTTAATGGTTTTGGGCAAAAGCCTCCACCCCATCCCCAGCCGCCCAATTTCTCTCCCCAAGAAGCAACAACGACTGGCGATATCTTGTCCTTTCCCACCCATGCTTATCTACGGCACGTTTACATCTCCATATGCATTTCACACGGAGGTGCCCACCTCCCCGTTTTCACTTAATCCCTCCCGGAGGTGGGTGCGGCCTAGACACCAGTACCCTCCGCGGCGTCTGAATGACTCCGGAGCCTCCCCTGCCGCGGGAGCACCACAGCGCGTGCCAGGCTGATGGGCAACCAGGCTGTGCCAGGCTTTTGCTGCATGACTATGCCCTAGTGACGGCCTGCGTTTGAGGGCAGGGTGGTCCCTGTTAGTAAGTCGCTGCGCCCGCAGGAATCAGGAAACTGTGTTTTCCGTGTTGGTAGATGGCTCCAAACGGCACTTGGAAGAGGCCCCCAGCCGGTGGAGAGGTGCCTGTTTACCATGCCTTCGGGAGGTAGGTGGAAAGGGGCATCTTCTGTGGTTTTAACTGGCATTTCTTTTAGTCCAGGGCTTTGTAAAGCTCCCCAGGCAGGAACTAGGTGCATTCCTCACAGGCAACCTTAGATCACAGGTCCAGGAGGAGGGACGAAGAGAAGCCAGGACAAGTCCTTGGGCCCCTCGGGGGCAGAGTCTCTGCTCTTGTTCTCATTGTGGCATCCAAAAGCGGCCAACAACCATTTATTATCTTGCATGGTTCTGTGGAGAACAGGTCGCCTGCTGGTGTCACCTGGGGTCCCCATGCGGCTGTAGGCACAAGGTACTGGGGCTGAAGTCACTTGGAGCCCAGCTTTGATGCTGCGATGGGTTGGCCTCTCCCTCCCCAGGCAGCCTCTCCGTGGTGGCTCCGGGCTCCCAGGAAAGCACAGTGGCAGCCGCACTGCACGCTCCTTGTTACAGTGAGACCGGCCCAGCCCAGGTTTGAGGGGCAGGTACCGGGAGGTGGCCCTTTGGGCACCATCTCTAAACACTTGCTGCCAGTGTCAGAGCTGGGCTGGGTGTTAGAGTTCACACTAAAAACCCCTGCGATATGCACATTTCATCTTCGTCCTTGAATCACCAAGGCCGTTCACATGTCCTCCTCGGCAGCAGTCCGGGAGCTGGGCATTCCATCCCTGGGGTGAAGGCTGCTGGCCCCTCCCCTGCTGACTCAGCCAGGCCCATGTTTTCATTTTATTCCAGAGGCAAATAGGAGCAGGGCAGGGAGCAGATGGAAAGAACAGGGAGCTGGGAATGTGGATGGTTGCCCGGCTCCACCCTATGCCCTGTGACCTTTCCCTGGCTGCTCTCACCTCTTGGGCCTCAGTCTGCAGATCTGTAGCACCAGTGTGTGCTGTGCCCCACTGGGGGCTCTTGGCTCCCCCCCCCATGGCCTCTCTGAGCTCTGAGCAAGGGACTCAAAGGTCAGTACCACAGGCCTGGGGTAGCAATACTGGCTCACCCAGAGCTCGCATTCTCCTTCTGTCAATGTCAGGGTGGCATGTGCCACTTTGTCACTTAGGCAACTTGTGACTCTATGGAGCATATGTAAGGAAGAGGGGCAGTGTCCACCCTCACTGCTTCTGTGTGGCCAGCCTGGAGTCTGTCAGACCTGTTCCTATGCGCAGCTCTGCCCCTGGGAACGAGTGACTTTGAAACTCAGTTTTGCCGTCTGAAAAATGGTGCAGCCACCGTGGAAAACAGTCTGGCAGTTTCCCAAAAGGTTAAACATAGAGTTATCATCTGACTGAGAAATTCTACTCCTGGTGTATGTCCAAGAAAACTAGAAACACCCAACAAACACTAGCACACAAATGTTCATAATAGCAAAGGGTGGGAACAGCCCAAATGTCCATCTGCAATGAATGGATAAACAAAAGGGGGTCTACCTCCACAATGGAATGCTGTCAGCCATAGAAAGGAATGGAGTCCTAACACAGAAACCACATGGATGAGCCTTGAAAACATGTTGAGAAAGAAGCCAATCACAAAGGGTCCCATATTGTGTGGTTCCATTCACATGAAATATACAGAAAGCAAGCCTATAGAAACAGAAAGCAGAGTAGTGGTGCCAGGGGCCAGGGACGAGAGGTGGGAACTGACTGCCATAGGTACAGGAGAAGGTCTCCTCCAATTAGTGCGATGGTTACACAACCTTGTGAATATACTAGAACCCACTGAGTTGTTGTATGCTGTAAAATGGTGAATTTGATGGTATGGGCCTGTTATCTCACTTTCTAAGGGGGGTGATGGGTCTTCCTCCACAAGGGCAGGAAGATCAAGGAGGCACCACAGAACGTGCCTGCATACAGCACCCCTGGCATATTACATATACATTCTATCAGCTCCAGCTCCTCTGTCCTTCCATCCTGAGACCAGGGGCACCCCAATTCCAGGAGCCAGGAGGAATTTCAAGGAGAGGGCTCAGGGCTGGGTCTTCTCTGGCATCCAAACCAGAGGTTCAAGAGGTGCCCTGAGAGGTGGAGTGACAGGGGCCCCACTCCCCTGTCCTTTGGTTTGCACCTGTTACCCCAGACTGATCAGCAATGCTCCCCAAGGAGGCCTCCTTATTGGAGGAAGGCCCAGGTCAGGATGGATGGAGGCAGGCTCCCTGGACTATTGTCCAGCCAGCCACATCCCACAGCAAGGGGAAGTGGCAAAAAGGACCACCTCCAAGGTGTCTGCCTCTGAGGTCGGGAGGAGTTGCTACCCGCCTGGGTGGAGGGGGCTGATTTCCTCCAGGACCCAGAGAGCACACCAGCCAAGCCAAGGGTGAGCAAGGAGCCAGACAGGCCCATAGCAGGCAGGCCTGGGGCCCAGCCCTCCGAGGGGGCCACGGGGGGAAAGAAGGACCATAGGACATAGGACCATAGTCCTGAAGGGGGATACTTTGGAGAAGGGGCCTGGGCAGTGACTGGCTGTCACCTCAGAGCCTCACCATTGTCTTGCAGCACCCCCAGGACTGAAGCTGAGCGCTGACCAGCTAGCCCTGGTCTACAGCACGCTGGGGCTCTGCCTCTGCGCCATCATCTGCTGTTTCCTCCTGGCAGTGGCCTGCTTCCTCAAGAGGAGGGGGGACCAGTTCTCCTGCCAGCCTTCCCCAGGGCCGTGTGGGACACAGGCCAAGTCCTCTGAGGGTGAGCATGAAACCCTATCCTCCCCTTTGCACTGCCTGTGCGACACGCCGGGGGCCACCCCTCTGTCCTGGCACTGCCCCTGCTTCTCAGTGGAGAATGTTTGCCAGCTCTTCCTGGAAGAGGTCTGGGCAAATACTGTTTCTGTCTTGGTGAAATCAGGTTCATACATCATGGCGAGAAGAGACAGGGCCCCTGAGGAAGCGTGGGTGTAGGGTGAGGGCCATCCAGTCGACAGGGGCCCGTAGGTTTGCCGGGACACAGGGCTTTCAGGAAAACCAGGAGGAGGTGGTCACCCCAGGGGTTTTGGGGGGTTGGCAGAGTGTCAGCCACGGTATGAAAGCCTGCTCCTGCGCAGGCCGAGGGGGGGATGGCCAGGGGCTCCTGGGGGCAGCAGGGTGGAGGAGGGCAGGGCAGTCTGCCCCTGGAAGCGCTTCATGCTCCCCACCACCTAGCTGGCTGTCCCCTGGGTGCAGGGCAGAGGAGGAGGGGTCGGTGCTAAGGCAACGCACTCTCCCCACTCCCCATTCGGCAGATCCCTGGATGGAGGCCGGAAGCGCTGCAGGCGGGCCGCCGGAGCCGGTGGAGACCTGCAGCTTCTGTTTCCCCGAGCGCAGGGCGCCCACCCAGGAGAGCGCGGGCGCGCCAGGAACACCCAGCCCCACGCGCTCGGGGAGGTGGGGGCGCTGTGGCCCGACCGCGACCAGACAGCCCTGCGCGCGCGCCCCCGTCGGCGGCCTTGAGGTCGTGTGCGCGCCCGCCCAGGAGTGGGGTCCGGCAGCCTGAAATGCGGAACGGTGAGCGGGAGACGCGGAGACGGGGAGCTGGAGAGACGCGAGAGAGGCGCGCCAGGGTAGGAGGCGGGTCGCTGCTTTGGCCCAGGGTCTCCATCACCGAAACACTCCCCAACACCCTCTCCGCGCTTGTGGCCCAGCCCACAACTGCCCTCCTGTAGAAATAAAACCTTCCACGCTGCCCGCTCCTCGCCGTCACTGGTGTGGGTCGCGTCTGCCCTCGTGCGGACCCCTGTCCTCTGCTCCAGGCCTCGCCGCGACGCAGGCCAGGCGCCGGGGCTCCGAAGCCAGCGCGCTGGCGGGCTCTCCGGGGGCCTGTTGACCTGCGCCGGGTGGGAAGCGGCGGGGTCCACCGGCCCTCCGCCGTGCGCCTGGAGGAGAACCCCAACGAAAGGCCCGCGGAGAGGCAGATCCCGGAAGGACCCGCCCGGCTGGCCGAGGTTGCCTTTACAATACAAACTCCCCACCGCGCGTGCCTGCACTGGTGCGCGGGGCTGCGGGGCGGGCGGCGGGGCGGGCGGAGCCGGGGGCGTCCCACGGCCCAGAAGCCGCAGGCCGTGTCCCGGGACCAAGTCAGGAGCGTTCCCTTTTGCAACGGCGTCGACGACATCCAGCCCCCAGCCTACATTGTTAGTTGCTCAATATTTTTCTTTACACTCATCTCACCTCTTCCTCTACACCTTCTTTAACCTCATGCGCAATTTTATGGATTCGGACTGGTAACACTAAACAGTAATATCTGCGCACTCACAAATATTAGACTTTTCGAATTATATATTTACATTTTTATTGGTATTGAAACCCGTGTTTTAGTGGCATTTAAGGAACTATTTACACAGTAAGACAAATGCATGACTACGTAAATCTAAATTATTCATTCTGTGCGGCCCGAATTTATCATGCACACCTGTAACACATTTTGAGAGGTGTAGACAGGAGGCCTTGCTGCGCCACCTTTTCCTCTTCCACCCACTGGTTGAAAGGCAGTATTAGCTTCCTGGGGCTGCTGGAACCGAGCACCACACACTGGGAGGTTTAAACACCAGCTTCTTGCCTTGGTTCTAGGTGAGACATCCAAAATGAGGTGAAGCAGAGAGGGCTCCTCTGAGGCCTGTGAGCAAGGATGCGCCCCAGGCTCTTCCTGGCCTGTGTCTTCTCCCTGTGTCCAAATTCTTTTTATAAGGACACCAGTCACATCGGATGAGAGCCCACCCTAATGCCCTCATTTTACTTTGATCACCTCTGTAAGGACTCTGTCTCCAAATAAGGTCCCATTCTGAGGGGCTGGGGTTAGGCCCCGACACATGGATTTTGGGGGACACAATTCAGCCCGTAACACAAGGCCCTCCCCCAGTCCACCTCTGCTTCATCTCTGTCCACAGGCAAGTTGCTAAGAGTATCTGCCTGAGGCGTGTCTGACCAACAGGGCAAATGGCACCACCTTGGTTGCAGATAGATTCTTACCACCATGCCTAATGCATGTAGCTTCTTACTACAGGATTGACCTAAAATTCTGTAAATGGTGTAGACAGTAGCTGGATGTTGGCCAAATAAGGCACATTTTGGAGCTGCGCAGATGCTGCTTCGAATGTCAAGGCTTGTCTGAAAGGCCTACAGGTTTCTATTCCTTCTGTAGTTTCAGCTTCTGCTCATCTGACCCAGATGCTCTGGGGGATGTTTCTCATCCTGGTGGAGACTTAGGGCGCCTGAAAACACAGACTACTGAGTGCCCAACTCCAGCTTCCATCAGACCAAAATAATCCCGGTTTTGCCAGTTTTTCAATGGATCTTTTGTATAGGTTCATTTTTTTTTTGCGTTTTTTGAAGACAGGGATCCCTTGCTAGAAAAAAAATCTGAAACTCTAAATACTACCCATTTTGTCCATATTCTGTATCCTGTTGGTTGTCTCCAAAATACATTCTGATTACAACTTGTCACGGCCTTGTGAAGCCAGGTTCCTGTCACTGCTCACCCGGGTGGTGCACCAGACCCCACTGGCCTCCCTGTTGCCCCTTTGTCCCCTGGCCCAGGGCTCAGCAAGCTTGTCTGAAAGGGACCAGATGGAAGCACCGCGGGCTTTGTGGACCAGGCAGTCCCTGCAGACAGAAGCCCAGCTGCTGCAGCGGCAGCATGCCCGGAGGTAAGCAAACAAAGAGCCAAACTTTTTGTAGTTACTGTTTTTAGTCCAACAACTTGCAGTGCACCAGTTCCAAGAACTGACAACTTCTTGAAGTACTTCAATAAATCTGACAGAGTAAGCATGTCAGTAGTAACAGAGGGGATATTATCCACTCACTGGCAATTTTCAAGGATAATTCTTATCAATAGCAATACACTCCCAACAACAGCATACTGTTGTCCCTCCACAATGAGAACTTCAGCTGATTTCCTTTCTTCTGTAGCTCCTGATTTCTTTTCAGGTAAAACAATCTTTCCATCTGATAGAGAATCAACAATATCCTGAAACTTCACAGGAACATCAGCTTGCTTCAAGTGCTCATTGTTTAAAAGGAGGCTGAGCTTCGTTTTTCTCTCCTCCTGAAACCTGTTTACGTATTTTTTAGCTTGGCTCTGAAGTGCTCCAAGTAACGACATGTTTTTTCTTCCACAGATCTGTACAGTGTCTAAAATGAATGTTTTCATTGCTCTAGAAAGTGTTATGAATTCCATGAATTTAGCTTCTCAAGAAAAACATCATTTGTTGTTGACATAAGAAATTTGCTTGATCATAGCATGTATCTCAGGCACTAAACAATAACTCCTGGGTATTATTTGCCAGCTTTCCTAGCTCTAAGTCAATTAATTTCATGTCTTCATTAACTATGATAACCACACCTCCTGGAATAGAAGATGGTGATGTCTGCTCTTTGCTGGATGAAGAGTCAGCCGTACATTCTGGTTCATATACTGAATCAGTGCCACAGGGCTTGCTATTTGCAGAGGCATTTCTTTGAGATGCAATGTCAGTTGCTATAGCTGTTAATTTGCTCTCACTGAATGCATAACTTATAAACATGCATTCACGGATTAAGTAAGCCACTTCTGTGTCCAGTGAATTATCTTTTATGAAATCTCCTCCAGCTCTCTAGTCCTTTGTTTTTTGTCAAGAACTGAGAGAACACCCACTATGAATGATATTTAATGTTGCCTTAACTCTGTAGGAAAATTATAAACTTAAAGAAAATATCCTTCAGCAGATCAAACCACTGAGGAACATTCTCATGTGTTCTGCAAGCTTCACAACACACTGTTTCATGATATTCTTTGCTGTGATGATAATTTCTTCACTAAAGATTTCTAAAACATTAAGTTTCTTTGTTTTAGAAGTCCAAATACAAGAGATACTAGTCTTCCCTCTTCTAAAATTTGACAATTTCCAGTGGTCATTTTAAGTCACAGTGAGAATAAGTAGAAAATTCTGAAATCATTTTATCTATCAGTTTTTCTAAGTCACAAAGCTATGATTCCAGGAACCCAAAGCAGGAAAGACTGGCTCTGACAAAACCACTTGCAAAAACCAGTGTGGGGAGCTGCACTGATCTTTTTTCCCCCCAGCTTTGTTGAGATGTACTTGACATAGAATATTAAGTTGTTAAAATGTGATGATTTGGTACTTTTACATATTGGCGAAATGATCACCACCATAGCGAACACCTCCCTCTTGTCACTAATTACCAGTTCTTTCTGTGGTGAGAACCTTAAGATCTAGTCTCTCAGCAGCTTTCGGCGTGTAGTACAGTATCGTGTATGCACCATGATAACCGTGCTGCACATCAGCTCCCCAGAACTCATTCCACTTATAACTGGACGCGTGTGCCCTCTGACCCACCTCTCCCTGTTTCCCCAACCCTCTGCCCCCAGAAACTACCACTCTCGGTTTCTCTGAATGCTGACCTTTTTATGCCTCTTTTATTTTTAATGGCATTTACAATGTACACCTTTTAATATGTTGTCTAAAAACATCTTTAATTAATCAGCCGACCCTCAGACCATAACACAGCACTTCACATGGAGTGTGAGAACCTTACCACAGGACTCTCCATCCCGCATCTTTTGTGCCGTTCCCTAATACACATTTTACTTTCACATGTTATAGAAACTCACACTGGGACTACTTTTGCTTCGGGATTTTGGTATCTTTTAGAGTGGTTAAAAATAAGAAAAACAATGCTTTTATATTTACCTTCATTTCCGGATACCCTCATTTTTGTGTGTAGATGCCAGCTTCTGTTTGGCATCATATCTTTTCCATCGGAAGATAAATTTCTTTATACTGCAAGCCTGCAGGAAATGGGTTCGCAGTTTGTGCTTTTTGAAAAGGTCTTTATCTCTTTTATTTTTGAAAGACATTTTTTCTGGGATAGACTTTGGGGTTGCCAGCTTTTCCTTTCAGCACCTCTAAGATGTTACCCCATTATCTCTGGCTTGGTTTTTCGGATGGGACATCTGCGCTCATTCCCATCTTTGTGCCTCTGAAAACTGTGCCCTCAACATTTTCTCTTCATTGTGCCTTTTCAGCAGTGTGACTATGTTGCAGCTAAGAGTTCTTGTTCTGCTATTTATCCTGCTGGGAGTTCTCTTGAGATTTTTTTCATTATTAAAAAAAAAGTATTAGCCATTGTCTTCATCCCTTGGCTCTGGTGCCTTATTGTTTTCCCCCCATTCCTTCTCTGTTTCAGTCTGGCTGTTTCTCTTGACCTTCACTGTCACCACCTCTTTCCTCAGCTTTGCTGAGCTCGCTGACGGGCCGGTCAGAGGCATCCTTTGTCCCTGTCACCCACTCTTTTCTTCCGGCATTTCCACTAGACCCTTCCTTAGAGTTCCCATCTCTCTGCTGAGGTTCCCATGTAGTCATCATGCATGTGCTCCACATTCTCCATGAGGGCCCTCAATATATTCATCTTAGTTATTTTAAATTTTCTTCCTAATAGCTTCAAACATCTGGATCATCTCTGAGTCTGGTTCTGTTGGCTGAGTGGTCCAGGCTGAGGGTTATTGTCACTTGCTCTTTTGTGTGTCTGTAATTTTGTATTGAATGCCAGACCTAGGTGGGACAGCAGGAGCCTGAAGTCAGACGTATTTATGCCCAGAAATGGGCACACCTTTTTCCTCACTGGCTTCCAACTCCCAGCATTACCACATTCTTAGGTGGGGGCTGAGCAGTGTTCCTGCCCCAGCCTTGGCTCTCCATCCCCGAGTGGACCCCCGCCCCTCGGTGCGGCTAAGCTGTGGTGGGGGGCTGTCATCGTGTCCCCTCGGGCTGTGTCCCTAGGCCAGGGAGGGAGACTGACCAGCGATCCCTGAGCCCCCTGAGCCAGGCCAGGGCCAGTTTTCTGTGCTCACCTGCAGTGGAGGAGATTGTCCTTTCGCCGTCCTCAATGGGCAGGTGTCACGGGTGCTGCAGTACGGAGGCCATAGGGGCTGCTGCCCTCCCCCAGCCACTCCCCTGAGTCGTGCCTCCCTCCCCTTGCTACTTGGGTTTTAGGAGGGTCCAATGGAGTCTGTGGAGAACCTTCAAGTATCAGCCCCTTGTTGGCCCTTCTGGAAGTTGTACTCATGCATTAACCACACTCAGCCTTTAGCAATTCCTTAAAGCATTAGTGGTTCCTCCTACCCACATGCACGCCACTCTAGGCCTTCCCCGCGCTTGGCCACCATGACCCCTCTATCCGTGGAGGCGCTGCCTTCTTTAGCCTTCAACCGAGCTGGTTGCTCTGCAACTCCAGCTCATAGCTGGCCTCCAGAACATATAGGACTTTGTAGATTATCTGGCATTTTACTGCTAGGGAAGGGGTGGTCCTCCCTCTGGCCTTACACTTCCTAGGTGGCAGCTGGAAGCCAGATTATTTTTAAAAATCTCAATCACATCTTTTCACTGCCTAAAACCCTCCAGAGGGTTCTCAAGGCAGAATGAAGTCTCGACCTCTCCACTCCCGTGGTGTCCACTACCCTCCAGCCACACCCAGCCTTGCCCTCAGAGTTGCCCCACGTCTCACACCTGCCCCAAGGTTCCCCTACTGGGATGCTCTCCTCCGTCTCAGGGCAGAAGGGCTGCTGTGCTCCTGTCGTGCAAGGTCCAGTTCAAAGGCCACCTTCTGGGTCCCTTCCCTCCATCTAGTTTCCCCTTTCCCTGATTTCTTAAAATTTCAAAAATTTCACTGCATCAGAGATGGTTTGGAATCTTCTCAAAATTAGTTTTTGGAACGAAGGAGGTAGAGACGGGCGAGATCCCGCACCTGTGGCCCTGGCCCTCAGGCAACGCAGGCCAGAATCCCAACCTCCACGGAATGTTAGTTTCTGGAGGAAAAGCATCTGTAAAAAAATCCCAATGCTTTGGCTATGCCTCAGGCCAATTACATCAGATTCTTCAGGGGGTGGGGCCTGGCATCAGGTGGGTCCAGTGGGCAGCCAGGCTGGAGAAGCAGCCCTCTGGGCCTAAGCTGAACAGGGCACCTGCCGCCTGCCTTCCACTCTCTGCTTCCCACAGAACAGGGGATCCCACACTGGCCTAGCAGCACACCCTGTTTTTCCTTCCTAGTCTTTTCTTGGCCACCTTCTCGTATGTAGACCAATGAAAGGAAACAGTAGGTGTGTCCTAGGAAACTGCTAAGACTTGCCACCGCATTTTTCTTGCTGGTCAAAAGACAAATGGCAGATCCCAAAGTGTCCCATCTGGGCTTTGATGACATCTCAGGCTCAGAAGTTTTAAAGGCATTTAGAGCTCTTACTACATGACACCCATTTTTGTAAGCATCTTCATATATTAACTTCTCTGAGGGGGCACCGATGGCACCATTTTACAGGTGAGGACTGCTGGCGACCCACAGCCGAGTCCTTCCTGGACTGTCCTCGGTGAAGAGCCACCAACCGCACTCCTCGCTCCTCCTGGGGATCCGTGACTCGGCCACGTGGCCCAACTGCTGGCCTGCCCGGCGCCAGGGCTTCCTGCAGCCCTGGGCAAGCCCTTTGTGATGACCCGGCCCCAGCCTCCCCTGCACTCAGACTCGCTGCCCTAGCCCCGTCGTGGGCCCCCAGAGCCCTTCTGGAGGACCTCCTGCCGCGGACGCCCGGCAGCCTTCTTTCCTAGGAAACAACCTGCCACACCCACCTCCCCCAGAGGCTCAGACCCGAGATCCCGTCCCGCTGCCTGAAACCGACTGGTCAGGCCCTCTCTTCTGGGAGGACACTCTTTGTAGGTTGAGATTGTACCTCTTGCTGACTTTCCCCACCAGCTCCTCCTGCTCAGAGGCCCCTGGAATCCAGTGCTATTCCTTTCCCCTGGGCCAGTCCTCTGGGGGAAGTGAGTCCACAGCTTCTGCTGCCCTCGTTCCCGCTGCGGCCGAGCTTGGAGTCATGCTTGTCAGACCCATGAACTAAACAGCCATCAGGACGAGTGGGGGCTAAAGTAGGCTCACCGTCACACTCGCCTTGACCAAGGCCCCCAGGTTGGCTATGGCTCAGTGCCTAACAACGGAGCCCAGCACTGAATCCCCGGGATGGCACTTCCTAGGAGGCCCAGCTAGCTGCCTTGAGGCAGGGTGACTGCACTGGGCCTCTCCACGACGGAGAGAACAGAGACTTGTCTTCCCTGGAATTAACCCTATTCTGGGTATGATTTGCTTGCCCTGCCGCTGCCATCATCACCACCACCACCGTTGGGATGTTCCACACAGCGTTGCTTCTAATCAGGGAACCCAATTCACAGCAGAGCACCCCACGAGCAGTGGGCTCACACCCGCGGACTGCCTGCTCTTACTGCCCTACCCACCACCTGGAAGCAGGCGGGCTTACTGAAGACTCGCTTGTGGCGAAGGGATGGGGCTGTCTTCCAGGAACTGGAGACATTAAGTGGTAGTGACTCTGCCCAGCCAGCACCTCCAGGTCTGAGGGTTGGCACTTTTTAGTAGTATACTTAACTAAATTGCCAACTTTTCTTAGTCCTGTCCTGAAAACCGGGCTTTGCCAGTTGGAGGTCTCAGACCCCAAGAAGGGAGCTCCCCCAGGACACCACATGGGTTCTATTAAAGTTGAAGGGCTGGCTGCACTGCGGTGCGGGAGGACTAGGCCTGGAACCCAGAGGGATTCTCTGGCGCCTCTTGGTGTTTCCACGAAGGGCTATGAAGTATCTTGCGGCCCAAGGGCCAGGAACGGACGCTTCAGAAAGGAAGGCCTGGGCTGGCCTGGTGAAGAGCAGCAGAGGGTGGGTCCCCGGGCAGGCGAGTGGCAGGAGGAAGTCTGCGCCGTCAGAGAACCAAGGGCCAAGCTCGTCTGGCTCGCTTGCAGACACTGCAGTCGTCACCTGGGGCGCTCACTACAAATGCACCTCCTGCGCCGCCTCCCAGGCCTTGTGATCTACCGTGGCAGGAGTTCCTGCATTTAAAGCAGGGGTCTTCTATGACATCAGTCTGAAGGTTCATGGATGTCCTGAATCCCAGATACATCACTATCCTGCCCACGAAAGGAAGAGGCTCACAGCAGCAGGGGCCACTCAGGGAAAAATGAAGAAACGCAGGGCGCACAGCCGCCTGCTGCACCAGCACAAACCCCAACGGCGGCTCTGGTTGCTGAACTCGGGGCCGTCTCAGCAAGGCCTGCCCTGGATGGCGTCCACAGGCCGGGCCTCTCACCCCTGCTCCATCTCACTGCCGCTGTCACGAGTAAGGGGAGAGCCGGCTGACTTTCAGGACAAAATGTAGCTTTATTATGACAGAGTAAAGACTACAAGCCAGTAAGAGGGGAAAGAGACAAAGAGTTCCTCAAAACGACAGGTTAAGGGGAGGTGTAAACATCTTGGTAGTAAAACCCACAGCACAGTCACCGGAATCTTTTTCTTACAACTTTTGTTTTCAAAGTTATAGTAAATCAAACAGCCACATGAACTGTCAGAAGAATGGCCACTTTAACCCATGAAAGCAAACGCACCGAGCCCAACTAGCGCCACTGCAGATGCAGGTGCTGCGAGAGGCCTGGCACAGAGGCTGCAGCCCCATGGGTGCCCCTCTCCTGGGAACACCCCTCAGCCATCTCAGGGTGGGCAGTGTAGTCCGTTTCACGGGGACTGCTGAGATGACGGCCAGCATCTCAGGAATACAGGTTTTCATTACGCTGGGGAGGGGGTCACTGACGACTCCTCGGTGGTCAGATGCACTTGGTAATGGACTCAACACCTACACAGGGGTGGTTATGAGGAAACAAGAGAGGCTTTTTCCTGAATTTGGTAACTGGATAGAGAGTCCAAAGAAAAGAAATTCCCAAACCCATGTACTCTTTTGTTCCTAACAAGGCAAATCAAATGCACACAGAGTGCGGGTGGCTGGGCACAGGGCTGGAGCCTGCAGCAGAGAGCTACGTGCTCAGAACGCCAGTGCCAAGGAAACAGAGAATTTTAACATGGGTACACAAGTTTAAAATAATGTCTACAGAAGAAAAACATGGCCTCAGTGTTCCTCCAGCCCTAGCGGTCTCATGTAGCTGAGCCTCTGAACACCAGCAAAGATGGGGAAGGGTGCAAGGGAGGACACAGGTGTGAGGACACAGGGCTGGCCAGGCCACACAGGTCATCTGCCAGAAAACCCCAGGCCAACGTGCTCGCTCTGTCCCCACTGCATCTAGGATGTGCCAGGAGAGCAGAGAGGCTATGAGGTGGCACACGGCAGGAAGGGACTTCGGTGGCTCGGAAAGCTACAGGCCAACGTCAGCTGATTCTCCTTTCCACAGATTAATTCTTTTTAAGAGACAACACCTCTCCCCAAAAGAACCCTTCATAGCACAGTCACACACAGAACTCAGGCTCATGGGGCTACTTCTGAAATCTGCACCCATCTACCCTTCTCTGGTAACACCTGCTATTTTAAAACATGTTTTCTTTAAATACAGAAATACAGCTGAGCATGAACTGGGCAAGTGGTTGGAAAGCTCTACCACTAAGGTCACACATGGTGCCTCTGCAGTACGGCTCCTGCTTCACATTGCTTCATGCACCTAACGCTTTCCACACCTAGTAGCAGCTCCTCGGCTCCTGCGGTCACTCCCCCCGCTCCCTAACTTAACCAGTTAGCAAGCCAGATCTGGCCCTACCTGTTTGTGTACGGCCTGTCAGCTAAGAATAGTTCACACATTTTTAAAGAGCAAAAAAATAAAAAATAGCCTAACATGTTGAAATTCAAATTTCAGTAACCGTAAAGTTTTATTAGAACACAGCCCCGCTCATTTGTGTGAATTATCTGCGGCTGTGGCCGAGACCATTTGGCTCTTTGAAAGCCACGTGCTGGCCCAGAAATAGAGTGAGTCTATTCTTCTCCAGGAACGGAGATTCCACAGCCTGGGCTCCCAGGACAAGCACTGCTTTTTCACAAACTATTAAAGCAGCTTTTCCTCCCCCACGTCTCTGGGTTGTAATTCCTCAGAAACGGATAAAACAGTCTAAGTTTGGGTTTAAATATAGACACATGCAGGGTATCTTACAAGAACAATGCCCAGCGTTCCAGCTTCTCCCCAAGCTCAGTCACAAGGGCAGCGCTGCCTGCGAGGCCACACAAGGGAAGCAGAGGCCCTCGGCCATGAAATGCAGTCTCCACAGAAGCCACCCCAGCTTCTACCCACACCACCCAGCAGCCGCAGGGACGGCCGATGGGATGGCGGCCAGAAAGAACACAAGGAGAACAATGAAACCACCAGAAAATGCTTCATTTAGTCAAAATATCAACAGGAGAGAGACAGGCAGATTCTGCTCTGCAGCATCCACCAGCTTTAACCAGGACGCGGGTGCTGCCCGGGGGTTGGGGTGGGGGGAGCAACGACAGCACCACCAAAAAGCAAGACTCACTCTTGGGAACAAAGGAAAAACGATCTACATTTCAGTATAAACTCAGTAACTCATTCACATTACTGCGAGTACATTTATGAAATTCACCATTTGTGGAAAAAGAGAGAAGGGGTGGGGGATAAGAAAATGCCTATTTCTAGAAAACCTAGAGGGAACGCCTGGCTGACGCTTCCGCATGCAGCTCAATGCTAAATTATCTGCAGAACAGACGTGCCTGGAAACCCAGTTAGTGTCTTCAGTTCCGTGGGCTCTGGGAGGCCCTTCTGACAGCACAGACGCTGAGCTCCACACTTAACTACAGAGAGACGCCTGCAAAGTCCTTGCATGCTGTCTCCTCCACTTTACTGTTTTAATGGACCCATGCTTTTTAAATGGGCTGGTGCCCTTTTAAACTCTGCAGCCGTGCAGTGGAACAAAGCACCAGGGCAGGGCTCCCCCGTGCCCCCATTGCCCACACGAGGAGCCCAGGAGTCATGCTGGTGGCGTGTCTCCTCTGCCCCCAACGAGGGCATGCCCGTCGTTCCACTTTTCTGTCTGTTCCGCAGCCCCGAGAGCCATCCTGGACCACGCCAGTCTATTCAGATGCTGCGATGCTGGGCACTGGCTATGGCCCCGCCTTGGGCCGATGCTCTTCTGTGTGGGCGGTGGTATCGTGACGTTGGGAGGTTGGGATCATTTGGAGACAGTGGCCGAAGCACCACCTTTACTTTTCCTGACCAGCTGCAGATAAGGCTACTCGTATTCCAGGAACTGTTTGTGGTAGAACAGCAGGTACCTGAGGACAGAGAAAGCGTGCTTACACACTACGTATGGGAGGTTGAAGCAAAACCGGCCCTCCCCAGCCAGAACTAGTGCACCAGGGCCTCAGCACACGGCTGCAGTCTGATGTGTCGGGGTTCTCAGGCCCCGAGGGGGAGGGTCCTCAACAAGGTAGTGGTAGTGTCCCTGCCTAAGGCCCCCGCATACCAGGAAGCTCAGCCCTTGGAGCCAGCAGCTCCCATCTATGACTGCTGCCTTCTTTGTGTTAGAGCTATTTTGGTAAGTTTCCGACAGTGGGTTCCAGTCTAAATCCACCCTTTCCACTGCCACAGGCTGTCCTCAAGCACAACCCTCTCACATGGACTCCCAAGCCCAGCCCCACCCCGCATGGCTGGGCATGCGAAATCCAGATGCCTGGCAGGGCTCATGGCAGCTCATCGCTGGAGCCAGGAATCCTACAGATGGTCCCAAAGCGAGGCCTCAGTGAAGCTAAAGGATAACGACGAGATGGGAAAGAGCAAAGCAGGTGTTGGGGGGCTGCTGCGGAAGCAGGGTGCCGGCTCCCACGACCAAGTGTGCAGCCGCCGGCATGTCCACCACGGGTGCCGGGCCGGGGATGCCCTCCTATCCAGTGAGCGACCGAGGCGGGTGTCTTGTCCAGAACAAGCCTCATCACTTCGACAACAGAAGCGAACAGCCTTGAACAGTCCCAAGCACAGCCGTGGCCTTGGGCTCTGCAGCCCACGCGGAGAAACCGGCTGCTGCTGCCTCGACGCACCCCTCACTGTCCAGCACGTCCTCGATGCTGGCCTTGGTGATGATGGCGTCGTCACACTTGAACCACTGGTCCTTGTGCTGCCGGATGAAGCTGGTGTAGTGGCCACTCTCCAGGGTGCCTTGGTGGTTGACTACCGCGAACAGGGAGTATCTGCTCCGGGAGGAAAGGGGAGAGAGAGCAGTTAATTTACCACCACCAGAAACCAGTGAGAAGACTGCACAGTGAGGAGTAGCCCACTGACGCCAAATGGTGACACCCCAGGAGTCAAAGGTGATGCATCGGTGAGGGCGGAAAGAAAGGGCCTGCCTGACCCCCACTCAGCTCTCAAGTTGCTTCACTGCAACCACATTTAGTGGAAGTGGTGACGGCTCTCGGTGTTGAGAGACAGGGGGGGCCACTCTCCCCTTTGGTTCTTTCTACCACACCAAGGGGAAGGAGGACAATGATGGCAAGGTCAGGGGCCAGGAGGCCCACAGTTCAGACACTGAGCTTCCGCTCTAGGACTGCAGTGGCCAGGCCGACCTGAGTCAGGGGTCAGGACAGAGCGTTTAGGGTTCAGGTGAAAAGCCCCCTGCTAACAGGGGTCTCAAGTATTTTCAACAAGGGCCAAGGGGCAGCAAGACAAAAGGCCAGTGGCCAGTCACCACCACACACAGATGCAGTCACCTCCGTGAGACACACCGGCGGGCCACCCCCGTCCCATGCTGCACCCACCCCCGGAGAGGCCTGTGCACACCCACAAGCCACCACTTACTTATTATCATTACTGAGACTATCGGGTGGCTGCTGGTACTGCCCATTCATTCTGCTCTCTTTGCTGTAACAAACAACAAACTCAGCATCTCATAAAATCATTAACCAAAGAGCACAGCTTGCAAGAAAATACCAGTATTCCTGAGGGCCCACCACACCAGATGCTGCACTGGAGCCTTACAGTGCTTCCCAGTTCTTCCAGCCACTCTGCCTTCCAGAAGGTCATTCCCGTGCTACGGTGGGGAGCCGAGGCTCAGGCTGGCAAACTGAACTGTGCAGGGCACACCTCCTGTGAGGTGCAGAGCCAGAGCTGGCCCAGACCTCCTGGCTACACCTCCCAGCAGGGACTGGAGCCCCTCCAGGCTCCCTGAGGAAGTGCCGCCCTGCCAATGCCTTCGTTTTTGGCCACCAGCTTGTGGTCACCTGCAGAGTGGCCCGGGGAGCCAGTATGTGTGTGTTCTATCAGTAAGTGTCACGGTTATTTCTGAGGGCAAATTTTAAGTGGTCTATGATATAAAGATCTGAAACTACAGAGGCAGAATCTGTAACAGGTTGGTGACTGCTACAGGAAAACCCAAAGCTAGGACAGCAGGTGGGGACTGGCTCAAACTGAAGTGTGTGTCTTGGGTTAAGATGACGGTAGTGACTCAGTCTCAGCAGCTGTGACTACAGCCACCTTGTCAGGGACCCAGTGCCATCACTGACCACTGGAGCCACAGCCCTCCCGACAGAGCTGAACAAGCTCCCCCATACCTGGACGCCATGAAGGGGGTCATGTCCAGCTCCAGGGGGAAGGACACATATGTGGTAATCTTCCGCCTCAGCTTGGCCGAGTGTTCAAATCGCTGCAGGGGAAGAGGAGAGAGGGGAGGAGGGAAGCTGTGGGCTCCCCCACGGTGCTGGCCTGCACTCCCCAAAGAGGGCTTTTCAGTTACAGTACCAATCCACGTAAATCTAACGGAAGAGGTTCAAGTCAAGTCTTGAAATGATGTGACTATTCAAAGGGATAAACACCAAGTGTACAAAGAAGTCACCTCAGAACAAAGTGCACGGTGGCAGAAAACAGAATGAACATCCGTAGCATCTGGGGGCAAAAGTGTACGTATGGTTCCCTTCACCAGACAAAAGACATTCCTTTGACTGAACCAGGGGCCACCAAACTCAGCCAGCCAGCCAGGGATGTTTGGTTCGGGTCCATTTGTTTGTTGTTAGTTTTTTTTTTTAACATTTTTAAAGGGGCATAAATGGAACAAAAACATGAAACAGAAATTGTATGTGCCTGGGAAGCCTAAATATTTACTATCTGACCCTTTACAGAAAGAGCTTGACGATCCCTGGACTAGATCATCATGTTAAGGGTTTGCTTTTCAGTAAAAAGAGAGGAGGTTGACGTGGGGAGGATGGGGGAGCTCAGTAGAAACAGCAAACTTCCCTCCCCGCCCCCGGCAGAGCGTCTGCACCTGTCACTCTAAGCGATGACATGGCTCCCACAACAAACCTCTTCAGTAACAGAGGGCGCAGAGCTGGGACTCGCCACCCTCATTGCCTCAGCCGAGTCACCGCGGTCACAGAATGCTCCCTGGACACCCCCTGCAGGCTCTAAGTTGGCCTGGGGACTAAACACTGAGTCAGTCACTGGAGTTTGTTTCCTGGAAAACTTACTTTGAGATGAAAACAGGCCACAATGGGCAATTTCTTCATGGTCAGCTGTTTAGTGGACTCCTGGTAGCTATGGCAACCACTGCACTTGATCTTGGCACTGCTTCCTAAGTGCTCCGGTCTGGTGAATCTATGATTTAGAAAACATGTTTTTAGGAAGAAGATGGCTGGGGTAAGAGAGGAAAAGGAAAGAAAAGAGTTAACTTTATCACTTTCAACAGGTCAATTTCCCTACTAAAACCACACAAACTATTTCTTCATCTTTTCATTTTATCACTTTAATAAAAATTTTTTTCAGTGAAATCTGGTGAAACAGTAATTTTCTAACTACCATAAGACCCAGCAATTGAATTTTTCCCAGAAAATGAAAACGTGCATTTATACTAAAATTGTGCACAAATGCTTTTTAGCAGCTTCATTCCTAAAAGCCCCAAACTGGACACAACCCAGATGTTCTTCAGTGGGTAAATGACTGAACAAGCTGTGGGACATGACACACCACAGAATACTAGTCAGTGATAAAAAGGAACTATTGGTATACGCAACCTGGATGAACCTCCAGAGGATGATTAATGAAAAAAGCCAGTCCTGAATGGTAACATGTTACATGATTCCATTCGCATAACATTATAAAAATGTGCAATTTGCAGAAGTGGACACCAGATCCCCCTGTCAGGGTTTAAGGAGGCAGTCGTGGTGGGAGGGCACAGGTGCGGCTGTGAGGGATCTTGGTGATGCAAATGCCCTGCATCTCGTCAATATCCTGGTGGTTGTGTTCCATGCCCTGGTTGTGATATGGAAAGAAAATTTTGTAAGATGTTTCCACAGGGGGAAACTGGGTTTTTAAAAACTACATGGGACCTCTCTGCATTTGCATTTTCATACATGCACCGGATAACTACAATTAGCTCAAAATAACAAGACTAATTAAAAAAAAAAAGACATTTGGAGAAATGGTGATTCTCCACTGACGAAGCTCCATCACAAGACAGAACGGCCGCCCTGGGAAGGCCAGAAAGCATTTCTGGCACAGTCATAGCTACCAAAGATAAAACCGATAAAGCAGATGTTTCCACACAGTTCATGCTGGATTTTTAAAGCTTAAAGCTGAAAAACAAACAGAAAATTCAATCTTCACAATGGGGTTTGGACATCCTGGCTTATTCATGGGAACCATCTTCTCACAGCAGGGCCAGACAACGGCCTCTGAACAGAGCTGGCCCTGCCTTGCACAGTAGGCGCCCAGAAGCGAAGTGCGAGAACAGGCAGGCCTGGTCGGGGAGGCAGTCCGGGGCGAGGCATCCAAGCAGGCTCACTATGACCCGCAGGACTAGCCTACGAATGCCATCAGCAGAATGCAAGTGTGGGAAAGTCTGTGGACAAATGACCCTGTCTTTTCAACACAGAAATGGCAAGAAAGAAAATTACAGACTTAGGAGGACAACCAAGCAAACTTAACATGTGGACCTAGTCTGGATCCTGACTTGAACTAACTGTAAAAAAAACAGCTTTTAAAAAATAGTGGCAGTTCTAATACTGACTGCACACCCAACTGGAGAATGTGCCCCTGTTAACACTGATCCAATCTGACTTTCCAACTCAAACAGTTGTGCCCCAACCACATTCCTCAGGACACCAAGAAACACAGCTGCTCCTCCAACTTCTCGGTCAGCTTCCTTGGTCAGTCAGCGGACATGGGTCACTGTGGGGCAGAGGACAGGACACAGGAAGCACTGGCTTTCAGGACAGAAGTCTGATGCCAACCCACAGCTAAAATCAGGCAGAGGGCGCCACCTGGCTCTCCAGGACGCAGAGTGCTAAGCAGGTGACAGATGCCACACACTCCCTGCCACAACCTGGCTGTGGGAATGCCCCCTTAGAGGAGCCCATGGGCATGCCAACGACTTGGGGGGCATGCCCCAGGGGCTCCCATGATAAATGCAGGGTGTCATGGCAAGCCGAGTCAAACTTGGGGTGTGAGCATCCCAATAACCCTCAAAGTTTGGCTCGCATGCTTCACGTCAAGTATATTCACTTTGCCGTTAGCAATTAAGCAACTGATCAATAAGCACACTGCTTTTCATGACAATATTTTAAAATATTTTTAAAAATTTATACCAGTGCAGCCTTCCGGGAAGATGGCGGTGTTAGCAGAGCACCAGAAATCTCCTCCCAACACTATATTTATCTACGAAAACACAGCAAATACATCTATTCCTAAAAGAGAGACGAGAATACACAGGAAAGTGCACAGCGTGCAGCTACACCCGAGAGGACTCGGCACCCCAAGAGGAGGGTAAGATCCGGAGCCGCGACCCGGCGGGACCCGAGCCCTCCCCCACCCCAGCGCACCAGCGGGAGGAGAGGATTCAGAGCCGGGAGGGAGTGGAAGTGCACCCCGCGAAGTAGCCAGCCCCGGTGATCTGCGCGGGGAGCGCTGACCCACATTGCGCAGTGCAGCGGAGATTGGAGAGACAGAGGGGCAGGATCTGAGCGGGGAACGCGCCAGGGGGCTTGCAGCCGGCTCCCGGGAAGGCAAAAAAAAAGCGCGCGCTTTCTTCAGCGGTCTAAAAGAGACAGGAGCCCAGCGGAGGAGCCGGATCGCCCCAGCACACTCAGCCCAGCAGGCTGCAAGTCCTGGGGAGTTTCAGACGCCTTAGCTGGCGACTGAGGAAGCGTAGCCATACTTACACTTCTCACTGAGATCAACAGCCTCCTACTCGTTCCCACCCCTGCCAGAGCGATAAAGGGCCCTGCGGAGCGGCACAGTCACAGCTGTGGAATAGTGGGGCAACAGCGCCACCTACAGCATTCCCACAGAATCTACGTCAGGTGGGCATTTTTTTTGTTTTTCTGTTTTGTTTTGTTTTTTCTTTTCTTTTTTTCTTTCTTTCTTCTTTTTTTCTTTTTTTTCTTCTCTTTTTAAAGTCTTAAAGAGCCCAGCTGACATACGGGGCAACTATCAGTGATCAATTCTATAGCCATGAAAAGACAGAGGAATATGGTTCAGACCAAAATCAACCAGACAACCCCAGAGAGGGAGTCTGAAGGGATGGAAATACACAGTCTTCCTGAAAAAGAATTCAGAATAAAAGTCATAACCATACTGATGGACCTACAGAGAAATGTGCAAGAGCTGAGGGAGGAAGTGAGGGAACTGAGGAAAGACAATACAGAAATCAGACAAGCGATCGACGGGCTTAACAGCAGAATGGATGAGATGCAAGAGACTGTTAATGGAATAGAAAACAGAGAACAGGAGTACAGAGCAGCTGAGGCAGAGAGAGATAAAAGGATTTCTAGGAATGAAAGAATATTAAGAGAACTGTGTGACCAATCCAAACGGAACAATATTCGCATTATAGGAGTACCAGAGGAAGAAGAGAGAGAAAAAGGGATAGAAAGTGTCTTTGAAGAAATAATTGCTGAAAACTTTCCCTCGCTGGGGAAGGAAGTAGTCTCGCAGTCCACCGAAGCTCATAGATCTCCCAACACAAGGGACCCAAGGAAGACAACACCAAGACACATAATAATTAAGATGGCAAAGATCAAAGATAAAGACAGGGTATTAAAGGCAGCTAGAGAGAGAAAAAAGATCACCTACAAAGGAAAACCCATCAGACTATCATCAGACTTCTCAACAGAAACCTTACAGGCCAGAAGAGAATGGCATGATATACTTAACGTTATGAAACAGAAGGGCCTCGAACCAAGAATATTGTATCCAGCACGATTATCATTTAAATATGATGGAGGGATTAAACAATTTCCAGACAAATGAAAGTTGAGAGAGTTTGCCTCTCATAAACCACCACTACAGGATATCTTAAATGGACTGCTCTAGATGGAGGCACGCCTAAGGCTAAAAAGATGTCACCAGAGAAAATAAAATCATAGCAAAGAAAGCAGACCATCCAAATACCACCTAAAGGCAAAGAATAAAACACCTATTATAGAAAGAATGGAAGAGGAGGAATAAGAAGGGAGAGAAATAAAGAAACAGACTGTGTTTACAATAACTTACAAGAAAGTTAAGTTAGATTGTTAGATAGTAAAGAAGCAACCCTTGAACCCTTGGTAACCACGAATCTAAAGCCAGCAATGGCAATAAGTACATATCTATCAATAATCACCCTAAATGTAAATGGACTAAATGCACCAATCAAAAGACACAGAGTAACAGAATGGATAAAAAAGCAAGACCCATCTATATGCTGCCTACAAGAAACTCACCTCAAATCCAAAGATATACACAGACTAAAAGTGAAGGGATGGAAAAAGATATTTCATGCAAACAACAAAGAGAAAAAAGCAGGTGTTGCAGTACTTGTATCAGACAAAATAGACTTCAAAACGAAGAAAGTAGCAAAAGATAAAGAAGGACATTACATAATGATAAAGGGGTCAGTCCAACAAGAAGATATAACCATTATAAATATATATGCACCCAACACAGGAGCGCCAGCATATGTCAGACAAATACTAACAGAATTAAAGGAGGAAATAGACAGCAATGCATTCATCTTAGGAGACTTCAACACACCACTCACTCCAGAGGACAGATCAACCAGACAGAAAATAAGTAAAGACACAGAGGCACTGAACAACACACTAGAACAGATGGACCTAACAGACATCTACAGAACTCTACACCCAAAAGCAACAGGATACACATTCTTCAAGTGCACATGGAACATTTTCCAGAATAGACCACATACTAGGCCACAAAAAGAACCTCAGTAAATTCAAAAATATTGAAAT
>JAVSCE010011072.1:0-70177 GCA_032199065.1 Smutsia gigantea
AGACACCCCATCTCCCAGCTTGGCACCAGTCATCCTCAACATAGGCCACGCTGAGCCCGGGATTCCCGCAGGTGAGTGCTAAGCCTGTCCTCCCTCCGCCCCGGCCTCTCCCCTCTCGGCATCTTCTCACTGCTTCTCCCTTCCAGGCCCCCTATCCAAGCCACGCCCAACATCCTGGCACTGTCCTGCTCTGCGTCATCTTCTCTTCACAGCATTCATCACTGCTAGGCTCCTGTACGTTGGTATATTTGATAGCGGTCATCTTTATTGGCTGTAAATCCCATCCGGGCGGGGACTTGGCCCATCCCGTTCACTAGTCCTCAGAACCTGAAACACTACCAGTGCTTGCTCGCTGAGGGACTCCGCAAACCCTCGTCCTGTCCTGCCCCAATGCCAAGTGAAGGGCATCACCTGGTAAGCCAGAAACCTGACGCCCTTGATTTTCGTCTGTTCCTCATCCTGCCCCCAAATCCACCAATCACCAGGTGCTTCAAATCCTACCCCTAAATGATTGCTCACCACCTACTTCTCCATCCTCATGGCCTCTACCTGGCCGAGGTAACAACCTTCCCAAACCACACCGATTCACCCCATTCCACTCTCTATCTTTCTTCCAAACGTCAGTGCATTTCCGCCACAGGAGGCAGGGCTCCATGTTGCCTGCAGTACCAGCCCCCAGGGCCAGCCTTACCAGCGCTTGGTCTGACACCCTCTGGGCTCCCCAGGCACCAGCCCCTCCCAAAATCTTCCTCCAGTACCACTTTCCCAGCATTTATCGCGCTGCATTGTCACCGCCTGTGTCCCCACGCAGTTTGCTAGTGGCAACACTGTGGCCAACAACTCTTTTAGAATTACTAAAACGGGACTCTGAACTTGCTGCCTCTTCTAAGAGGCGCCGGTAGCCTGCGTGTGGCTACGGTGGGGATGGAATAAGGCAGCAGTGCAGCCTATGGTAGGTACTAAATTCACAGGACGCGCATCCAGCCTACAAGCCGCAGTCTGTGTAACGTCGTCGCCCTGCGCACAGGACCCGCACACCGCGGAGCTGCGGGCAGGGATGAGACGACCCAGAAGTAGGGCAGCTGCGCGGAGGCCGCCCACCGGGCGCTGTCCCAGGTCCCGGGCTCCAGAGCCTCGGGGTGCAGGCGTGCCGCATCCCCGGAAGATGAGGGAAGCCGACTCAGATCCGCTGTCGGAGCGCCGAGGGCCCCGCCCAGCACCGGACGCTCCGCCAAAGCCCATTGGCCGGTGGGCCCCCGCGTAGTGCGGCACGTGACGCGACCCGGAAGCCGGCGGGGCTGCGGGCTGTGCTCCCGGAGGCTGGGGCGGTGGGAGCGCGCGGGAGGCGTTCCCCGCGGCGGCAGGATGTTCTCGGCGGGCCGGAGAGTCTGCTCCACCAGGCCAGGTGCCCCGGCCGTTCCTTTCGGGCTGCGCCTGGCGGCGGTCTCAGAGTGGGGGACCGGGGCTGCGCCGGCCCGGCACCCAGCGCGGAGGTCCGGGAGGGGCGAGCGGGCCCTGGGCAGGTGGCGCCTCGGGGTGAGCGGAAACGAAGCCGGCGGGGAGCGCCGGTTGCCGGCCCGCGGCTCGGCGCTGAGAACCCCACGTCCGGCAGGGGCTGCCGGCTGCTTCAGGGTCAGGAGCACAAGGCCACGCAGTGCTGGAGAGCCTGTGGGGACTGAGCCCTGGCGAGCCCTGTGTGCCAAGCTCAGGAATTCGGGATCAGCTGAGGGCCTGAGGAGGCAGGGGAGGATTTTGTGATTTAGGGAGACCGCTCTCACGCGGGTGCATTGGATGGGTTGAGAATTACCCGCCGTCTTCCAGCGAGAGCTGGCCCTGGACTCCCACTAACTAGTCGGCAGCCCCTTCCTCACCAGCTAACCAGGCATGGGAGAAAGCAGAATGGAGGCTTGGACCAAAACGCTGTGGTCCATCAGTGTAAGACTTGATGCTGCTTGTTTAAAAGAAAAACGTGCCGGCTGAACTACAAGCCCACGCTAAACTTAAAAACAAAACTGGATTCGGAGGTGGACCAGTTGGTGGGAAAGATTAGGATGGTTGCAGCTGCTGTGATTATAGTAAAGCAAGAACTTGAATGCAGATTAGGTTCTAAAGGCAGTGAAGACGGCAGAAGTGTATGGTCAGAATAACTTGAAAATCTGTTAGGAAAGTGCCTCGTGGATTTGCAGCACCGTCTCCCAATACATTCAGCAGTCTGTCTTTCCTTCAAGATTGGACAGATAGTCCTATATTCAAGTTCCAGTATTTCAGTACAGGTTCATTTGAATTTGAATTTGAATTTAGAGGCTATCTTAAGTGAAATTTTCTTTAAATGCTGATATCTCACTCAAAATGGGATGTGCGCATCCCAAAGTTCTTGCCAAGAGATGGGTGCTGAGAGCCCCCTCAGAACTCCATTGGCTTTACCTCTGCCAACTCACCTTCTACTCAGGGTCATAAATCCATGGAATGACAGGCAAAGGAACAGCCCTCACTATTTAAATGCCTCTCTGTCTTAAGTGAAGGTACGGTGTGGTCAAATATCCACAAGCACAGTATATGAGTCCTACAATTCCTCTGTTAGGCTTTGAGGGAAGTTAATAACTACTAAGTTTCGTTTTGTATTTTACTTTGATTAAGCCTGTGATTTTTCTTGGCACTTTAAAATATAAATAGCTAAGGCTTAGGGAGTTAGGGTTTGGAATGAATTTTAATTTTCTCTGAATTTTTCAGAGATGGAAAGCAAGGGTTGTGAAAGCCAAGAGAAGCCGCTCTGGCAAGCTGAGGACCAAGGGAAGGAGGCGGGACTCAGATCGGGGGGGAGGGGGTGAGGGGGTGCGGCAGGGTCAGCGGAGGTTCCCAGGACAGCTAGCCAGAAGCCCAGGATGTGAGGAGTTAACCCGGATGGAAGAAGTCAGGAGTGTTTCAGGCAGAGGGTCTGTACACAGGGTCAGAAGCAAGAGAAACACTGAGTGTCGCTCTTAGAGAAGTCGGGAGGGGAGGGGCCCGGGTGCGTCCTTAGGGTCTGTAGGAGTTAGAGAGACTGACAGCCCTGGGGAGGAGATGTGGGAGAGTTTGAGCAACTGTCCTTTCAGAAGGAATCCTGTGATTTGGAGACTGCATCAGATGGGATTAATGTAGGGCGAGGGGCACCACCGTCTGGGAAAGAGCCTCTGTTACAGCGGGGAGGCACTCTGGTACCTTCTCCCCACCTCACTATCCCAATGAGAAACAGACTCGGACCTGGCTTCCCCTCCTTCCGCCTCCCCCTCATCCCACGGATGTTCCTTTGTTTGTAAGTGACTGAGTCCAACTCTGGCTCTACGTAAAAACATGAAAATGGGGCAGGGGGCAGGGGAGCAGGAGGGAGGCAAGGAGTGGAAGAGAATTCATTGGGATTTATCTGCCAGCTTTCAAGCAAGAACAAAAAATGAGGACCCCACCTCCAGGCGTTCAGGAACCTTCTTGTCAGCCCCAGTGCTGGGGAAGTTCCGCCTGTGTCAGTTCAAAGTTCCAGATTCCCAGAATGGATTTTGTGGCCGTCAGCCACAGCCTGGGGAGTGGACACGCAGGGAAAGCACAGATGGCCCTTCTCCCAGAGCCCCACCCAAGGCCCCCAGCACAGGGGCTCATTGGCATGTTCCCTTTTCTTGCCTTTTCAGGTTCCATTTGGAGACTCTGTTCCATATCTTGCCTGTTGTCAGTACTCAGTAGATACATTTTTCAATCAAAGTAACTGTCAGAGTAAGAAACCTTTCAATGTGTCATAATATTAGCCCATTAATATGTAAGATTGAACTCTTGTTCCCAAAAGGTAAAGGCTCTTTGAAGGAATCTTTTGAAAAACAACTAATTTCAGACTAAACCTCCCTTACCTTTGGCTCTAAATTCAGTCAGTTTTCGTTCTGCTCCTGGAATACAAAATCAGAATGCAGGGAGTCTCCATTCATGAGGCCGGTTTTCGTAACCTGTTGGAGGGGTGGTCTTCCCAGCAGAGGCGGCAGTGACCCGGTGGGCCGCTGAATCCCAAGGGGAGAGGAACCATTCCAGATAACCAGTCGGCAGATTTGCCCCGAGAGGCAGGGTGGTGGGATCGCTCTCCTCCCAGGATGCCCGGGTTCTCTCTGCCCGCAGGGGACTTTCCTCCAGTCTGAGACCATGGCTGGGGCCCTTGGCCCCAAGGTGCCAGCATGGTCCCCTTTGCTTAGAGAGATCCGCAGCGAGGAACTGAGGAGGTTCTGCTCCCGGGTCAGTGAGCTGCTGCAGAAGGACTTGGGGCCCGACACCGCTGATGCCCTGCAGAGGCTTTTCCTCATCGTCTCGGCCACAAAATACAACAGGAAGTGAGTGTGATCATCTTTGGGTTAGCGTGGGCCCGGCTGGGCTCCCAACATGTGCGGCCATGGGGCACACCCCGGTAGCACCTGGCAGGCAGGCGCCAGCATCCCTTTGCTGTTTAAGTCTTGTGTCCACTTAAACCAGTGCCTCAAATTTAAAGAGCTCTCTGCACCTGCCCAAGGGCCCCGGGCAGCTTCTCTGGGGAGTGGGGGCCCTGGGGGGCCAGTGCTCTTGTGGTGAGGCACCTCCCCATGGCCTTGCCACCCCAGGCTGGAGAAGACCTGTGTGGACTTGCTGCAGACCACCCTCTGCTTGCCCGCATGCCCCGAGCAGCTGCAGCTTCTCTGTGCCGCCATCCTGAGAGAGATGTCACCTTCCGACAGCCTGAGCCTGTCCTGCGACCACGTCCAGAACAGCCGGCAGCTGAGCCTGGTGGCCTCCGTGCTCTTGGCCCAGGTAACATCGTCACCGCCCAGGTGGGACGCCCTTACCTGGGTGCCCCTGGTGCCGGCATGTGGTCCCCATGCAGGCGCTGACTTGTCACATGGTAGGCTCCGCGTGACTTCCCCTACCATTCGGCAGTCTCTATGGCCGCCGTGGGGCTGCCCTGCCACCGGCGTGAGGATACATGTGTAATGAGCAGAGACGCCTGGCGCTCCCTCCCCTGCCTCCTCCCTAACCCCTCACTCCCAGGGCAGTGGCCAGGATGCGGTGAAGGCTCCTTCTGACCGCAGGGCCGGGGCTGCACTGGTGATGTTCCCAGATGTCCTCCGTGAGTGGCAGCGTCCTGTCATGACACTGACCAAGCCGCAGTCTTCTGAATCCGACAGTTCACAGATGTTTTCAGGCCAGATGGCTCGTTGCCCAGGCATTCGGGCCTGGCGGCGCATCACATTCCACCTGTGTCTGACTTGCAGGGTGATGAGGAGGAGGTCAGAAGCGTGGGCCAGTGCGCATTCAAGGTCCTCGAGAGCCGGCAGCCCGAGGGGCCTAGCCTGCGGCACTTGCTCCCGGTCGTGGGGAAGGTCGCCGGCCTGGCCCCAAGCACCCTCAGTGAAGGTATTCGCCCTTCCCGAGGGCCTGGCATGCCCCCAGCAGCTGCTCCCTTTCTAGAAAGACGGCCGGTGCCCACCATGTCGTCTCCTTCCCCGCTCCCCTCTCCAGACCAGACCAACCTGCTCAGCAAGAAGCTGGTGGACTGGCTCCGCTACGCCAGCGTCCAGCAAGGGGTCGCACATTCCTCCGGAGGCTTCTTCTCCACACCCAGAGCCCGGCAGGTGAGGCATGGGGCCTCAGAGCCTCCCTGTCCTGGGGCTCCCAAAGGGTGCCACTAACTGTCCTTCCACCTGCCCTGGTTCCAGAACAATCCCCCGTCTATTTCCACTTGGGGGAGGGAGGTCACACAAGGTCACAACCCCCCAGCCTGGGATGCTAGGTGGGTCTTTTGAGACCCAGGACCTGCTGGCCTGCTGGCAAGAGGTCGTGGAGGTCACCCATCACTTATGGAGGGCTGTGTTCTAAACTCAGGTGCCAGCAATTATGTGTCTTACAAGGGTGGGTGCCCCTGGCTCTAGAGCGGCGTGGACGACCTCGTTCGGGGTGGTGGCTCCCACTCCCATGCAGCCTCTCCTCTACCCGCCTTGCTGCCTGTGAGCCCCCGCCTCCCCACCCGGGGGTCCTGCCATGCTGCCTGCCCTTCCTTGCCTTCGCAGCCAGGCCCTGTCACCGAGGTGGACGGGGCAGTGGCCACAGACTTCTTCACGGTGCTGTCCACCGGCCAGCACTTCACAGAGGACCAGTGGGTGAATGTGCAGGCCTTCTCCATGCTGAGGGCGTGGCTGCTACTCGGCTGCCCTGAGGGTCCCAGGGCCCTCGACACAGGTGGGATGCAGGCCGGACCCGGGAAGTAGGCCAGTGGGGCCAGATGGGCCCCTGGGCAACACTGGCCACTGTGGCTGAGCCTCCTCGACACCAGGAGGCTTTTCCCAGACACGTCAGAGAAGCCAAAGGGATCATTCAGGGCAGCCATCAACAAGATTGTTGGGAGAGCTTGACGAAGGCCTCTATAAACTGACGAGCAGTCCCGAGAGCCTGAACTTCCTGGGGTGGCCCATGGGGGTGTGGGCAGCTGGGGCTGGGCACCGCCCACACCTGGCTAGTCTGTGCTCCAGGCCCTCCTTGCGTTCTGGCTGGTGGCCTGCATGTGCAAAGCTCCCACGTCCTGCTGAGCGCCTGTCCTCGCTCCCAGATGACAAGTCCGAACTGGAGGGCTCCACCCTGTCTGTGCTCTCTGCAACCCCCACCGCCGGCCACCTGCTGCCGCCCCAGGAGCAGCTGCGGGAGAAGGCCTTCGAGTACTGCCAGCGCCTCATCGAGCAGAGCGACCGACGTGAGTCCCCATGTGGCCGCCCTTCGTCTCCAGGATGAGCTCCCAAGGCCTGGACATTGGACAGAACAAACCTGCCCGCTGGGCGTCCACCCCCACCTCACACCTGCCCTGGGCGCCTGCTCTGCCCGTTGGCTCACTGCCCTCTCTCTGAGAGTCCAGAACATAGCGCGCCTCTCGTTTGGTTGTTCTCACGCTGCTGAAGAAACCAGCTGATTCTCTTACTTCCCCAGGAGCCCTGAGGAAGAGAGACTCCGACCTGCAGAAAGCCGTAAGTGCCGCCAGATGGGGTGGGCCAGGCGAGTGGGCGGGCCCCCTCCAAACGCAGCGGCTGTCTCCCCAGTGCCTGGTGGAGGCCGTGCTGGTGCTGGACGTGCTCTGCCGGCAGGACCCCTCCTTCCTGTACCGCACTCTCCCCTGCCTGAAGGCCCTGCACACGCGGCTGTGCGGGGACCCAGCCTGGGTGCAGGCGCTGCTGCCCATCGCCCAGTTCTTCCTTAACCACGGTGAGCCTGCCACACAGGCCCCCGAGGCCCCTGGGGCTTGCTGGGCCTCGGAGGCAGCACGGCTCACTGCAAAGGGCAGCTTTGCTCCACGGGGCTCTCGTTCCCGCCTCCCGTTGTAGGGTCGCGTTGCTGGGATAGACTGTTGGCAGTAGATGGAGGCAGTTTTAAAATGGGTTTATGTAGCCAATTGAATGCTGTCAGCTTTCTGTCTCTCTCAGAACTCTGCCATGAGAGTTCATGAGTCTGGTGGAAGGTGCCGTGAGGCCCGCTCCTCCGGAAGAACGTTCCGCATGTTACTCAGAGGAATCAGTCTGTGGCCAGAGGCACTTGGGAAGAGCTGAGGACTGTCCACTAGCTTCTCTCCTGCAGGCTGGATGTCTGTGAGCCTTTGGTGTCCAAGAGACATGTGGCTGTGGAGACTCTGAGGGGCCCTAACAGCAGCAGAGGCGTCCTCATGGTGGGGGGACTCTTGTCCGGGGCCTTCTGCCCTGACAGGGCGTCATGCCTTTCAGGTGAGGCCGCTGCAGTGGACTCGGAAGCCATCTACCAGCACCTGTTTACCAGGATCCCTTCCGAACTCTTCCATAGCCCGATGCTGGCCTTCGAGTTCGTCCAGTTCTGCAAGGACAACCTTCCCCTGTTTGGCAGAAACCGTGGCATTCTCAGACTGAGCTTCCCCAACCTCTTCAAGGCATGCTCGGCATCCTTGGGCCAGTGGGGGGCTGGGGCGCCGGGGAGGAGTGCTCAGGGCCCCCAGGCTGTGCCCTCTGCCCAGGGGCCTGCAGGGGAGGCGTGGCTATGACCGTGGCCCAGGCCCTCCCAGGCCTGGAACACCGGGCGGGAGGACTGTGCAGGGCAGCCCCAGGGCCCCACTTCCCCCTACACGTGGCAGCCTGGGAAGGCCTCGTGCCGGTTCTCCTGGGAAGGGCTGATTAGGGCTGACTGTGGTTTGGTTCTCACAAAATCTGTCCAGATTTTAGCACCCGGGAAAGTCCCTTCACCTGGAGCCTCACCGGGTGTGTTCAGCCCTTTGGTGCCAAGGGCTTCTGCTGTGTCTGTGACGCACGTCACTGCGTAGCTTTTTCAAAATCGATTGGAGGCCTTGTCCTTTAATTAGAGAAAAACAACTATGACAAGTGGAAGTGGTTGATTTAACTGGGGGCATAAAGTTAACGCAGAAGCAAAGGCCCTAGTGAAGGGAAAAAACAAATGGGGTGTTTTGGCCCCTGGATCACAGTGCAAAGGGCCACCACAGGCTCTGGCCAACAGCAGCGCGTGAGGTGGCCGATTCTGGCTTTGTCCCCAGCTGACGCCCCGCGGCCGGGCTGCACACTCACATGCCCCCCTGGCTCCCCTCCGACTCTGCTGTCCCTGCAGTTCCTGGCCTGGAACAGCCCACCCCTCACCTCGGAGTTCATGGTCCTGCTCCCTGCGCTCGTGGACGCCAGCACGGCTGTGGAGATGCTGCACGCGCTGCTGGACCTGCCGTGCCTGACCGCAGCCTTGGACCTGAGGCTCAGGTGCGTCCGGACTGCCGCTGGCCCATCGGCACCCCCCTGTGCCACCTGGTCTCACACGCCAGCCCCTCCCCTCGCCAATGCCCACCGTCCCTCCCATCAGCCTGCCCCTCCAGCCTGGGACCCTCCTCCTTCCTCCTCTGGCTGTTGTGGGAGCCGCCTCTGACGCAGAGCACCTCTCTGGGCCCGGGGCCCCCGGCCTGCCTTTCACTCAGCCACACAGCCTCTGTGGCCCTGGGCCCTTTCCAGTCACCCCGAGGCTGGTCGCCGGGCCAGGGTGCTATGATGCTCCAGGGACACCTGCTCATCTCTCCCTGGTCAGCGGGTGTCCATGAGGGCAGGGACTGAGCCAGGCCTCGTTGGCCCCATGCCTGCATCTGAGTCCAGCCTGGGGTGTCTGTTCGCGCACAGGTCATCACCGGCTGCATCTGAGAAGCCGCTCTGGGATGCCTCCCTCAGGGCCCCCAGCTGCCTGGAGGCCCTCCGGGACCCACAGTTCCAGCCCCTCTTCCAGTACCTGCTACGGGCCACAGCCAGTGGAACCACAGAGCGGTAGGGGCCACTCGGGCCCGGGAGCCCCGGGGTGGGGCTCCTGCTGGGTGGCCCAGGCCCACGACCCCATAGAGGACACAGGAGCACGCCGAGCCCTCCACACAGGCTGCGTGCAGCTGGAGCCTGTCCCAGGGAGCTGGGCCCTGGCTTCTCCCCCGGGCCTCGTGCCTCCTGACCCAGAGAGAGCGCTGTGGTCCCTCCACCAGGCCTTGTGCTAGCTCTTCCCCAGCCACTTGATTGAATCCTTGTAACCATGGGAGGTAAATGCCATGACGCCTCCAGGCTACAGAAGGAGAAACTGAGGCCCGGCATGCCCAGAGCAGGAGAGCCAGGACTGGGGCCCGGGCCCCTCGCAGCTCAGCCCCACACCAGCCTCCCTGGGTCCCAGGGAGCAAGACCGTCCCAGGAACAGGTGGCTGATGACAGCAGCGGGCCTGTCAGCACAGGGTGTGCTTGGGGACAGGCGACCCCCTTTGGGGAGGGCAGTGTGAGTGGCTACAGAACCTGGCCCAGGCCACGGCACCCCACTGGCCTGTGGGGTCACATGGGTTCCTGTCCACAGTGTGTCCCTGTACTGGGTGGGGTTGGGGAGCAGGCAGGTGGGTGCTCAGGGGGCTGTGCTGTGTCCCAGGCTGGCCCCACTCCACCAGCTGCTGCAGCCCATGGCCAGCTGTGCCCGGGTGGTCCAGTGCGCCCAGGCGGTGCCCACCCTGCTCCAGGCCTTCTTCTCGGCTGTGACCGAGGTGAGCCCACCTCCCAGGTGCTCTGCTCTGAGGGCCTCACACACCCGCATGGCAGAGGCGCCACCCAGAGAGAGGGCTGCGGCCACGGCCCTGACCTTTGTGGAGCCTCCAGTTCCTCGGTGGCAAAGGGGTGGATCTGGCTGAAGATCAGTGAGGGTCACAGGAGAGAGTGCACACGCTGGCCCTGGGCAGGGACCTGGCCGCTGGGCTGCACAGTCTGTCTCACTTTGACCCCAGCATGCAGACGGGGCCCTAGCCAACCAGCTGGCTCTGCTGCTCCTGGAGAGAAGCGACTCGCTGTACCAGGTCCCACAGTATGAAGCCCACGTGCACAGGTGCGTCCCTCCTGCCAACTCCCGCAGCCTTCACCCCTCCTGCCGCCACATGGCCCCTGCCTGTGCTGGCTTCAGTGGCCCCTTACCCATAGCTCGTCACAGCCTGGATCGTCCACCTTCCCATGGGGCTGCCACGGTGCCACTCGCCAGTCCCTGGTGGCCCTCAGCCCCTCCGCCAGGCTGCCACCGCCAGCGCCATCTCCAGGCCAGGCTCTTCCTGGGTCACTGCACAGACCCCTCCATCCCAGTCCAGAATGTTCCAGTGCCCTCTCCTCTTGCCTGCTGTCTTCAGAGCAGGCCCAGATCCCTGTTCTGCAGGGCCTTCCAGCCGCCCTCCCATTCCAGGGGGTCTGACACGTACAGGCTGGTCCCCCTCCACTCAAGCCCAGGATGGAGGGCAGGCGGCCAAACCCCAGCCCTCCCCTGGGGGCCTTCACCTCCGCCTGGTGCCCAGAGACTTTCCTGTGCACCTCCTGGCTCACCTTCTGGGCAGCCGGGGCCGGGCTCGGGGGGCTGTGCCGCAGCTCCTGCATGTCCCCTCTGGGCAGCCGGGGCCGGGCTCTGGGGGCTGTGCCGCAGCTCCTGCATGTCCCCTCTGGGCAGCCGGGGCCGGGCTCTGGGGGCTGTGCCGCAGCTCCTGCATGTCCCCTCTGGGCAGCCGGGGCCGGGCTCTGGGGGCTGTGCCGCAGCTCCTGCATGTCCCCTCTGGGCAGCCGGGGCCGGGCTCGGGGGGCTGTGCCGCAGCTCCTGCATGTCCCCTCTGGGCAGCCGGGGCCGGGCTCTGGGGGCTGTGCCGCAGCTCCTGCATGTCCCCTCTGGGCAGCCGGGGCCGGGCTCTGGGGGCTGTGCCGCAGCTCCCGCATGTCCCCCAGCCGGGGCTGGCTCTGGGGGCTGTGCCGCAGCTCCTGCATGTCCCCTCTGGGCAGCCGGGGCCGGGCTCTGGGGGCTGTGCCGCAGCTCCTGCATGTCCCCTCTGGGCAGCCGGGGCCGGGCTCTGGGGGCTGTGCCGCAGCTCCTGCATGTCCCCTCTGGGCAGCCGGGGCCGGGCTCTGGGGGCTGTGCCGCAGCTCCTGCATGTCCCCTCTGGGCAGCCGGGGCCGGGCTCTGGGGCTGTGCCGCAGCTCCTGCATGTCCCCTCTGGGCAGCCGGGGCCGGGTTTGGGCTGTGCCGCACTCCTGCATGTCCCTCTGGGCAGCCGGGGCCGGCTCTGGGGCTGTGCCGCAGCTCCTGCATGTCCCCTCTGGGCAGCGCCGGGGCCGGGCTCTAAGCCAGCCGCAGCTCCTGCATGTCCCCTGGGCAGCCGGCCGGGCTCGGGGGCTGTGTCAAGAGTTCTGCATGGTCTCTCTGGGCAAGCCGGGGCCGGGCTCGGGCTGTGCCGCAGCTCCTGCATGTCCCTCTAAGCAGCCGGGGCCGGGCTCGGGCCAGCCGCAGCTCCTGCATGTCCCCAGCCACTGCCGGCTCTGGGGCTGTGCCGCAGCCCCCTGCATGTCCCCTGGGCAGCCGGGGCCGGGCTCTGGGGCTGTGCCGCAGCTCCATGTCCCTCTGGGCAGCCGCCGGGCTCGGGGGCTGTGCCGCAGCTCCTGCATGTCCCTGGGCAGCCGGGGCCGGGCTCTGGGGGCTGTGCCGCAGCTCCTGCATGTCCCCTCTGGGCAGCCGGGGCCGGGCTCTGGGGGCTGTGCCGCAGCTCCTGCATGTCCCCTCTGGGCAGCCGGGGCCGGGCTCGGGGGGCTGTGCCGCAGCTCCTGCATGTCCCCTCTGGGCAGCCGGGGCCGGGCTCTGGGGGCTGTGCCGCAGCTCCTGCATGTCCCCTCTGGGCAGCCGGGGCCGGGCTCTGGGGGCTGTGCCGCAGCTCCCGCATGTCCTCTCTGGGCAGAGTGCTGGGCTCGCAGTTCCTGGCCCTCTGTAGACGGCAGCCCGCCCTGGTGGTCGAGCTGGCCAAAGAGCTGCTGGAGTTCGTGGGAAGCACGAGCGGCCCCCTGAGTGCAGGACCCATGCGCACCTCCGTGGTAAGGCTGCCACCACGTACCCCGGCCCCTGACACAGCAGAGCCTGGACATGGGGCCGACATGTGTCCCCGCCAGGTGTGGGCTATCGGCGAGTACCTGGCGGTGTCCTGGGACCGGCGGTGCACCGTGGAGCAGATCAACAGGTTCTTTGAAGTCCTGGAGGCCCTGCTGTTTGAGGTCACCCAGTCCCGCCCCTCAGCTGCCCTTCCCAAGTGTCCACCGCAAGTCGCCACCGTGCTCATGACCACGCTGACCAAGCTGGCCTCCCGGAGCCAAGACCTGATCCCCAGGTACTGTCCGGGGGGTAAAGAGGGAGCCCTCGGGCTTCCCGTGGGGCAGGGAAGCAGCGTCCGAGGTCCCCCTGTCCCAGCTGCAGACCCGGCATCCGTGGGCCAGAGGCTCTGGGCGGGTGCAGGCGGCGTGTTGGTGCCTCCATCTCGCTTCTCCGAGCTGAAGCCGCACTGCTGGGCCCCCTCGTCCCCAGGGTCTCTCTGCTGCTGTCAAAGATGAGGACCCTGGCCCAGAGCCCAGCCCTGAGCTCTGTGCGCTGTGAGGACGCCTCAGGAGCCGTCTGCACGCGGGCCACGGAGCTGCTGAACCTGCTGAAGATGCCCAGCGTGGCCCAGTTCGTGTTCACTCCCAGCGTGGAGGTGTCCCAGCCCCGCTACCACCGCGACGCCAACACGGCCTTGCCTCTGGCCCTGCGCACGGTCAGCCGGCTGGTAGAGAAGGAGGCGGGCCTCCTGCCAGGGGAAAGCCCAGTGACCAGGTGAGCGCCCGCTGGGTCGCAGATCAAGGGCCTGGTTAGTGGCCAAGCCGTGGCGCCCGTGCTCAGGGAGGAAAGCAGGACGCCCCCGTGGGTCTCTGGCCCCTCAGCGCTGGTCACGCCTGTCGTGGTCTCCTCGGGGTGCCCGCATCTCCCAAGCCCGTTCTCCCATGACCGTGCAGGGCTGTGGTGAAGCGGCTCTGACTATAGCTCCCGCCCTCTGTGGCTGGATGTGAGCTGTCTGCTCTGGGTCCTGCTGTTCCTTGTTTGGGGCAGGTTGGGGGCAAGAAGAGACACAGCAAGAGTAAATCTCCTTTTGGAAGTATCTGTGTGAACATGCAGGGTCTGTTCCCCCCTCTGCCCCGGGAAGGCTAGGAAGGGGACCCAGCAGGCAGCCCCCTAGCCGCTGCCCTGTACCGCTGGCCCAGGAGGGCTGGCCCTGGGGATGTAAGGGGACAAGCAGGGTGTCCAGCCAGGGCTCCCAGGGACCCCGACGCCTGCCACCAGGAGCGCTACACAGAGCAAATCCAGGTGCCCTTTCCCGTTATCCCAAGTGGCGGAGACGCCACAACCCTAGCGCTTCAACCGCTGTGCGTTTTAAGTCAGCGCGGCCCCAACACGCCCCATCCAAGGCTCCGCCGCGGCTCCGCCTGCGCCGGACAGTCTCACCACCAGGTGGCGCTGCTGCTCACTGAGCTTCCAGTCCCCGCCCGGCCCGCGCGCACCCAGCCCATCCGACCCCACTCGGCCCTCGAGTGGCAAGTCCAGGGGGCCGGGCTGGGGATGTAAGTTCATCTAGGGAAAAACCCCATTGCTTTTGCCAGCTGCCTGTGGGAGCTACTTTCAATTAGTGCTCAGCTCAGGGTGTTTGCCAAACGTACGTACGAGCTAGTTCGTGAGTCCCGATCCTGGGGACCAGGGCCAAGCCGGAAGAGCCCCTTCCATATCCTTTGCAGGGCAGACTTGTGGGGCCGAGGGTCCGGAGTCTGGCTGGCTGCCGCCCGTCAGGCCGAATCCTTGGTCTCTGCTCTCCGCTCCCGGGGCTGTAATCCTCCCGGGCACGCCCGTGCTGTGGCCCGGGGGTCCGGGTGAGCTGCCGGCCTGGCCAGCCGGTTGTCGGCAGGCATGAGGGCAGCTGCACGTGGCCCGGGAGGTAGGCTGCCGCCTAGCCCGGTGCCGCTGCTCTGGGGAGAACACGCCCGGGCCACAGGGTGGCAGCCGCGTGGTGCAGACCTAAACACCACCCGGCACCAACTCCAGTAGGGCTGGGGGCAAATGACTTTGCAGACCCTGCATCTGTGACATTTCCTCGCAGCGTTATTATGGCAACGGCAGATGATGGAGAAAATCACAACCTCGCAGCACTCCAGTTTCCTCTTCTGAGAAATGGGGATAATGGTCCTGACCCAAAGGAACCGATGTGAGAATTAACCATGGTTAACGCCGGTGAGGTGCTCGGAGGGCCCGGTGTGTAAGCTCTGACGGCCTGACGCTGTGGGTGTGCCCTCGCCCAGGGGCTCTGCAGTTACGTGGGGTCCCCCATTCGGCTCTGCAGCCTGGGTGGTTGGCCCCGACTCCCCCGCCCGCAGAGTGGGGTGAAGGGTTGAGTCCAATAACTCAGTGGGCTTCAGGCTGGCCACCAGCCTCCACCAACTTGTGCCTTCATTTCAGTTTTGGGCTCTAAGGATTTTAGGTTAAGTCATACGTTTTTTTTCTTTTTAGGTTGTCATACATTTAAAATGACTTTTTGAAAATACGTTTTATCTCGCATTTTGGGAACTTGGTAGTGTAGCCCTGGTGCCTTGCCCTGAGTGGCCGCCCACAGCCTGGGCAGATGCTCCTGCACCTCTCTGCTGCGCTCACCAGAGGGCAGCACGGAGCTGCGGGCACAGAGCACCGGGAGGACCCAGGACACCGCGCCATGGCTGGGCACCCCCCTAAGACCCCTTTCCACGTGAGGGATGCATCTGCTGCCTGGCTGGGATCCCCCTATCCCTGGGTCTCTCTGTTCCTGCCAACGATGAGGACCCCAACCCAGAGCCCAGCCACAAGCTCCGTGCGCTGTGAAGAGGTCACGGGAGCCGTCCACACGCCTGCCACCACGTCGCTGAACCTGCCGAGCAGTGTGGAGGTGCCCCAGCCCTGTTATCATCACACTACCAACACGGCCCCGCACATGGTCAGCTGGATGAGGGAGGCAGGCCTCCTGCCAGGGCGGAGACACAAGTGTCAGGTGGCCACCAGCCAGGCCGCAGATGAAGAGCCTGGTATTAAGGCCAGGCCGTGGCATCGGGTCAGGAAGGAAAGGGGGGCAGGAGTGCTGGGGGAGGAGGCCTGGGCAGGACTCTCACTTTATAACTTTCTGGGGGCCTCTAGACCCTTTCTTGGAACCGTACTGAGCATGTGGTTACCAAGAGCAAACTACACCTGGCTGGCAGCTCCAGCCCTTTTTGGGGGGCAGGGGTGTCCCTGCCACTCCTTGACAGTGGGAAGGGTGGACGCAGACAAGTTAGTTACAACCCTTCTGCCATCACAGTGACCCCCATGTCCTCCCAGGGTCTCCCCCTCACTGGCAGGGAGGGAGGGGGGTCCCTCTGGGCCCTGCGGAGCCGGGCACAGTGCCCACCCTGCCTCCACGCAGCACCTGCTCTAAGAATATAAAAGATAGTTTATTGAATCTATTCTCCATTAAAACGTCAAACATAAAAGCTCTATAACAAACATCACAACTTAGTGTTATGTGTCATATAAATAAAATATACAGTAGGATGCACACCGTCCACAGGGCGAAGACCCCACACGGGAACAAGCTGGCAGGGCCTCGGGGTGATGCGCGCCGGGGCGCCCTTCAGCCCACCTAGGGGGGCGGCGTGCGGAAGCGGATCTTCCTGGCCGTTTCCGCATCGGATTTGGCAACCAGAAACCGCATCTTCCTGCCCCCATGCCGGATCAGATCCACTGCTCTGCAACCCAGGGCAGGGGTGTGGAGGGCACGGACCAGCTCGCAGGCAGCCATCTGGCTGCATGCGGGCCCAGCTTGTGGAGGTGCCCTGGGGCAGATCCACCCTCCACCCCAGCTGTCACCCGGTGCTGAGGGGGCGGGGCGTGGGACTGGCCGTCAGGTGCTGCCCCGGAATGGGTGCCTTGGCCCTACAGGGAACACTGAGCCCCACCAGGGACAGAGCATTAGGGGTCACGGGGTCATGAGGCAGAGCCTGTGCTCACACTTCTACCCCTGCCCCGAGCCCCTGGGTGGCTGCCTGGTCATCTGAGATCTAATGAGGGACGGGAAGGGGACGAGATGGACCCGGAGAGCAGGTGGAGGGCCATGTGTCCACTTACTCATCTCTAAAATGGGGCAGTGACGGGACCGCCCATGGGATCGGGGAGTGGGCGAGGCTGGTCAGGTGGCTGGCCATGGCCCTGGTGCAGCCCAGGTGGCTTTGCCCACCCAGCCCCGCGGAATGGCAGCCGTACCTCAGGTAACTGACGCCCAGCAGGCTGCTGCCGTTCACCTCCAGGATGCGGTCTCCGGGGCACAGCCGGCTCTCCGACGCCGCGGGGCTGCCTGGGAGCAGGGTCTGGATGTAGAGCCCAGGGGCGCCCAGTGGTGTGTGCTGGGGAGAAGCAGAGCCTCAGGGGTCTGTGGCCCCTGCCGCTTGGGGGTCCCCAGAAGGGCTCGCTTGTATGGCCAGCAGTGTGTCTGCAAGGACACCTGCACACGTCACTGTCCCCGCAGGCCCAGGACAGGCACAGACATCTGAGCAGAGGCAGCAGAGCAGGCTAGGGGAGCGGCTGCTGCATGTCAAGACCCCTTCCCTTCTCTCACATTCCCGAAATGCCCCTGACAAGCCCCTGCCCCAAGCCCTCGCTGGGCCTCCCCGTCCTCTCGCGGTGACCACACAGGCTGGGGGCCTGTCCACATGACGCGGTTCCTGGACAGGAGGTGGCCAGGGCTGCAGGGGCGGGTGGGCCTCACCATCCCGTCGATCAGGCCCATGCCCAGGCCAGAGGGGCCACGCTCTAGCTCCACCAGGAACACGTAGCAGAAGTCCTCCGTGCTGGAGCTGCCGCTGGAGGGGGCTGGAGGGGGCTGGTCATCCCCGGGGGATGCACAATCTCCTGGAGGCAAGAAAAGGTGGGCTGGGGTGAGGGGCCCAGGGGTGTCCTCTTCAGCCACCTGTCCACAGGGGGAAGCCCTTATGCAGCTCCAATGATATGCCTCTTTGGGGCTGTGGGCCACACCCCATGCGCCTGGAAGGGACACCTCTGTTCCCCACCATGGCTGCCCCAGGACACTGGCCTATCAGAGGCTGGCTGTTTCCAGAGGCTGAGAGAGGGCTCTGCTCAGGCTCTTGCCCGAGTCTGCCCTCCCAGGACCCGCCAGCCCCCTGCCCTCTCCCAGCACCTCTAAGCACCCTGCCAAGGGCCCCCTGCTCCCAGTCCCCAGCCCCCGAGGACTCCAGGGCACCTGCCCCACCCTGGGCTGGGCTCTCTCTGGCTCTGCGGCCCCCACTCAGCACCCTGAGGGGCCTGTGCCTCCACGAGGTCAGGCCAGGCCGTGGCAGAGCCGGGGCCTCATCCTAGTGGCCTCCTCACAGCCCTGGGGCTCTGATCCCAGCACACCTGAGCAGGTTTCCCACCTCAGCAGCAGCTCACCAGGGGACCCTGTCTTCAGGACACACTCCCGCCCCCGCAGGAGCTCCGCCGAGGGCCCGCTGGGCTTGGCAGGGGAGGCTGCGTCCTTGATCTGCTTCACCTGCAGCCCATCCGGCCACGCACACACATGCACACGCTGCCTCCCTGCCCCCAGCGGCCTCAGTTCGGCCTTCTCCGGTGTCCGCCCCATCCCCGACGCTGAATGCGCGTCTCCCGAGCCATCCCTGCCTCTACGCTGGGTGGAACCACACCCTCCAGCCCGCAGGGGACCCCACTGCCTGGGCCTCATCCCTTTCCGATGCCCAAGGATACAGGTGAAAAAGAGCAGGTAGGTACTGAGAAGCCCGGCCAAACGTGCCACTGGGCCTGTGGGTGGAATGACCCGAGGGGACCTGCCCAGGTGCCAGCAGGGTCCGGGGACTGGGCTGCAGGCGTGAGCCTGGGGGTGGGCCTCACCTTCCAGAGGTGGCCCCCCGAAGCCACTTGGTCCGTTCCTCCCCACTTCCAAGAGCGCCTTCCCGCAGGTGCCGTCGGGTTCGAGCCAGTTAGGGGCAGTGGGCCCCAGGCCAAGTGGGGTGCTGGGAGGCGTGAGCAGGCACGAGGAGTCTGCGTGGGGGGGGCCAGCTGGGGGACCCCCGCGGCTCACACGGCTCAGCTGCCTTACTGAGAGGCCCTGTGCATGGGGAGCCCCCACAGAAGGAAGCAAGCCCGTGGGACCAGCTGCACAGGCTCCTCGGCCGGGGGCCCTGGAAGCCGGGGGGCAGCTCTGGCTCTCGGGATGTCCCTCAGGGGTGGTGTGGCACAGGCCCTGGTGGGGGCAGAGAGAAGGGGCTCAGACACCAGGCTGCCTGACACCGAGGGGCCTCCCGCTCGCCTCTTCCCTTGGGGAGCAGCCAGGTGCTGCCTCCACGTTCTGCTCCCCGACCCAGTGATCAAAGCCAGAGCCGGGACAGGGCGTTCGGCTGGGGTACCTCAAGGCACCCCCGCTGGGCAGGCCCACCGCTTGGGGAAGGCTCGCTCCGCAGGCCCCACAGGAAGTGGCGGATGTAGAGCAGATGCTGGTAGATGCTGTCGTCGGGGCAGTCGGCTTCTAAGTCCACCTGGAAGCCCTCGCTTGGTAAAACAATGGGTGGGGGATTTTCATAGGACTCCAGGACATCCTCTGCAGGCAGGGGAGGAGGGCATGACTGGCTGGCGCAGAGGAAACTGCCCGCCCCTCACCAGGCCCGCCTGAACCCCCGCCTGACACTGTGGGAACCCAGGACCAGCAGACGGGCCTGACAAGGACCCGGTGAGTGGGGGATCCAGCAGGGGGGCCTGCCCACGACACGTTCTCGTCCCTTCTGAATCCCAGCAACCCCCTAGCATTTAACCCCAGCTCTGGACAGAGCACAAGGCCCTGCTCTCCAGGACTCCCGCCCCGGGGCTCCCTCCTGCCCGCCGCCTGCCCGTGCCGGGAGCCTAGTGGGCTCAGCCCGGGCATCTGCTCGCTCCGAGCCGACGTTGCTCCCCTGGCCCCGTGGCCTGGGCGTGTGTTGATCTCTGCACATGAGCCCCTCCGGACACAGGCCTCAGAAAACGGGGAGGGGCAGCCCACAGTTCCACTCAGAGTCCCTCTAGGCCAGGCCAAGCCCGCAGGTGACCAGGACAGTGGGGAAGCCCAATTTCTATCTGTATCTCCTACCTTTATGTTCCATTTTTGTTCTGTGTTGTATGTAACGTGCAGGTCAAGAAATGCGTGTCTAATTTATAAAACATATATATATGGATGTCTATACCCACATATATACAGTGTGTGTGTGTGTGTGTGTGTGTGTGTGTGCGCGCGCACGCCAGGCATGTTCAAGAACATTTCTCGGGGTCTGTAAGGGGGCATCCTGTGTGGAGATTCTGCTCTCTTCCTAGTGGCCAGGTGAAGCCCCCATCCTCAGGCTCCAGGAGGACGCGGGGGACCTCTTGCCTGAGCCTGGAGCTTGGGACTTAGCCCCCGCTGTGGGGGTCCCTGGCTCCCAGGCGGGGGACAGAGCAGGGCACCCACAGAGGAAGGTGGTGCAGGGCAGAAGTGCAGTTGCTCCGCAGCTCCTCCAGGAAGCCCTCCCAGCCCCCACTCCCATCTGCCCCAGCACAGCCCTCAGGGCCCTTGCTCCTGCCTGAAGGAAGGCTCACCTGACTTGAAGGCATCGGGGCTGTCCTGGACACCCGGCTCCCAGGCACTCATGGGGCCCATGGCCGAGGCCAGCTGGTACTGTGTCAGCAGCCGGTGCAGCTGGGCGGGGCTCAAGGCGGGGAAGGCAGCCCGCAGGTTTGCCCAGCTCATCTGGGTGACAAGGAGGAGCTCACGGTCAAAGGCCCAGGGCGGCACAGACCCACCCAGGGTGGCTCTGGGGGCAGAGGCAGGGGCAGGGCTCTAGGCCAGCATACCCAGGCCCCTGGGGTCCAGGCAGGCAGTGAAGTCAGAGGGGTCAGAGCCCGTGCAGCAGGGCCACGCCCCAGCAGGCAGCTCGCTCCTGGCTGCTCATGGGTGTCTGGGGGAGAGCCCGCTGGGGTGGCCATTCCTGGAGAGGCCAGCAGGCACCACAGCGAATGCCTTGTCCACTGAACATGCCCCTCATCAGACACGAGCAGGGCTGGGAAAGGAGGGAAAAGCCCCCGGGAGATGAGGATCAAGGGAAACAGGACTCCCGCCTCACACGCACAAGAGACCTGGTCCATTAGGATGTGCATGGAGGCAAAAACTGCATCCGGTGGGCAACACAGACCGCCTCTGCGCTTTCAGGACTGGGAAAGCCTCTTTAACGGAGAAGGACGGGCACCCGGGAGCGGCAGGTTTGTTCCCTGTGACTGAATCACTCCGCTGCCGGTGCAGCCTCATGGCGGCTTCGTCTCCGCCTTAAGGGCCCGGCTCCCATCCTGGCGGCCTGGCCGCCTTCTTCCGCCTCCAGGCTCCCCCTCGTCGCTGTGAGATACCCTCTGGCTGCTTTCCGGAAAGGGCGCCTGGGGGGCTGCCGCTGACCTCGCCTGGGGAGCGTCCCGCTCTGCCTGCCCCACGGCATGGGTTCCGTCCAGGGCTCCGGCCCAGATCAGCAGGCTTGGAACTGGGCAGGCGGCTCCTCTGCCCCAGCTTCCCGAGCGGCCCGCGGTGAGTCAGAAACAGCTCTCACCGCGCACCTTCAGGACACGTCTTTTCTCTTCTCCGGAAGCTCGGGGGGGTGGGTCCCCTGTTCTGAAAGTCTGCTGCGCCGGGTGTTGGGGTGCAAGCCCGCGTCACCACTGTGCTGCCTCACCCACTGACTGTATGTGGTCTGCAAACCGCAGACTCAGGACGCACGGGTCTGGGAATGACCTTGTCACCTTCCCTCCCGCCCTGGTGCTCGGCTCTCTGCGGGCGGCTCTGGGCGCCGGGCCTCCATCAGTCCTTCAGTGCTCCGCCTTTCTTCCTGTTTCTCCCTCACTTGATCTTATGCCGACGCTGACAGGCTGCGGTTATCAGCCTCTGCCTGGCAGGCTCCGTCCCATCCTGAGGCTCCGGGAGAGGGGAGGACAAGCCCCAGGAGCCGGCGCCCTGCTGACCCCCAGCCCGAGCCCCCACCCCTCCACAGGCCAGCCGGAGACGGCCTTTGGTTCCTGCAGATGGTTGCCGGTCCTGGAATCCCCGCTTCCCTCCCAGGCCTGTGGGTCCTCCAGGGCGGTGGCGGGGAGGGCGAGCGGCAGGGGAGGCGTCCTGTGCAGGGACGGGGCGCCTCCTTTTCCCACCTTACCAGCTCTGCTTTCTGGGTGATCTCCTGGCCTTTATCTTCCAACCCTGCTGTTGAATTTTTCATCTCTACTGTCATAGTTTTAATTTCCAAGAATTCATTTTCTTCTCTTATTTATGGAACTTGTTATTATGTTATGGATACTATATTTTCTCTCATCTTTATGAGGATGTAAATGTTTCTTCTTACTGTTTCTTCTCCCTGAACAGTGTTTCAGGGGGTGACAAAGTGCCTGAGCTTATTCGATAGGGCCCTCAAGCTAAGGCCGGCTTCACATTTTTAAAGGACTTTAAAGATCAAGAAGAATAATTTGGGCTAGAGACCTCAGTGCTGGAACCATTTACTACCTTTACAGAAGTCCGACAGCTCCGGATCTGTCCTCCCACCTCTACCCCATGCCTCTTTTCAGGTGGGTGCTAACAGTTGCCTGGTGACACCCGCCTGAGTTCAGGCATGGCAGCCAGGGCCACTTACCACACTGGCCTGGCCGGCTCTCTGTGGAAACCCAGTCACCCCATTCTCCACCTTAGCGGCCACCCTGGTCTGCCAAGTCAGCCACCTCCTGCTCGGGGGGCACAGGCCTGGGCCCCATGGGACCCGCGTGCCAGGGCCTGACTGGGTGGGGCCCGAGCTGTGTGGGTCCAGCATGCCGGGCCCGACATTCAGGAGATGCTTTGCCTCTCAGAAGCCCCCTTTCCAGGAAGCCATCCTCGTTTCCCCAGCCTGGAGACCCTTTGTTTTAAACACTGTGGAAAAATACTCGTCTTCTGCCAGTGTGAGAAATGGGCCGGCACCCAATCATGCTGAACAGGGACAGCTGAGCGCCTTGGGCTGCTGCGTCTTCTCTGGGCATTTTCGTTGAAGCACAACAAACACACAGAAGGCTACACAAATCAGCGTGCACCACTCAATAACCGTCCCAAAGAGCAGGCGCCGGTGCACCAGCCCGGGCTCACACAGAGCACCGCCCCAGCGCCCCCTGAGCGCCATCCTGACGCCCAGCACCACAGGTGCTCTCCTGCTTTGCCCGTGGGCTGCGGGAAGCACAGTGCCTGCTCCTGAACCTGACCCCCCCATCCACACGGGTTCATGTGTGCCTGCAGGTGCTGGCATGTTCTCCGCTGTGCAGCATTTCCCGGTCATGAGTGTACCCACCCCGCTGTGGAGAAGTGGAGCTGTTCGTGTCCCCGTCCGCTGTGCAAAGGATGGGCACAAACATTTCCCTCGGGCACCTGCTAGGTGGGCATGAGCTCCCGGCCTCTCCAGCCGACGCGGCCCAGCGTTAGGCGGGGGCACTGCCGCTCCGCACCCAGGGTGTGCTGGCTTTTCCGTTTCCACCATTCCCCTGTGTTTGGTATTGAAGGCGCTGTGGTTTTAAACTAGATTTCTCTGATGATTAATGAAGTTACTCATCTTTTCATGTGTAATTTTTCTTCTTAAAATCCCCTTCTGGGTTTTGGTATCAAGACTGGGCTGGCCTTCTCCAGTGAGATGGGATGTCCTCTTTTCCTAGTTTCTGGGATTAATTTAAGAAATAATGGCTTCATTTATTCCTTTAATGTTTAAAGTAATTCACCGATGAAACCATCTGTACCTCAAATCTTTCTGAATTTCCTTAAAAGATGTAAGACAATTCAGATTTCTTACTTCCTCTTGTATCACCTTTAATAAGTGTTCTTTTTCTTATTTATTTCACCTAAATTATCAGATTTATCAGCATAAAGTTGGTTATAATATCTTATTATTAATTTTAAAAAATTGTCCCCAGGCTTTTGAGATACAATTATCAATTTTTAATGTAGGATGTGAGTGACAGCCCCTTCCTCATTTTTTATACTGGCAATCTGTGTCTTCCCATTTTCATTAAACTTTTCAAAGAACCAACTCCTGGCTTTTGCTTTTCTCTATTGTATATGTATTTGTTTACTATTCCACTGGTTTTTGCTCTTCTCTGTTCCTTCCTCCCTCCCACTTTCGGTGGATTTCTTCTGCTGTTCTCCTTCCTGCTTGACCACCACCACTCTCAGCCTTCCTTGTCTTCTAGCACATACATCTAAGGCTACAGCTTCTCCTCGCGGCCCAGCTTTAACTGCGCCCATGGGTTTGGGGAGTGCATCTTCAAGACCGAGTGGGGGCTGAGCGGGGTGGGCTGGGGGGCCCGGCCTCTGCTGGACACTCTCACCAAGGTCTCACGCGAGAGCCTGGTGCTTACTCCCTTAGCATCCTGAACTCAAATCTTTGCTCCTCGGCATTGTGAGACACCTAGCAATTCCTCTCTTGCTTTTCAGGGTTTTTTACTTAGTTGTAAAGTCTTTCCCATCCCAGAGCCTGGAGCTCCAGAACTTTGGCACATGTCAGAGGAAACTGCTATGGGTCTCAGGTCTATCAAGCATGTCACATTCATCTCTGGCCTGTTCCAGTCTCTTCCCAGCTCTGGCCCCTGCTGGACGAGGCCTGGCTCTCAGCATCACACGGGTCCTGCTCCCAGTGAGCCAAAGGCCCCCTGGGGACCACAGCACAGAGCAGCTCCTGGGGTCCCTTCCGTGGATCTGTTACCCTTGGCCCAGTGGCTTCTTCGGCTCACTGGTGCCCTTAAATGGATGGCTCGGTTCTCAGCACTGGTGTTGGCTTAGCCCCAGCTGCTGTGCCCACTGGGCGAACCACCACACACTCTTCCTCTGTCTTAGGCCCACCACACCTCAACTTCCAGACGTGCCTGCTGCCAGGGAGCCCTGGGTCTCCTGGTGGCTCCGTGGTGAACTGGATTGCTTCTCAGGGGTCCACTGCTCAGATCTGCTAAGGTGGTCGCCATTCACCCCTCTGTGTTCGAGCTTCCAAAATGTCTCTGTCTCCTCCGAGTTTTCTTTCTTCTCACGTGGGCTTCCGCCATTAGAAAGCATGGCTTGGTTTTTGTTCAGTGGTATTTTGGGAGGAAGCATACTAAGTCCATTTTCTGGATTTTCTTTAGGGAAATGTTTTGCTTTTATAATAAAAATTAAATAACTTGAAAAAAAGAAGACACTTGAACAAGGCATAGGGTGGCTAACACGTGGGAACTTCTCACTATCTGCTGAATGATCAATGGTTCCAGGACTGCCGGCCGAGTGACCGCAGCTTGGCCACCATGCAGCAGAGGTCGCTGCGGAGCTTAAACGGGGAACGCACGCAGAGCAGCCGCTCGCATAGCTACCGCCTTAGTGACAGCTGCAGTGGCCGCATGCATGGGTGGATGCTCTGTTTTGATCTTTGGATGGAGGTGACTTCCTCTATTTCTTACATCGAACTGGAAGGCCCACTGTCCCCTCACGAACATCAGGCTGCACTGGAGTCGGCTCAGGACTTGGCCTGGAGACACAGGCGGCCCAGGAGGCGGGCTCAATCCCGGGCCGCCCTGGAAGCCCTCAGCGCCGTGCCGGGCACGCCTGTGTTTCTGCAGGAAAGGGACACCACTGCTCTGGTTCCATGACTGTCTGTGATGACTGTCGGGCAGCTGGTGAGGCATGTGTGGGTTACCTGGTCTTACAAATGACCATGAACTCAGCAGTCAGAGCAACCCAAGTGCCTGACGGACAGACAGTCTGGAGTCAGACATCCAGCCCAAGGCATGCCGGGCCAACCTCAGGGAGCTGTGTTCCTTCTGGGCCTCCAGGGCAGGATCCATCTCCTTGCTCAGAGTTCAGTTTCTCGCCACCATCCTGGCTCCCCACTTCCATGCTGGCCTCCGGCTGAGGGCTGTTCCAACTTCCGGGGGGCATCGCGCCCCTCGGCTCAGCCTTTTCTCCATCCTCCGAGGCAGCACGGTGGTGGAATCCCTCCTTTTCCTTCTGTCCTGTCTCTCGGACCCATCCCTCTGCCTCCCTCATACACTTGTAGGGTCTGACACGACTAGGCCGGGCTGCTGGATGACCCAGGGTGATCTCCCCATCTCAGGGCCAGCCCTTAACCTTGATTCTGCAGAGCTCAGTGCCACATAGGTTGAAGGTTAGGGACTAGACACAGATCCCTTTGGGGTCAGCAGCTGGGGAACAGAAGTAACTCCACACATTCTCCGAGGCCCAGAGGCCGGGTGCAGGGGCGGCCTGGGCTGTAAGCCAGTCACCCGGGGGCAGCAGCACGCACCCCACCCCCGCCCCGTCCACTCTCTGTGCTGTCCTACCTGGATGAGCTGGGCCCTGGGAGTGGCCAGCAGGCTGAGTGTGCAGGAAAGCTTCCTGAAGAAGCACTCTGCGGCCTCCCCGAAGCCGGCAGCCCTCACCCACTCCAGGAGCTGCTGCAGGAGGGCGCAGGCCTGGACGCCTCGGGGCCAGTGGAAGCAACTCAGAGAGGGGCCTGGGCGGAAGGAGGGAGTGATGCCCAGCTGCCCTCGCGGAGAAGGTGCACCAGAGGGAGCCAGGCCCCAGCGGGTCCCCAGCCCTGTCTTCCCACTGCTACGCCTCTGGGGACAGGAGACCTTACATGGGTTTCCAAGGCAACCGGTCTGCTCTGGGCCCCTCGGGTGGGGGCGGGAGGGGCTGTGACAGCCATGGAATCCCAAGTGCAGAAGGACGTGGACCAGGCCTCCAGCTGAGACCCCTGCTCCCACTGGGCCTGCGTGCAGATCCCTCCCCAGCCTCCCACTGCCACACTTGTGTGCCGAGGGCCACACGTGTGTGCCATGGGCTTGGCCCTGCTCTCGTTCCCCACGCAGGGCCTCTGGTTGGAAGGAGCTGTCCCCTGCACCCCTGGGCAGAGCAATGGATAAAAGTCTGCAGTGGGGGGAGAGGGCACAGAGAGGCAGGTCAAAGTTCACATCACTTCCCTGAGCCCCTTCCCTCCTCTCTCCCTGTTCCTCCAGGACCACACTCTGCAACATCTCCTGCCCTCCTCCTGCCCCCTACCCCCCACCCCACCCACCAGCCCGGACCCCATGGAGCAAGATGCCCTGGTTGACAGCCGTCCTCAGGAGTCGTCTCGGGGCCTCAGCCCACAGGCCTCCGGTGAGGACACGCTAGCCATGCTGCAGGCATGTGGGTCCCGACCCCAGGCCCTCACCCTTGTCCAGGAGCTGGTTGAAGAGCAGCGTGCTGGAGAAGAAGAAGAGGTAGGCCATCACCTGGGAGGAGATCTCAGGGTGGACCTGCAGCTGCCGCAGAAGGTCCAGGGCGGCCTGGTAGATGGACACGATGCCGTGGAGCTCCTCGGGCAGCTGGGAGGCTGAGCCCCAGCTCTCCCGGTGCTCCGTCTGGAAAGGGGGGCATTCCAGCAGGGCCGGGAGGCGGACGTACAGGGACTGGGGAGAGAGGGAAATGCCGGCTACAGCCTGTTCAGCAGGCCTCAGTGTTCTGGGAGTGCCGTGAGAGGGGAGCTCCTGGGCCTGGGGTTGGGGGCTCTGTATGGCTCCTGTCCCATGGGCAGACGACCCCAGGAGGCGTGCCCAGGCGCCAGGGTGGGCCTGGAAACTCCCCAGGGGTCTGCATGGGACGCTCACCACTCTTATTTCATCTGAGGGGTTTTACTGGATGAAAGAGGGGCTGGTGGTCCCCTGGGCCTGCTGAAGGGCCAGGAGAAGGGGCAGGGCCACAGGGCCCTCCAGGGCACACTGTCCCCCCAGCTCTGGCCCTTGGAGGAGGTCCCAGTGGGGGGCACCCGGGGGTCTCCCACAGTTGGGCTTCTGAATGCAGGCTGGCTGTCACCATCAGACTGGGCCCCCAAAGAGCCTGGAGAAGCAGGCTGTCCCTTGCACCAGGCACTCCAGGAGGCCGCCGCCCGCAGCCAGCACTGCCTTTGGTGGGCCAGCCAGCGGCCCTCTACCCACCCCAGTGCCAGCCCCAGTCAGGCTGGCGTCTGCAAGACAGTGACCGGAGCCAGGGGAGGACCGGGACACAGGGCTCGGGGAGTCTGGGCCCCAGATCCTTGGGGAGCAGGTGGGGGAGCACGTTACCCCCTCCTGGCTCCCCAGAATCCCCTGGAGAGCTGAGAGGAACAGCTGGCCCACCTCCCCCAGGGGCAGCTGGTGCACACCTTGGAGACGTAGTAGACGCACTGCTGGAAGGCACGCAGGATGGCCTCCTCCAGCAGCGCCATGGCCTCCTCACTGGCTGTGCGAGTGCAGGAGAGCAGTGACTCCCTGGAGCCTGTGGGAGACAGCACAGCTGGTCACTGATCATGCATGGGGCTGCTGGGCCTCGGAGCGCATGCAGGACACTCCTGGAAGGGCAGTGGCTCCGAACACCTGCTTGGTGGCCTCCTGAGGCACCTGCCAACACTCCCATCTTGGGTTTGGAAAATGTGATAAACTGAAGGCACAGAGCATGCCCAGGTGGCCACAGCCCTGCCTGCCACACCTCTCGCAGGGTCCCCAGGGGTCCTGAAATGCGGGATGAGGTGGTCAAGACGTCCAGGCATTGCGCTTCCAAGCATGTCAGTACTACATCAACACCAAGCACATCAGAAGCTCAGTAACAAACTCTGGAATCATTTTCCATTAGAACCAACTGCCCCGCACATCACCTCTCACTCGGGACACAGGTCAGGGGGACACCTGGCCAAAGCTTCTCAGGAGCACTGGACTCAGGCACGTGGCGTCCTGTCCTGGAATCGTGTGGCGGATGTCATGGGAAAATGTCTGTGGAACCATGACTTTTTTTCAAGAAGGGAGAAACTCAAATTGCCTACATCCTGCACCCCACCACCAGCACCCCGGGGAGAGGCGGCAGGGAGGACACTGCTGTCTTCCGCCCAAGGCAGAGACCCTGGAGTCTCACTGCCTCACAGCTGGTGCGTGTGTGGGGCGGTGCTGGCAGGGGGCCTGCCAGGGCCCTGAGGGTGATTCCTTCCTCGGAGAAGGTGCCTGCAATGGCAGGAGGCCCGTCTGGAAACAGCGTCTCCATGCCCAGAGGGTCCCCCAGCAGGGGGAAGCATGCGGAGGGTCCCTGGGTTTTGGCGCCTGGGGCCCTGCCAGCACGCGGAGGGGATGGGGTGTGGGCTCCCGGCACTCCCAGCCGCCGTCCCTTTCTCACAGCGCTCATTGCTTCATCACAAGGAGCCACAGGCGAGCGGCGGAGTGTCCGGCGCAGACGCACGGACGGTTACAGGACCCGCCTCAGCCCGTCCCCCGCGGCTCCCGTTCACTGCGTGCTCCGCAGCAGGCTCTGGAGGGACGCGCAGCCTGGGCGCGGCCGGGAGGGAGGCACTGGGTCTGACGCGGCAAGCTTGGCTCCAAGCACTAAGTAGGCCCCCAGGAGCCCAGCGACCCCGCCTTCTCACTCTGGACAAACGGGAAGGAAATGCGGTGCGAGCTCATGGAGACCAGCCCCTGCAAGCCCCGGGCCTGCCTGGCCTGCTGCTCACGGTGCTTCTCGGTCCAGGACGTGGGGCCCTGCAGCCCCCCAGGGCTCCCCCCAGAGCCCAGCCTGCAGGGTCTAGTTTGGGACCTCCATGGGGGCCTGATCTGGGATGCTGGCGGGGTCTGGCTGCTCCCTGGACCCTGGGGGAGAGCCGATTGGGTGACTTGCGGGCCTTGGGCCTGGGGGAACAAGAGGCTCTTAAGAGGCAGCTGGGTGTGGGCTGGCTGGAGCACCCCTTTCTTCCAGAAGGCTCTGGGCTACACACATGCAAGACTGGCCCACTGCTGGCCGGAGCCCACACAGACTGAACATATCTGACAGCCTGTCGAAGCCAGTGGGCACGCGGGCCGAGAAGCCCAGCTCCACACTCTGTCACTGGTGGGACCCGGATGTGGGTCCCGGGCACTGACTGCAGGCCTCCTCTGCCAGAGGCTTGTCTGGGAAAGCAGACCGACACCCCCGGGGGGCTGGGGGCCCCAGGCTGGAGAAGACACAGCAGGAGGGGGCACAGAGGCCACACGTGTCCCCAGGCGTCACTGAACACAAGCTGACACACTTGTTGCTGTGGTTCTGCTGGTTTTCCAGCTATGCGGACACCCACCCAGCCTCTCAGAGCGTCGGGGGCCCCAGGACTGAGGACTCCCCAGATCTACAGGCCCCAAGGCACAGCCACAAAGACATCCAGGAGAATTTTAAGGGGATACAATCAACCTTCCGCCCCCAGCCCCCGGCCATGGAGGGGCCGATCTTCCATCTGCCTGTGTGGGTGAGGTGTCCTGGGCTCAGGACACAACATCTGTTTTCAGAATTCTTCCCACAGAAATTTCCCGCTGAAGGTCAGGAGGCCAAAACGCCGACTCTACTCTGGCCTTTGCCCTCTGGCTGATGTCATTTTCCTGTGAGCTCTCCAGCACCGGCCCCACACGGGACACCATCTCTGGGACACTCAGATCATGCTGTGGCTTTCCCTGCCTGCACGGCCCCTGGGGTGGGGGCAGGACCCTGGCTGTCCACATGCTCACGCTCCCAGCATCGCCCAGGCTCCACGAGCCCCGGGACCTGCACCAAAAATAACTTCCTCCTAAAAGAGGCAGCAGAGGAAGCAGAGCCTCCATCGGCTGCAAGCAGCTCTCCTCATAGACTCCCAGACGCAGGGCCCGTGCAGGACACACTAGCCCAGCCGGGACGAGGCGGGCCCGTGGGGGCCCCGGGAGCCGCAGCTTCTCAGCACGTCTTACGTCAGGCCAGACGAGGAGCACCGGCAGGACACACCTGTGAGCTCCACACCCAGAAGTCTCGAGCGGAGCCAGTTCCCTGCTGCCCCTGCCAGGCCAGGATAAACAGGGCTCCCACCACCACCCCGGCTTCCTGACATCTCACACAGGACACCGTGCATGTGCGACAAGCCAGAGGCCCGGGTGCTCGCCGGTTGTGCCAAGTCCCAGAGAGCCTGTGGGACCCTGCTCAGAAGCTGTGAGGGCTCTGCAGCATGGGCCCTGGGTGGCTGGAGGCACTGAGGACACAATGGGTTTGGGGAGAGGGACATGGAGCCTTGCAGGTGACATCCTGTAGGTCATGTTCAGGGGAAAAGCCAGACAACAGGTCCGCTCAGAGGCAGGCCTCTGGGCAGAGGTCTGTCGGTCGCCTTTCACAGAGCCCACCCCCGGGGAACAAGGATGGAGGCGACAGACCAGCAGGTCCGGAACGCCCCCCGGGACACAGAGGGACCTGGCTCTCCACTCCACACGTCCGCAGGAGCCCCTCCTCACCGTGCAGCAGGGCAACACTCAGGAGCCACAACGAGGCCAGTCAGCCCCGTGGTCCACCTCCCCTTGCCCCACAGTCCCCAGGGCCCGGCTCAGACCCCACGGGGCCCCCTTCCCTCCCTAGCTCAGCTTGGCCAGGCCTCCCCGCCCAGCTGGCCCTCGGTCCAGCCAGCCTCCACAGCCCGGCTCCTGGCAGCTGTCTGAGGCCCAGCCTCCCGGAGGTCCTGGCATGACAGTCAGCTGCGCAGACCAGCCCCCGCCCCGTGGGCCCCGGGAGCCCCTCCTCTGGATCAGTGAGCCAGCCCACCGGTACCAGGGCCACAGCAGGGCCCCCACCCGGGAAGTCAGCACGAGGCTGACTTTGTGTGGTCAGAGCTCTTTCACGCAGAGCCCGTGGCCACCCCGGGAGACTCGGCTGAGCACAGACACTGGGGGTGCAGCGTCGGGCAGAGCGAGACCCTGGGGAGGTGGGCCAGCCCGTCCTGCCCACCGGCTTCCCTCCCAAGCTCCAGGTGCGGCCTCCATAGCAGCCTGGGTCCCCAACGGCCAGGCCACCTGTCCAGATGCCTACAGCCTCCGGGCAAGGCCCCACAGACAGCAGGGAGGGGCCTGGGCGGCTTTGCTTTGGCCGAGGAGAAAGGCCGTGTGGGGCCAAGCCAGGCTGGTCCACATGACGCTGTGGCCCCGGCCCCTGGGTGCCTGGCTGTTGCATCTGCCCCAGCTCCATCCCAGGTCCCACCTCAGCCCCCACCCAGCCCTGTCAGACACACACTGGCTGAGATCCCCACCCAGGCGTCAGAGCCCCGCCAAATGCCACCCTCTCTGTGAAGCCCTCCTGGACTGCCGGGCCAGCCTCTGAGTGCCGCAGCACTTCCCACCGGAGTGCTCGAGCCCTAACACGCACCCGCCCCACATCCAAGCCCCGCGCTCTTATGGCTCCCCGTGCAGCAAGCCTCCTTTCTGGAATAGCGGTGCCATGTCAGGGGCGCTAGCGTGAGGCCGATGCACTGCACTCTGCCCGCCAGGGCCTGTGAGCCCCCCGCCTCCCCAGGCAGGACACAGCAGGCCTGCGCTGAGCGTGAAGTGGCGGGACGGAGAGGGCCAGTGCCGCCCATGAGGCACCAGGGAAGCGGGACCACCAGCTCCACTCCCTCTCAGAGGGGCCCCGCCTGGGCCATGGCCGACCCTACCCTGTGATGCAAGAAGACACTGCACCCAGCCCGCTGTACCTGTGACATCCAGGTCATCCTCCAAGCTCTGCATGTAGAGTGGGCACTTCTGCTGGATGAAATACAGAAGCTCGACCGAGTTGGACATCCAGAAGAGAATGTGTTGCAGGTCTGGAACCAGGCCAGCCATGGTAAAGCTGCCCAAGGAGACCGGGTCCTGGCTACCGAGACAGACAGACCAGAGTTACACTTGGACCACTCCCCAAGGAGGCCGAGCCCACTGCTCTGTGCACAGAAGACATTCGTTTCAGCGGACACGGCCAGAACAGCTCCCTTCTGTCACCCTCCCATTTCAGGCCGGGGAAATCAGGCAGCGGGGCATGGTCTCCAGCCCGATGCCTGACCCCTGAGCAGGAAGGACTGCCCCTGGCCACGGCCACTGCCCAAGGACTCTGGTAAAGACACTATTTTCAAACCATGTCTCCTGGAATTAGATAATAAGGCAGTCATGAATGTGAGGAGACAGGATGTGGAGATGTGTGTGCATGGGGGGAGGACAGGCCACATTGTGAGAACAAGAAACCAGAGTAAAGGTGTCATTTAAGTACAAGAAACATGACTCTCAGCATATTATTTAAGTGAACAATGTAGTTAACAGGAGACAGACAGTAACGTAAGTATTTGGGGAGGTGCATAGCCAAGACTAAGTGCTCCATTCCCACAGGAGCCCAAAGGTAACACCTAGGCCGGAGCACCGAGAGCGCGTCAGACAGTGTCACTGAGAATCAGAGGGACTGTCAGGAAGACCTGGAACGACAGCTGGTGGAGGCCACCTCAGAGACCGTCCGGGGCTGGACTGGGGGGTGGGGTGGGGTTTCCATCACCAACTCTTCACACTGTTTGATTCTTTCACCACAGAGGGGCACGCCCAGTCCAGTTAGTGAAAACAGAAAGAGCAGCCAGCGCGCAGCTGGGCCCTAATCCTCATTACCCGGTGGGGGACGGCCAGCCCCGGGGCGGAGATGCCCCGGTGGCTCCTCCCTCCCAGGCCAGCCACCTTGAGCCTGCGTGCTCCCTCTCTGGGACAGCGGCAACATCAAGGCCGCCTGCCTCCTCACTGGAAGGCTCCATGGTCATGGTCGGGGGGCTTCCTCCGAGCTCAGAGCTACTCCAGCCCCCTCTCCTGCATCTCCGGGGCATCAGCCGCCGGGTGCAGGGCCTAGTGTCTGTGAGTCACCTGCTGCAGGACAAAAGCTTCCCGGGACTGTCCTGACCCCACCTCTGAGGCAGCGCTGAGCTCCCTGATAATTCCTCGATGTCAAACACCAGCCACATGTCTTTCTTGGCAGGACTCATCTGGTCACACCCACTCAGCGGTAAGCAAGCTGGCCTGTGTTGTGACGGCCCCACCGAGAGTGCGTGGGGCCTGGGCTCCAGCAGCCCAGGGTTTGCGTCGGGCGCTGTCATGGCCATACTTGTGCGCCATCCTGATGGGTGAGCAGGGGTGTCCACAAGCAAACCAAACGATCCACATGTGACAGCTGTGTCTGGGGCTGACGTAGGCTGGCAGTCCAGTGGCCCCAGCACTCCTCAGCAATGCGGTGTCACTTACTGGTGGATTTGAGGGGTGCAGCAGGCAGCTGCAGAGCATCACGCCAGGAAAGTGCTGCCCCGAGGCCAGCCCAGAGTGCAGGCTCTGTCATCCCACAGGGCCAGCCTGTGACTGCCACCAGCAGCTCAGGGCCTTGTGGTTAGAGTGACCGTGGCACCAAACTGCTGGGGAGCTGGGCCCACGGGAGAAGCCCCTTGGGTCACTGGGTGGCAGGGCCGTGAGGAAGCGTCCTGGGAGGGCTGAGGCCTTTTCCCTCCGTGCCCGTCCCCTGCTGTGCAGTGCACATGGGGACCTCGGACTCCCTCTCCGAGCTTCCCTTCCTGTCATAGTTCTGCTCTTCTCCCTGACATAACCTCACTTGTCCACAAACAAGGTGACCTCTCTCTCTCTCCTGCTCCGGGGAGGAAGGGAACTGGCTTCAGACTGTGTCTCCTTGTTTCTCCTGCTAAGCAGGACTGCCAGCAAGGCTGCCCGCTCCCCTGGCAGAGGTCCAAGTCCTGTTCCCTTCCGAGCAAGCGTTCTCCACACTGGCTTGGGTCACACACCCGTGTGCATGCAGGCATAAGGGCCTGCATGTTGTAAAGGCCACTCTGGCTCTTCAGAGCCTAATTCCACTTTGTTTCCAATGTTTATTGACCTTCTCAGTCCCACCCGGAGCTCAAAGGGACAGGCCTCTACCAGAAACTACACCACCAGGTATCGCCAAGGTGTTCCCGTGTTGAATCCCAGGCAGATCAGCATCGTGTACACACCACCAGGGCACATGCTGGAGGGCCCAGGCAAGGTGCAGCGGGGCCTGTCCCACCCCTTCAGGCGAGCGCTGAGTTGGGGACAGGGTTTCATGGACAGGATATCAAAGGCCCAGGCAACAAGAGCAAAAACAGACAAGTGGGACCACATGCAACCAAGACACTTTCTTCCATGCAGCAAAGACCACCATCAGCAGAGTGAAAAGGCAACCTACTGAATGGGGAAAAATATTTGAAAACCATCTATCGTTTGGAGTTAATTTCCAAACCATTTGGGATTAATTTCCCAAATATATAAGGAACTCCTACAATTCAAAAGCAATGAAACTAATAACCCAATTTAAAAATGGGTTGAAGACTTGGAGAAACATGTTTCCAAAGAAGACATACAGATGGCCAGCATGCAAAGGCTCCACGCCACCAAGAAATGGAGAGCAAGACCACAGGAGAGGCTGCCTCGCGCCTGCGGCATCGAGAAAACGAAATAACAGAGTGGGTGACAACGTGGAAAACCCGGACCCTGGCACACTGTCGCTGGGAATGCAAAGTAGCGCGGCCTCTGCGGAAAACAGCACGAGGCTCTTGCTGTGTTAAACCACAAGCCACCAGTGGTCTCATCCCAGGAATTCAATCATGGTTCATTTCAGCAAGCCTTCTAATGTGGTGACCATGTTCACAGATTTAAGGGAAAAAACAGTGATCAGAGATGCAGAAAAGGCAGTTAACTGAGTTCGATGGCTATTTGTAAACCAGAAGCCCAGGATGCAAAGATCTGAGGCGAGTGGGACAGAGCATTAAGGTTAAATTCAGGGGTGGGCTCACAGGCAACCGGCATGTTCTGTGGTTTTCTGTAACTTTGAAGCAGTTCATTACTTTAAAAAAGAAGAAGAAAAGAGCTCCCCGGGGATGGGGACAGGGCTGTTTTTAAGCCGAACAACACAGCCCAGAGCGACTGCAGGAAAGCCGCCCTGTCGGTGGGCCCAGGGCCCAAAGCCAGGTGAGGAGGATGCCCGCTCGGCTCTGGCCCCGCACGCCCCAGGCTCCTGGTACCCACTGTCCCCGTGCAAAGCCGCGCGTTCATGCAGCTGCCACGGCCCCCACACAGGGGCTGTGCATCGTCCCCACTCTGTGGTCGCTGGGGCTTCCCGTGTCAGCAGGGGCCAGGGGGCGCCAGTGTGCAAGCGACAGGAGGTCGGAGCCTCCCTTGCAGCCTGGGGACAGCTGGGCACGCCACAGCCTCACTGCTCCTGAAAGAGGCTTGCGTCCCTCCGGAGCCTGGGCTCCTCTCTTGGAAAGGGGAAGGCTGGTGCAGCTTCCTCCTGCTTCCCCCACCGGGCAGGCACAGATAAGCCAGCTCACAGGCAGCGGTGCACACAACCAGGACAAGGCCAACCTCTCTGACCACGGCCCCCGCGTGGCCCTCCCCACGGTGGGCAGCGCCAGCCACCACCGGCTGGCCCCTCCCGTGGGTGTGACGGCTGTGTGTGCTCTGTAAGCAGATGGCTGCGCTGCGCACTCCGTAAGCGCGAGCACACACGCAGAACCACGTGGTGGGTGCCTTCCCCGGTGCCCTTCCTGCTGCCGTTGCCCTGCGCTCCATGGCACCGAGGCAGCACCTGGCAGCTCGGCCGCTCTCCCCACTGCCAAGCAAACACCACACCGCTGCCACGGCACAGGTGGGTCACTCCCAACTTTGGGCTTACAAACGGCCTCTACAGCACGTCCCCTGCCCTCCATGGGGCGGTGTTCCTCTACGGCACCTCTTAAGAGTGGGACCATTGGGTCAGCGGCTGGGCACGTCTTTACCGTGAATGCCCAAGTCCCAGCAGCGGTGGGGAAGAGTAGAAATAGTGCTCCCCGTGAAAACAGGCACTGCTGTAGACACGCTGTCCCAGCTCAGAATCGGGAGCTGAACATTTTCCTAAAGAAGTAGGCTGGCCTTGACACAGTGATTAGGAGAAGTGAGGAGAGAGGCTCAGAGAGGGTCTGCCCACTGAGCTCACAGGCATGCTGGAGAAGTTTCCCAAACACAGAGCTGCCCAGGGCGGTCACTACAGAAGTGGAAATGGCCTCTCGGAGAGGGGAGGGCCATGTGCAGAAGCACAGAGCTGACCAGAGGTGCCCCACCGGGAGCTGCAGGTCTATGGGGAGCTACTGGCTGAGGGGCAGGCACGGGGGGCTGGGCCATACTCACAGGTGCGCCTGCTTCTCCGCGAGCTCTTTGGTTTTCTCCTACAATTATAAAGAAGAAAAACAAGCAAGGGAAAAACAGGTTACCATGGACATGTTCGATGAGACCACATGTTACCCCACTGACACATAAACAGGGCAGTTGCCCCAGACATCCCGCACTGCTGACCGCTCACTCTGAGGTCTGTTTCCATCTGATTTGCTATCTTCCCATTGCGTTTCTGAGTACGATCCCATATTTCCTACAGTAGAAGCAATTCACAACACCTGGCTTACGGAACAGCCGGGCATTTAAGAAAGAGTAAAGACATTTTACAAATACCAGGAAGAAGATTCTGCTAACACTCTTATTCTTAAGTTTAATATACACACTTTGAAATGTCAGCCACAGTGATACTAAGTAGATTACTATGTGCTGAGTATTTACAAATATATTTAATGTCCCAACAGGGACTCAGGTTCAGCCAACATTTTCTGCCACTTTTAATCAAGAAATTGCTTCTGCTGTAGTGGCAGGTTGTCTGGGTAAGCGCAGCCCTAGGCGCTGGCCGTTGCTGGTCCTAAGACGCGCATGCACATTTGCGTAGCTGGTGAGAAAGCGGAGGCCAGAGAGAGAGAGAACTATTAATGCTCCAGAGGCACCTGGACAATGGGCTGCACGGGCCCAGACAGGGCGGGGCGGGGGTTATGATGCTGGGTGTGACCTGGAGGCAGACTCCTTGGTTTACCAGCTCAGCCCTGGTTAAGGCAGGTGGCCTCAGGGGGCCTCAGTTTCCCTGCCCGTGCAGTGGGGCAGGGATGGGGGACACTAGGCTTGAGCTGGAGCCCCGCTCCTGCAGGGGTCCCATATACCCCCTGCCTCCATGTCCTCAGCCGTGCCGTGGCACATGGGGCCCATGCCGTCAGGGAAGCTGCGGGAGTGAAATCTAATGGCATGTGATTCACTAGTGAGTGCCTGGCACGGAGCAGACCCGGGAAAGGATGGATGTTTATGTGGGGACAACCTCTAGGCCCCAGACCGCCCAGTCACCTTTGGCCCTGATGCGGTCAGGCCTTTGCCCTGCACGGGCTTCACCTGGCAGTACTCACGACTGCACGGAGGGAAGCGACCGCACGGGGGACACCAACCTCCGGCCCACCCGGGGAACCCTGGAGATGCAGCTCGGACACCCGCAACCCATTCAGATTGCCTGTACAAGCCTCTGGGTGCGTGTGGCAGCCTGGGGTGGCTTTTGCTTTTAAAAAGTTTGAAACGTTTTAAGTGCAGATTTTAATCTGACGAATCTACACAGCCAAACGTTTCCCCTTTCCCGCAGCTGCCCCAGGGTAAGCATGACCGAGACTCATGGAGGTCCCTGTGAAGGACCGTGTGTAAGTACCAGGCATCCTTGGAGGGCAGGGGGCTCCCGGCATGAGCGGGTGGAGGCCAGGGCTGCCGCTCAGCACCCCACAGGGCCCAGGTGGACCCCACAACTAGGAATGCTGCCCAGACATGCATGGGGCCTGGCCTAGAGACCCTGTCTTGGAGGGAAGGCCTCCAGTGAACAAAGTGCCCCCCACCAAGCTGGCAAGGGCTGTGCAAGGGGCTGCCAAGTGCTCACCCCGCCCTGGCAGGAAGCCTGGGGCACCCAAGCCCAATACAGCGGGGACTCAGGGCTCCAGGTACCTGGCTCATGGCTGGGACACAGGGAGGGACACAACCCAGAGATCATGAAGCCATCGCTAAGCCCCCAAGGGGGAGAGGCCACAGGCAATGGCCCAGGCTGCCTGGCTAGTTCCACTTGCAGACTGGGAGGTGTGGGCCTGCAGGGAAAGCTGGGCCGCACAGGGCTGGGTGGGGGTGGGGGGGCACCCCAGGACTTCCACCCAGGCAGCGGCCCAGCCCCCACAAGCTCCTCCCGTGGCCCCAGGACTTGGGACACGAACCGCCCCACCCCGTGACTGACCCAGACTGTCTCCTGGATGGCCTTGGCTATCTTGAGCAGGAGCTGCCCGAATGCACCGGGCTCGAGGCGGGTGGCCGAGTGCTGGATACAAAGGCAGAGGAGGAAGGCGGGGGTCAGCGGGTGGTCACCGCCACCTGGCTTGATCAGTGTCAGGATCCTCTGCAGGAGTGCGTCCTCCACCTCCGGCTCGAACTCCAGGTACAGCGGCCGGGGGAGGACGGCCCGCGTCGGGGTGGGGGCGCCCTCGGCCTGGAGCCCAGTGCCACACAGACTGCAGCTCTGCGGCGCGGCCCGGAGGCGAGCCAGGGCCTGGGCCGGCAGGGGCTGGGCCTGCGCCGGGTCCTTGAAAAGCAGCAAGTAGTAGAGGCCCAGGGACAGCAGGTCCCCGTGGCGCAGCTCCACCGGCTGGCCACCCAGCTCCAAGAAGTTGACGGAGACGGGTGCCCCGGGGATGGGCTCCAGCACCAGCCTGGTTCCCACCTGCTCTCGGCCCCTGGGCTGCAGCCTGCGGATGGTGCAGTGCAGGGGCAGGATGTCTGGCGCGGAGAGGCTGACGCTGGGCTTGCTGGAGGGGGTCCTCTGGCCCACCGTATGCCGCTCCCGGTTGAGCAGGTACACCAGGCTGTCCTGAAATGCAAACACAGGTCTCAGGGCAGGACGCGGCCTCGGGCAGTTCTGTCAGTGGGAAGGGAAGAAAGGTGCCCCGGACCTGGCTACCTAAGCCGTGTGGCCAGAACCTGAGCCTGGGACACCCCAGCCCCGAGCCCTTCCTAACCTGCTGTGTGCCCCCGGCTGGCCCCCATGTGGCGCCCACCCTGTCCCCAGGGAGGTTCCCCAGAGCAGTGGTACAGCAGACATGCAGGGAGGACTCCAGCTCTGAGACCCAAGAGGCCAGATACGGGCTGACCTGGAAACCGACGCTGGTTTACAGACAGGCCAGTGCCGCCAACCGCCCCAGGGTCCCCGACAGGCTGTGGGGAGGCACCCCTCCGCGGCTGCTCCAGCTTAGCAGGCACAGAAGCCTCCCTCAGACCCGCGCACCAGAGGCCCCACCACCCACGTGTGCACTGATGGTGGGGCAGGAGGGGAGCTCAGAGAATGCAGAGCACAGGCCGGGAGGAGCGCTGGCCCAGTGGAGTCAGCCAAGGGCCAGACTCCCCCAGCCAGGATGCTCTGACAGGTGGTCAGAAATGAGGCTGGGGTGGGGGGCAGCTGGCTTCTTTCCCATGCCTCCTCCGAGAGTGTCTGGCAGTGCCCTGGAGGCACACACAGCCTGCACACCGGCCTGGAGGAGACTGCAGGCCTGGGCCCTGGCCCCCTGCCCAAGCCCTTCCTCAGAGCCAGGCCAGCAAGTGGCCTGAGACCCAGTGTGGAAGGTGGTAGAGAATTCTCTGTGAGGGGGCCTGGGGCCAGGCAAACGCTGGGTGAGTGCAGAGGAGCGGGGCAGATCCTCAGAGCCCTCTGCCCCACTGCCTCCTCCTGCCGCCTGGACAAAGAGAATGCTCTGGAAGGAAAGCATAAGGAAGCCCCATTTCCTCCAGAGTCTGGGACAGGCCCCACGTGGGGGTCCCCACACACCCCATTTCCACCGCTTCTCTTCCCCAGAGCGACTGCAGCCCCACAAGCTAGCTCACAGCTGACCTAGCCCCTGGCAAGGGGGCCTCTGCTCGGAGAATTCCCTGGGCGGCAGGCAAGGGGGCAGTGCTCACATGCTGCTGGCTGCAGCCCTGCAGGAGGAGCAGATGGGGCGACTCATAGAGGGAGTAGCGCATGGCGTCCTGGCCGGGCTGCTGGGGACCCTGGGCTGTGGCCGGGCTCAGGCTGGTCTCGCTGACTGTGCGGCGCAGTCGGGATGCAGGGGGGCTTCGGGTGCCCCCCGAGGCCAGGGCTGGGGTTCCCTTGGCACGGCTCCGCTGCAGTCTCCGGGCTTGGGCGTTTATCCCTGAAACAGAAGCAGCGCAGGGTAAACAGTCAAGCCTGAGGCCCCCCTCCAGCCCTTCTGAATTCAGATGTCATGAAGCCACCCTTCCTAACGCCGGTCGCTGTTCTGTCCAGCAGCCCTGGAGGAGGCCAGACTCCCCCCGCTGACCACGTCTGCGCAAGGCCGGAGCACCTCGGGGCTCCCCTGAAGAGCAGGCAGCCCAGCTGTGCACACCCCGAGGCCCTACAGGAGCCTGATAACACACCCCAGCCCGGCCCTGCCAGCCAGCTGCTCGGCCTCCCCTGGGGGCACCTGCTGGGCCACTGTGCCGGGGCTTCGGTGTGCCGCCCCGTCCCCACCCTGCTCATCCACCTGTCCCATCCTGCCAGCCAACCTGCGTGTGTATGTAAGCAGTGTGTGCTGTGATGAGACAAGAACCGTTCATGGATTCCCCCAGTTTATAAGGAGACAGCAGTCCACTTGCCCACGTCCGCCAGCCCGCTGAGCCGCTGGACTGTCCAGAGCAGCATGCTCTCCCTCCCGATGCCAGGTCAGCGCGGGCACCCACAGGCACGCGCACACACACGCACATGCACACCCCGTGAGACAGCCTCACACACCCAGGCAGTGGCTTTTAAACTAATGCTGCGTCTGCTGGAAAGCCGAGAAGCCAAATGGAACCCAGAGCACCAGTCTCTGGTCGCTTTGCCTGACCCCAGCGCTTTTTCTCTGAGCCCTCTGCCAAGTCCCCTCCTCACAGCCTCTGTCTGTCCCCATCTGCAGCATCCCTTCCTACAACCATTCCTCACAAAACCAGACAAAGCCAGAGGAAGGAAGCAGGGAAGCCAGAGCCAGGTCACTGCCTGGGAAGACCCACCTGCCCTTCCAGAAGGAAGCCTGCTCTTCCGCAGCCCGCAGGGCCCCAGGCTGCAGCCCGCAGGGCCCCAGGCTGCAGGAGGCCGGGCCAGCCCAGCCGCAGTGTGAGGCTGTCCGCCCGGCGTGCTGCAGAGCCGGCCAGACGCGGGCAGGCAGGGGCGGGCAAGGGCAGGGGAAGGGGCGGGACCAGGTGGGGGGACGGGGAGGGGCGAGCAGGCAGAAGGGGGCAGGTGGGGAAGGGAGGGGGAGCAGGCAGGTGCCCTGGGGGCAGGGCGACAGGAAGGGTTAGAGGAGCAGGAGTTGGGGGGAGCGGGGAGCAGGCAGAGCAGGGCAGGGGGGCAGGGGGCAGGCAGGCTGGTAGGGGCCGGGTGTGGGAAGAGCAAGGTGGGCAGGAGGGGCAGGGGGGCAAGTGGAAGCCAGCCCCCCGCTACTCTCTTACGAATGGCAGACCCCAAGGCCTGTGGTGTCATCGCACAACTATGAGGCCATACTGGAAAAAAGACCGATTTAAAACCAATCCCAAATGATGTTCTCATCCCCAGGCTTTTCCTCCATCTAGACGGGCTGTAGGAGAGGCTGGCACCTCAGAGAGTCCCAGAAACCCTGGGGCTCCCAGGGCAGTGGCAGGTCCCAGGAAAGGTGCCCCTTTCTCTGAGATTCCCAGCGGCACCCAGACATCTGCCAGACCAGGCCTGAGTGACTGAGGTCAGTGTCCCTGGGGGCTGCAGCCCCACACGGGAGCTCACAGCCGACTGGACCCCTTTCTCCGGGGGGGATCCCCCTGAAGATGATCCTCCCAACACCCAGGGAAGGGCTCTCTGACCTGGCTGTCTAAAGCAGTGGCTCTCAGCCCCACCTAAGCCAGAACTACCTGCGGAGTTTTTTAAATCCTGAAGCTTGGTCTCCATAACGGGTCCCGGGGGTCTGCACGAGTGTTGAAGGGTCAGGCCAAGGAGCGCTGGCTCCAAGCACAGTCAGGAAGCTGCAGCGCATCCACAGCCTGCGTGCAGGGCGCCCCACAGAGTCCAGCAGACAGACCCCACGCACACCCAGCTGGCGGCACGGGCAGGAGGACCCTCGCTCACTCCTGGACACCTGTGCGAGGACCGCCCTGAACCAGCCCCCTGTACAGACTGTGCGTTCACAGGAGGACGAAGATGCTGCCGGAGGAGCAAGGCCCGGCATGTGCCAGTGGTGGGCAAGAAAGGCAGCCTGGAGGGTAATTTGTAAGGCATGAGAGCAACTGTTCACACCCCTTAAATAGCACAGATACCCCTGCATATTGCTCACGGTTGCACATATGTACACACAATGCCACTTTAAAACCGGCACAGAAAAGGCACCCAGCAACCTCCATCAGTGGCCGTCTTCGGGGGTGGGGGAGGGCTGGGTGTATGTAGTGTGATGTCCTATAGCTCACAGAGTATGGGTAACATCACAGAATGTATTTTTAGATGTAACTTTATATATGCAATGTTTGTTTTATTATTTTTTTAATTCTAATATGATAAAAACTTTAATGCCGATTATGGAAGATATCCAGGTGTCAGTTACATTATTCTTTACACTTTTCTTTAGTTCTGAAAACTTCCTTGAAGTAAAAATCACAAATGCCTTGAAGGCCTCTCACTTGTGTGACTCTGGAGCTTCCCCGCGGGGCGGAGACCTGAACAGAATCAGGAGGCCTGGCCCTGCCCAGGGATTGAATTTGGCGGATCAGAGGTTCTGGTTTGAGTCAGGAGCTCTGAGGGATGCCCATGAATCTGTAGTTTGTAAAAGCTCCCAGAAGCTGGAACACAGCACCAGGACTAGGAACCACTGCCAGGCACTCCTCCCGTCCCCAAGCCACACGTGTCGACAGAAATCCCACCTGGGCGAGAAAAGAGAAATGCACAGAGTGCTCGGAAAACTTACTCACGCACCTACCATCAGTTTGAGTTTTGGATTTCTAATTCTTCTCTAGAAAAAGGTTTGTCAGTTCCTCGAAAGGTGGCAGATACGGGGCTCCCCTCTTCACTGCACTGTATCTGCCTCTGGTGAAAAAGCAGAAACACCCCAGCAGAGGACGAAAGGAGCGTCTGCGTAACGGGAACCTGGAGAGGCCTCTGCTACCCACAAGGACACACAGGCCCACCTTGTCCTGTTCCCACCCTGAGGACACACCGGGGACCCACCTTGCTGCCCCACACTTGCTGATACACAGGGCCCAGACCCAGAGGCACAGTGATGACTTTCTGACCTTTCAGGACAGTAGAGCTGGGAGAGATGCTGAAACAGCCCTTGCTGCCTCCTAAAGGAATCACAGTTTAATCACAGGCCCCGGCCTGGGATGCTGAGGGGCCTCCTTGCCTGCTCCTGAACCGTTGGCCTCCCACTCGGGGACTAGGGACCGGGCTGCAAATGTGCAGAAGGTGTGGCGTGGTGGAGCCGCGAGAACACCAACGTCTGTTCACGGCAGATGGGCTCAGAGGAAGAGCCCCAGGCTTCCCTTGCCTGGGCCCCTGGCTCAGGCCACCTTCTCGACCCCAGGGAACAGCCTACCTGTGCACAGCTCTGCTGGGCAGGAGTCCACAGTGCCTTATCCCCTGGGTCAGCCACTCCTGGGCATGGCAGCTGGGCGGGGGACGTGGGGGGCTGCTCTTCTACACCCACCCCCTTCCCTCCACAAGAACTGGCACAGACGTCCCCTGCCGGTAAGGGGAAGGGACTCTGTATACCAAGCGTGGCAAAATCCACTTTGGAAACAGCTGGTAACTGTCACCTGAGTTCCTGTCGTGCGCTCTGTGCTCTGTGGCTCCAGAACAGCAGTGGAAAGAAAAACACAGCTCTTTTCCTGAACGTCACTAAATTTAGGACAATAAATCCAACCTGAGGGTTTTACCTCCAGATCCTGTTTGCTCTTCTCTCCCTGGACTTTGAAGGTTTGAGACAACATATACAACTTGGAAAAGCTTCTGTTGCTCACGTCTGCTACCTGGAGACCTGGTTATGACTGCTGACTGATGCAGCAATGAGATGTTCCTGGTTTAGGGAATTTTACCAAAATTGGGGGATATCAGACTTTTTTTAAAGGGATCCCTAATTTAAAAAAAATACCATTTATAACAGTGTCAAGAAACATAAAACAACTAAGGAATAAATCCACCAAAAGATGTGCAAGCCCGCTACACTGAAACCTACAAAACACTGTTGGCAGAACTTCGGGAGAAGAGAGCGCAGGTGCATGGACTGTGACGATGCCGGGTCTCCCCAGGCCAATGGACAAGCTCGCGGCAGTGCGTTCCCAAGCGAAGCCTCGGCAGAGCTGTGTGTGCAAACTGATGAAACGTGTATGGCGGTGCAAGGGGCTAAGGTGGTCTCGGACATCCACAGCAGGGCCGGAGCTGGAGGACCTGCAGCCGTACTGCAAGTTCCCAGCACGAAGAGGATGGCACTGCTACGAGGACAAACAGACCAGGGGAAGAGAGATGCGAGCCGGGCAAGGGCCTCACATACGTACGCAGAGAGGATGGCCTTCTCAGTGATCGGCCCTGGACCGACCAGCCCTCAGTATGGGAGAAAATGGGTCAGGACCCCTCCCTCCCACCATCCGCGACAACTAACCCCAGGAGGATTGCAGATGCAGATGTAAAAGGTAGAACAATAAAGCGGGAAGAAGAAAACAGGAAGACAGCTTCATGACCACGGGTACGCAAAGACTTCTTACGCAGGGGTACAGGGCTAATCATAAGGGAAACTGATCACAGATGCTTCTAAGCGCGTTGAAGAGGCTGTTGACAGACAGTGACAAACAAGGTCAGCTCCTTAAGTGGGAGGCTTAAGCCAGAGAACCAGGGGCCTGGAGCACGGTGCGGCTTTGGCTGAGGGCTCTGCCTCCTGCCTCCCCAGAGCAGACAGTTCCGACCAGCCCTTGGTAACTGTCTACACCACCCTGGTCCACACTAGCTGTTCTGAAATTCAGCCGCTGCTGGGAGGAGCCAAGTCTTGCTCCCTCCTGGTAGCAGGCTGTCCACAGTGGGCACACAGCACCAGTGCCCACTGCCCACTGCCATCCCTGCAGCTTCTGTTCCTCCCCGGGGCTCCACGGCTCACGTCCTTAGCTCCTACCCAAGGAGCTGCCAAGCGCTTCCTTCCTGCAGGTGACCCAGGGACTCGATTCCCAGGCAAAGTGCAAATGTCCTGAGCTCCACAAGCATCTTCTCCACGTGCCCCGGAGGAAATCCGCGGACGCTTCTAAGGGAGCAAACGTGCCCCGGCACTCCGTGGCTACCTATCATCTTACTTCTTAAGCTGGGTCAGGGGTACACAAATTCATCATGTTATTCTGTAGCCACTTTCTGTGTGCTTGAAGTTTTTCCAAGTACAGAAGAGGAAAGCAATGAGAGCCACGTACAGAATGACAGAGAGAAACGGCGCATAAACATCTGAAGACTGATTAACCTCACAAACACTAAAGGAAAAGCAAAGTGAACAATGAGACGCGTTTCTCCTGTCAAGTTAGCAGAGAGCTTAAATGCCCGGATCATGGGAGTAAGGATGAGGACAGACGAACATGCTCAGAAACTGCGGGCGACATGAAGTGGCACCGATCCCAGCCCAGTTTTAAAACAGCTCTTGACATGTTGCCAGCTACATCAATATTTAGCCACAGATACGTCTATATCTAAAAATGTCTCCATCCTTCCAAAAAGGAATTCCACTTTTAAGTTGCTATCTTACAGACATACCGAGAAAGGAATCAAATATCTCTGTACAAGGATGTTTACATAAGCATTATTTATAGAGAAAAACGGGAAACATACTAAAAATCCAATAGAGGCTGGTTAGGTACACCCATTCACTGGCATTAAAAATTATGCTCACAATATGAGTAAATAAATATATTAAGTAAAAAAAGAGGACATAAACTATGTAGATAGGTTGATTTAAATTATGTACAAAAATTAATGCAATGCTAAGAAAAGACTGGATGAAAGGTACCAACATACTTAAGAGTTGTTCTCCTGACAAAGAACCTTTATAGGCGACTAGCCCTCTTCTTTATATTTGCCCTGATTTTCCAAATTCTCAACAATGCATACGTGTTATTTTTTAAAGTGGGGAGAAATTTAATTTCAAAGTACTGACAAGCATTATCTCCAGGATAAAACTTCAACCTTCTCGTACTACTTAGAGTCCTAAGGAGGGAATCACATCCCCTCTCCGGCAGGAATCACCCTAATCACAGAGAAGGGGTAACGGAGCAGGTGAAATGCTTAAGCCATTTGTTAGTCAGGAAGGGAAATGGAGCCTTCAGAGCCGTGGCCTTGGGAACACTGCGGCATGATCAAGAATTTTCTTTAGCTGACACCCAAGGCCACATCTGATTCCCCCGAGATGCCTCAGCCCTTTCTCGGGGGGATCACGGGAACACGACAGCTAACATACACGGCGAGCTCCTTGCAGACAGCAACACCTAGTGAAGGGACCGTTCCCAGCAGCACCACCAGAAGGGCCTTCCCAGGATCGGCGGGAGAGCCAGCTCCCTTGTCCCAGAGCTTAGTGATCTGTTTTAACACCCCCAGAAGAGCCTTTCCTGCCCCTGAGAGCAGGTCCCCCGCCCCGGGCTGCGTCTGCCCCCCACCCCCATGCTCACGTTGCCTAAGCAGGCCGCAGGCCATTGAGCTCCCGTGCTCAGTCCAGTTGGAAGAGAGAGTTGACAAAATAGCTTTGAAAGCAGAGCAAAAGAAAAGTGGCCCTAGGAGAAGAAAACATCAGAAAAACACATGTCCGTCCAGGAGACTCAGAACTTGCATAATAGAGGAGCCGGAAGAAATCACCAAAGGAATAATAAAATTTTTAAGAATTGAGGAACATGAGTTTTTAGATTAAAATGTCCCATTAAATGTCTAATATTCAACAGAGGGTAAAAATGCAAAAAGGGTCAGAATATACAAATGCAAGTTAGAAGAGGTAGACCAAAGTCTTCAAAATTCAAGGAAAGAAAATTAATTTCATTCTCAAACTCTATACCCAGCTAAGCTATTAATCAAACAATTAAAGATCTGACCACAACTCTATCTTAAGAGGACAGGGAGACAAGGCTGGATGCCTTTAAAGAGGGAGGTGAAAAGAGCCCCGTTCTCATCTTCCTGGTAGGAGGTCACTAGACAAAGCTGGAGTTTTTAAAGATCAAGTAGCAGTGGGATACATTTGTTATTTTAAGATGTGGAATTAAATGCCCCAAACAGAATAGTTTACATTTGAAAGTGATTCCCTCTGGGGAGTTCCAAACTGGGAAAAGGGGAGGCCAGGCGGGAAGGGAACTGACATTTGTGGGGCCTCTGTTTTGTTTTGTTTTGAATTAGCAGTGGGATACCATTGCTTTAATGCACATATATTAATGTTGGTGAAAATAAGTAAAAGTCTCCAAATGTATATACTTTTCAAACTACTAAGTGAATAAATGAAGGAACAGGCACACTTCTGGTATATATTTCATTAAATTCTACACACACTCTTTCACACTTAACATCTTTGGGACTGGAAAGCATTCTACACGCATGTGGGATGTTAGCCAGCATGCCATTTAATGATCACCTGAAGAATGAACATGAGCTCTAGCTGTTGTGCGCAAACGGGCAGATTTCATGCAAATGGCTTGGAAGAAAATCCCAGAGATAATAGTGGGGTACCCTCTTGAGTACACCAGTATTTCTGAGGGCACAGAAAATGATGCTGGGTGGAATGTACACACTGATGGCTCTGAATTGAAAAGAACCAGACTTTAAATTTATTTCACTCATAATTATCCTTTTATGTATGTACAAAATGAATACAGATTACAATCCATGTTTAAGTAAATCTTTAAGTTTATTAGAGCTCTTTAAGTAAGTAAGTACAAAACTAAGAATCCCAATACTAAAGCATTGTGTCCTTGTATTTTTTCATTTTAGTGGTAAGTAGATACTTTGCAATCTTACAATTGGTAGCCTCTTTTATTTGGTGAAATACAGTACCTACCGGAATATATACTGCAAAATTGTTCTTAGTGATACCAAAATATATATAGTACCCTGTCCACACTGTGGAATATTCCAAGATCCCTAAATGAATGAATTAGAACCATAACAAGAAGATATGGGAAAATTCCAAAAGGAGTTTGGTAAGAAAAGATGCAGAAGACAGAGTATGTGACACCATTTTTTAAAAAAAGACACACTTTTGACAAGTACAGGATTATCTAAGCACAGAAAAACCACAGAAGGTCACTGTGTTAGGCAGAATTCTAAGATACCGCCCCATGATCTCTGCACCCGGGATACTCCCATGGTTATGCTCACGGGCCAAGAAGATTTTGTAGATAACGATTAAGGTTCCTGACCAGTGTATCTTGAGACACGGAGGCTCCCACTGGGCCCAACCTAATCACGTGAGTGTCATCAAAGCAGTGTTTTCTCCAACTGGCCACAGAAATGAATTCAGGGAGAGGTGAAGTGTGAGAAGGGATTGCCCGGGGGTGCTCTCCACTGCTGAGCTGGAAGGGGCCGCAGGGCAAGGAGCTGACAGCAGCTCTGGCAGCTGAGAGGGGCCCCTGGCCAACAGCTCGCAGAAAAAGAAGGAAAAGAAGAAAGACAAACAAGGAAGACATCAGTCCTACAATCTCAAGAAAGTGAATGCTGCCAACAACCCTGAGCTCTCCGGAAAGGACCACCGCCCTGCATGGCAGCCAGGTGAGAGCCTCCTGGAGGGCCCAGCACCCGGTGCTCAGACCTCCACCCGCGGGGATGTGGGCAGGAAAGATGCCGCTGCTGGGGCTCGGGACGGGAGGAGCATTTCCTCCGCTGCCTTAGAGGACGCCGACACTGCCGGGGACAGCACAGCGGGAAGCTAGACCCTAAGCAAGCTGAGGACGACTGGGGTGCACTCCTGGAAAGAGGCAGAGGCTGTGGGCAGGGAGAGCCTGCTGTGCGGTGACCCTGAGCACACAGCCACAGAGCTTTCCCACAGAGTACTGAGGGGGAGCTCTTCGTGCTCCTCTCATTAGACAGAATGGATCCAGGATTGGAGGACTATGAAAATTCTCAGCCTTTCCTTGTGACAAGCAATGTCAGGAGGCAGGCCGGGCGCCCTGACCATGTGTTGGACAGCATGGCGCAAGGAGAGGCTGAAGGTGTCCTGTCCCACAGTGGTCAGGGTGCCTGGCCACACCAGAGGCCCTTTCAGAGGCTGAGGGTGCACCTCCCAGGCTCCCTCACCAGACCAGGGCTCCAGGACGCTGAAGAGCACAGAGTGGGGGCTGCCCTGGGAGGCGCCTGTGCGCGGCCCCTGTCCAGTGGGGCAAGTCCCCTCCAGTCCTAAGAAAGGAAGTTTGAGGTGCCCGTTTCCAGCCTCCAGGTTCCTGAGAAAATCCCACTGGCAGAAACAGCACCAGCTTAGAGGAAAGGAGGCCACGACAGGAAGCAGGCTGAGGACAGCCCGCTGCACACATCACCGGCTTTCAGGAAAAGGAAGGGGGCTCTGGGCCAAGACAGGCCAGCAGACCGCCCCGGGCCTTAAAATTTAACCAGGGAACTCCAGCTGCAGTCTGCCTGCTGGATTTCCAAGCTGCCTTGGACCAGCGACTCCTTCTTGCCATCCATTCCCCTTTTTGACCCAGAACGCCTCTGTTATCCTATGCCTGTCCCACAGCCTATTCTGGGAGCCTCCGGGGCCACAGGTCCACAGGTGAAAGGGTCTTTTATTATTATTATTAAGGTATTACTGATAGACACTCTTATGAAGGTTTCACATGAAAAACATTATGGTTACTACATTTACCCATATTATTGAGTCACCCCCCACACCCCATTGCAGTCGGTGTCCATCAGCATAGTAAGATGCCAGAGTCACTACTTGTCTTCTCTCTGCTACACTGTCTTCCCCGTGACTCTCCCACACCATGTGTACCGATCATAATACCACTCAATCCTCTTCTCCCTCCCTCCCCACCTGCCCTCCCCCACCCCTCCCCTTTGGTGACCATTAGTCCCTTCTTGAAGTCTCTGAGTCTGCTGCTGTTTTGTTCCTTCAGTTTTGCTTTGTTGCTATATCCCACAAATGGGGGAAATCATTTGGCACCTGTCTTTCTCCACCTGGCTTATTTCACTGAGCATAATACCCTCTAGCTCCATCCATGTTGTTGCAAATGGTAGGATTTGTTTTCTTCTTATGGCTGAATAGTATTCCATTGTGTATATGTACCACATCTTCTTTATCCATTCATCTACTGATGGACACTTAGGTTCCTTCCTTTTCTTGGCTATTGTAAATAGTGCTGTGATAAACATAGGGGTGCATATGTCTTTTGAATCTGGGATATTGTTTTCTTTGAGTAAATTCCTAGGAGTGGAAAAAAAAATTCTTAGGAGTGGAATTCCTGGGTCAAATGGTATTTCTATTCTTAGTTTTTTGAGGAACCTCCATATTGCTTTCCACAATGGTTGAACTAATTTACATTCCCACCAGCAGTGTAGGAGGGTTCCCCTTTCTCCACATCCTTGCCAGCCTTTGTTGTTAGCAGGTGGAGGGTCTTAATGATTATACCGCTCCCCCCCACACCTGATTTACATTATTAAGGATGGGATTTGGGGCTTGAGCTGATGCTAGAACGGTTGGAGACTGTGGGGAACCTGGGGATGGTGAGTGTATTCCACACGGGGTGCAGATGGGGCCACTGGGGGCCAAAGGGCAGAGTATGGTGGCCAGCATTCTATGACCCCATGACTGACCACCTCCCCTGAGTGGGGAGGCACCGGGAATGAGTGAGCACATTCCCACGATTACGCTTTGTCATCCGGCACCAGTGTTCCCAGGCGTAATTAATTTTACTAATCTGTTCACTTTGGGTTCATCACCTGGGAGATTATCCAGGTGGACCTAACCTAAAACACGACCTTTTAAAAGCAGAGAGGAAGTCAAAGCTTCAAAGAACAAGGGAGAGCTGGCAAGGTACTGCCACCAAGAGGTGCAGGCCCATGGGGACAGGGCTGGGAGCTGCCCTAGGACAACGGCCAGAAGGGGAATGGGAGTCCGAGTCCTACAACCACAGGCCCTGAATTCTGCCAAGAATGGGCCGAACTGGACCCTTCCTCAGAGCCTCCCACCAACTCAGCCTGGCTGACATCCTGGTTTTGGCCCATGACACACTGCAGTTCCAGCCACGCCATGCCAGACTTCCGACCTGCAGAACTGTGAGACACAAGTGAATGCTGTTTTAAGCTGCTAAATTTGGGCTCATTTGTCACATAGCAATAGAAAACTAACACCAGCACGTGTAAGGCTATCCGATTAGAAGAAATCAGAATGGCAGAGGCCCTGGTGTGGGGAGAGAATCCCATGATGAAAAAAGTTTACATCACATGAACTCACTTATGTAAATTAAAGATATGTGTGTTTTGTTTGTTAGCATTTAAGAGAGGTGTTTGTTCGCTAAAATACAATGGTCTAATCAGAACTAGGTAGTTGACTTTGGACAACATTCTCACTGGAAACAACTGTAACTGGTGACGGTGGGGCAGAAACTGCAGAGGAAGGAATTGTCAGGCCCGAATCGGAGACACAGGACCAGGGGGAGGAGCGCGCGGGGCCCCTTCAGTCCTGCAGGCATGCGCCGGTTCTGGGGCATGAGAACGGTGGTGGTGACAGGAATCAAAATCCTGGGACCCCCCACTTTGGTGCATCTAAAGGAAACCCTCCCCATATTAAGGTGAGAACACAGAAGAGAAAGGGAGCCCCACATAACCTCCCACCCCACCCGAGGCACTGTGGGAAGAGTTGTCCTGGCACTGATCAAAATAGGGAGGAGGAGAGAGAAAAGAAAGGAGGCCTTTAAAAGTTGTGTCCCAATTTACAGGACCCGGGGAGGTCCAGAAACCTTAAGCCCTGGTTTCAGTCTGAAAGCCTTGAATTTTTCGAGTGTGCGGGAGCACGCAGGTAACTGAGCTGCCCGGGGGCACACGACACACTGAGGGAGAACCAGCTTTGCCAGCCTCCGATTAAACCCAAAACGGGGCTGATGAGAATGGCAGCACTATCGTAACTGGCCAAGACCTGGAGCGACCAAAGTCTCCATCAGCTGCACGGAGGGAGCAGGACAGTCACACGGTGTGATGTGACCCAGGGGCTTGAAGGCGCCTCACAAACACGGCGAGGGGAGACACACCGACGATCTAGCTCGTGTGGAGTTCAAATTCGGGCAACACTGAGCTATATTTTTTAGGTACATACATCTGCAGAGGGCGGGGGACTAGGCACTGTGATGGCGGAGGCAGAGCGCTGCTCACCTCAGGCTGGAGGAGGGCTGTGGGCGGCCGGCTCTGGCCAGAGCAGGCTGCTCCGCTGTTTGCTTTATACGCTTTGTTAGACTGTTCATATGCTTTATACCCTCTTCTGTAAAATGGGAAATGGTTCATGGTGCTGTAATGGAGCAGGGTTCCAGGTGACCCTTCTTCTCTTTATTGTATTCTTCAAGATGAAGATGCACTATTCACACAATCAGGAGAGAGGGCGCCAAGCTACCCTCACTGCGGAGGGCGGGCCTCTCCCCCACTGGACTCGTCCCAACTGCACCGCGGCTCACTCTGGCCTGGGTCCCATGTCCGTGAGTTACAGCGCCTCCTTGTCAGCCAAACACTGTGAAAAAGTTGTCTATACACATGCTCCTGACTCTTTTCTCCTATTCACCCTTCAGTGTAACTGAGAAACATTCAGGATCCAGACAGGTATGAAGAACAAAGTCATGAGCATGAGTGTGCCCGTTACCCAGCCTGAAAACAAGGAAAACTACAGCTCTCCAGGAGCATTCTCTCTCCTACTCAGAAGTAACAGCTACACGGGCTTGGCAGCATGATTCCCGGGTGCTCTTTACATTTTACCACATATGAAGGATGGCTAAATATCATATTCAGAATCTCTGAAAAATAGATTTTTTGCGATTTTTTAACAACTTGGCGGCCATGGCTTCCTATAGCCCGCACCCGTGTCTGCTTGCCCTGTTTGCTCGCATCTGCGGATGGCATCCACCCATTTCCTCTGTGCCCACCCAGGGCCTGCCTTGTCTGCTGCGTGGAAGCCCACTGCCCCCTCTGCAGTGTAGCTACATGCCCCTGCTCCTAGGGGGTGCCCGAGGACCCCCACCCTGGCATCCATCCCATGCCCTTTCCCAGGCTCCTCCCACGGTGAATAGGGCCTGTTTAACGGTGGGTGTGGCTTCCATGGTTAGGTCATGGAGGACCCTAGCTTGTGCCTTGCTCTGATCTCGTGTTCTGGGTTAAGCCAGCACCATGTTGTGAGGACACTGCACCCTGGGACCTAGGTGGATAGAGTGGGAGGCCCCAGCCACAGCCAGCATTTCAAATGTTAAATCACCTTAGCCTTCCAGAGATTCATCAACCTTGGTCATGATGATTTTACATGCATTTCTAGGTTTGGTTTATTTTTTATATCCACATTTGTAAGTGAACTTGGCTGATAACTTTTATCATACTTCCCTTCTCTCATTCTGACGTAATGGTTATATTCATCCCATAAAATGTTTCTTCTTTTTCTCTTTGCTAGAGTAGTCTGATGTACAATTTTGGAATAATCTTCTCCTTTGAATATTAGGAAGAATTGGCCTGTACAACCTTCAGGTCTTACATTTTTTGTGGTTTTGCTTTGTTTTGGTTTGGTTTTATTTGGGTGTATTTTCAAACAACTTATGCAATTTATTTCAAAGGTTATATGTCTATTCAAATTTCCTATGTTTTTTTTTTCTTAAGTGAGTTTTGGTAGGTTATCTTTTTAACTAGGAGCTTATCCATGTCATCTGAACTTTCAAATTTATGGCCATAAGCTATCTATAATATGAGCCTTTTAGAAAGCCTCTACTGGGTTTGCACTATATCCTCTTTTGAGTACCTAGGATTGTTATTGGGTACCATCCTCATTTTTCCTCATCGGTCTTCCCAGTTTTGACTATTAGTCTTTCCAAAGAACCTACTCTATTGATGCTCTGTACTGCATGTTTTCTATTCATTGTTCTTTATTACTTCCTTCTCTCATGAGATTTGTTCTTCTTTTGAACTAATGACACAGGCAGGCAGCTCATCAATTCTCAGTCTTCACTGTTTTCTAGCACAAGCATTCCAGGCTATGACCCTCCTTTTAAAGCCCTTGTTAGCTGCACCGCATAAGTTGTATGTTCACTACTGTTCAGTTGTGATTCACATTAGAGGGTCTGTTTTGATCCCAGAGTTATTTGGAACAGTCTGAACTTCTAAATATGAGTCTGGGTAAAATACTCTCATTGCCTTTCAGCACCCAATCTCTTGTGCCTAATGGCATAATGGGGGAAATGATGGGGCGATCAAACCAGTTCTAGTCTCCCTTGCAGATAGGCCAGCCAGCATACGACTAACTTTCAGTCACAGAAAGATGAGGGAACGTTACTGCTAAACTTCTAGAAGAGCACCAGGGAAGGAGGGCACAGTCTGCAGGAATACCTCTGCCCTTCCCCCTCTTCCTTCCTTCTTCTGGCCTTAAACACAGATGGGACAGCAGTAGCCCAGCAATCATCCTGCACCTTGAGGATGGTGGGGCTGACAGCAGCAGCCTGGGTCCCTGGGGAGCAGGAAAGCCACCCAGCCAGCCCTGAACTAACTTAAACCTCCATGATATGAAAGAAAATAAACCTATGGTGTGCTTAGCTATTGTTACCTGGCCAAATTCAATTCCTAACTGATGAAGAGGTTTTTAAGACATCACTTTGGTATTGATTTTTTTTATTATAAAATTTCACACATATTAATGTATTTATAACTTAGATTAATAATAAAATGAATTATTCATCCATTCATCTACCACCTCCCCTAAAGAAAAGTGGAACCTTCCTGGTCTCTCTGAGTCCCGACAGCTGCCCCCTCACCCCCCACTGCTCACCCCACCAAAGCGGGCCGCTGTTCTGGATTCCATGTTTCACATTCTCTTATTTTCCATTTATAGTTTTACTACACATTTTTGTAACCCTAAATTATAGGAGTCTACTTTGCTTGTGTTTAAACCTTTATATAAATTGTATCACATTGTGTACTTTTCTGCAATTTCCTCTTTTCCTCAGCATTATGAGACACATCTTCACTGATGCGTGTAGCTATGGTTCACGGAATCTCATGGCTCTGTACTGTTTATTGCATGAACATACCACCATCTATCTGTGTAGCCCCCGTTTATGGCGCATGGGCTGCTCGGAGCTCTAGGCTGTTGCAAATGCTGCTGCAAACACTCCCAAGCTCTCCTCCTGGTGACCAAGGTACCGAGCTCTCTAGGAGACTGCCTCCCAACTTTTCTGACACCTTGGCATATATAGAAAAGTATGGCATTTACAGGGCACACTGGAGGTAAACTAGGTGGTGTAGAATTCTAGACATGGCCGCAGAGGTAGCCCATAGAGCAGGCACCTTGAGGGGTAAGGGGGCCAGAGAGAGGAAGCACACAGGTGCCCCACAGCATGGTGGCAGGACCCTGCAAATAGAGTAAATGGAATGTGGTGCGGTCAGACCTACTGGACTAGAAAAGACCAGTCTGCCAAAGGGATCTGAACTAGTTGCACTCATAGGCACTGAGTCAGAGTTCCACACCTCCTCAGTCTCCCCAAACCTGGATGTTGTTAGACTTCACTTCTGTAAATAAATCTCTCTGGCCTTATTTCAGGTTTTCCTTCCTCCTAGCAAAGCTGAGCACCTGTGTTTACAGCTACCCTAGTCCCTCTTCTGTTCAATACCTACGTACTTCTTTGGCCATTTTTTATTGAGTTGTTTGGTATTTTTACAGATTTGGGGGGGGGCATCTTTAATATATTCCAGAAAGAAATCACTTGTCAGTTTTCTGTATTATAAAACTGTCTCCCCACTATAGCCTGCTTTTCACTGTCTGTTACTTGATACAGTGAAGGGATTCTGTTCTCAACCGCTTCCCTTATGGTCTGAGCTTTCTTGTCTGGAGGAAATGCTCTATCTATGCTAGTGGTTACTGATTTCTAACCTATGATTCTGTAGTCAGAGGACATGTTCTGTGAAGCAGATACTTTGAAATATTTTGAGTATGGCTTTCTGACCTAGCATGAGGTTAATTTCTGAACATGCCCAGTGCTTGAGAATTTTCCAGTTGTTGGGTGGAGGGTTCTGTAATGTCCAATAGATCAGGGATGATGAACACCAGCTGGAGGGATGGGTGACGAATCCAGTCCTGTCCATCTGTTTACATATTGTCTTGGGCAGCTTTCACTCTGCAAAGGCAGAGCTAAGTAGTTGAGACAGAGACCATATGGCCTCATAAAGCTGAAAATATTTACTATCTGGCCCTTTATAGAAAAAGTTTGCCAACACTGCGGTGTTCAAAATTGTTTCCCTTCATTTTTGTGTCTGCTTGATGTCAATTAATGAAAGAGCTGTTTTAAAATCTTGTATGATGTTTTTGGCAATTTCTGTTAATCTTTGCTCATTATTTTATGTTGAGGGTTATTAAGTGAAAACAAGTTTTAAATTGTTCCATTTTCCTGTTACCTTCCTTCCATCATTAAAGCAGTGGTCCCTTTGGTCCCTAGTAGCTATTTCTGCTTTGAAATCAGCTGGGATGATATCATCACCCCAACATTCTTTTTGTTACAGCCCATCTTTTTCCATCCTTTTATGTCTTACATTTTGGGTGTGTCTCTCCTAAATAAAATAGCATACAGCTGCACTTAAGTTTTTCCATGGAATCTGACAATCTCTGTCTTTTAGGCAGGAAGCTTGGTCCGCTTATTATATATAGTGACAGGTGTATTTGGTTTCATCTTAGACATTATGTTTTTTTTCTATGCCCCCCCCCCTTCCTGCCTTCTTTTGGATTAAGATTTTTTAACTTCAGTTTTTACCTTTTTTGAAGTTTTAACATATTCATATATATCTTTCCCTAACTTTATAACATGAATTCTAGACTTAATAAATCAAAAATTTAATGTGTATTTACCTTCCTCCAGAACAATGCAAGAACATCTGAACTCTTACCATTACATTTAAACCCCTGTGCTTGCTTCTTTGCTATTGATTTTTATTGTTTTTCATGGAGAAATACATCATCTGTTTTCAGAATAGTGCTTGAAAAATACAAGTAGTACATGTACTGTAAGACAAAGCAAACTCCAGTCATGAGACACATACATCATATGAAAAAAATAGTCTGATATTCAGGTAATGAAAACTAGAATTAGGAAGTTCCAACTTTTCAGCTTGGTCAAACAAGGATAGCTACATGATGCATTTAATAAACCAATTCGCCAAATGTGTAAACAAAATGACAAGACTAAATTTGCCTGACAATTTCAACCTGACACTACAGCCACTGGAAACACACAGGCGTCATGCACACTTCACCTGAATGCTGCCATGGTGGCGACCACGGGACAAAGAAGTGAGAGACAGGAACACGTGGACCAGACACCAGAAAGTGGGGGCGGAAAGTGAGCCTCGATGACTGCATAGCCTAAAAGGAAGACACCATATTCCAACTTCGGAGAACTAATCTAGGATAGGAAAAGAGTTTAAGAAATTATAGTTTAGCATGAAAAATGTGCACACGGTAGCAAGGAAACACAATTAGGGGAGGGGAAGAACCAGAACCAGGCTGACTGAAAACCTGTCATTTGTTTCCTAAACACAGATGTCCTGCAGCTTAATTATGAGTGGCCTTTTTTTTAATTTGAAGAAAGGTGTTCTTTAATCTTTTCTAGGATAAAACAAAAGTAGAAAGCTGACCAATGTCAAGTGCTTGCTAGAAATTATTTTTTATTTATTTGTACATGTAAAATTTACTGGTGAATTTTAGTAAGTCATTTAAAAATAAAAATTGGTTTAAAATGCTTGGAGAAAATGCCTTTTTGCTTATGTGTTTAAATTGGAAATTTACTATGAGCAGGTATTCTTTGAGTAGACAATATTTCTCATATGTAGACATTAAATGTCTGTCCAGACTGCTAACATTTCACAGTCATTGCTTTCAGTAGAGTTTTACTAAAATATTAGCCATAGAACCAGAATTTAGTGTTTCATGCCATGTGGCCACAGGGTTGTTGTTTCACACCATGGTTAGGAAAATACTAGCATTCTGGGGTTTTTTATGAAACAGTATACAAGCCTACCTTGTGCATAAAAGCAAAGAGAAAGGGAGAAGGCAAAAAGCTTTTTTTTAAGGATAAATGTGATTAAGGACATGAGAATATGGAGTTTCATTGGCTCCAAGACAATATTTGCTGTTTGGTGATTATACACACTCTAAGAACAATTCTACTGATAAAACCAGTATATTTCTTGGTTGTGTCCCATCAAAATGAAAGACACCCTAATTCCTGTTTCAATGCCAAATATATACTGTAAGAGTTGACATTTCATTTTAAAGGGCTACAGCTACCTCCCAGGGACTAAGCTAGATATACTTTATGTCTTTTCTGAAGTCTAGTACACTGCACAACGATATCCAGTCTGGAAATTAATAATGAAGAAAACTCTTCAGGAAAAAATCTCATCAAGCTGAAAAAGCTAAACTTAGTTCTACTTCCTAAGAAAAATATACATAAAGCGCATCATCAGTGTCAGGCATTCTGAGACCAGTTTGTATTGTAAGTTTTCCCCAACAATGCATAAAACATAAATACAGTCCAGATGTCAATCGTGGATACAAATGGAGCTGGAGGGTTTTTTTTCTCTTTAAGAGGAACAGTCCTTTGAAATAGTTAATATAACGGCTGTTGACACATCACTGATATGACACATTAATAATAGTACTTCTAGCTTCACATACCAACCTGGACTTCTGATCAAGATTAGCCAGGAAAAGGAAGTGAACTGAACGGGCTTACATCTATTTTGGTTCACTTCAAGTTTGGTACCCTTCATTCTTCTCCTCTAGCATTTGAAGACAACAGGCTGAGTTGGAAGGCATTGTTTATGGACCCGCAGGTTGTTTTTACCAGTTCAGTCTGTCAGGAATAGGATTTGCAGAGAGCTGGGACAGTAGAAAGGTCTGCACGGGATGTTTTCTGTGAGGCCAACAGAGAAGCCACCATATGAACAGTTGGAACTGTGCTCATCTGTTTGAGATGTTCCTCTTCTGCTTGGTTCCCTTGGCCCTTTCTTGTTGGTGTGAGGTACGAATACCCTCTAGACTCCCACCACAGGATTAGCTATGTTCGCTGCTGTGCTCCCTGAAGGCCTTGAAGGATGGTTTACCAGACATGATGAAGAAACAACTCTGGTGACCGCAGGCTTCGGTGGAGGAGAAAGGGCTGGTTGTGAGGAAATCTGGGAAACACTTTCACTTGATGCAGCCCCCGAGCTTTCACTAGGGCTTGCTTCTTGCAAGAAAACTTCAGTAACCTGTATGCTGGTCATAGATGCTGCTATTACTGCTGAGACAGGGCTGTTTCTGCCCTGAGAGCTGCCAGTCTTTAGGCCGCTCTTCATAGAGCTAGTAGGTTAAGGCACAGATGTGCTGATTTCACTGTCCACAGACAAGTCAAGGCTGCGGTCATTCAGAGCTGTCAACGTGACGCCATCTGTTGAATGTGGTTTCTTTTTCTGAAGCACGTGATTAGGTAGTAGTTGATGAAGTTCCTTTCTTCTTATATGCATTGCAGCAATTTTCATATCCATCTCAAACATCTTACTATTTATTGCTTGCCTATAAATCATATCTGTGAAAGACTGAATATCATAGGTGAAATCAATACTAAGAACATCCGAGTCTTCTGGCTTTTGTATTACTAACCCAATCACCCACATTGTACGAAATTCTTCCTTGTCAGGGTTTTCTTTAGGTGCTGGAAATGACTGAGGGTTCACATGAGCCAATGTAATAAACTCGTTCTTCTCCAAGCTTCCAACCAAGATCCAGATCTTTGACTCCACCAGGCCCACCCACTCTAGGTGTTGTTTTTCCGTTGGTGCACTTGCTAGAAGTACAATATAATGCTTGTACTTCTGAAAGAAACTTGGGGCTTCAAAAAGCTTGGACCACTCCGCCTTACTCAGCAAAATTTCATGTGTGATAGCAAGCCCTTGCTTAAACTCCTCAATCATGACCATCCGTGTTGAGACAGATACCCTGTATGTGGAGTTCTGCTGTGGATATGCTGGTGTAATTACAGGCATACGATGGTACCTATCACTGGGGTTTACTCTTGGGTCCCACACAGGCAAGTTAAAGTTCCGTTCTTCAGGCTCTTTCAGTAGCACTGGATTTGGCCATTCCCATTCAGAAAACACGAAGAAAAATTTATGTACAAGAGTTGATGCTATTGCGTTTGGATAAAGCTGGCAAGTTTTTGCTACTAGCATAGCCCAAGAAACACCTCCAAGGAAACCTAATGTATTGGAATAGATATTGTGGCATTTGGCCCACAACTTGATGGCTCTCAGGGTTAACCTGAAGTTGTCAATGTTTGGTACTAGATGTAAAATTTCATCAGTTACACGGCAACCATTAAGGCTTCTTATGCATCTAATATCTAAATTTTTAAGCAGACTGTCATCTCTTAAGTCCAAATCTTCTGGAATAGTCTGCAGTGCTAATCTTGCAAATAAAATATCAATCTCTATTCTGTCAAAACACAGTTTGATAACTGGTACAATTGCCTCCTCAACAGCCCTTAAATCTTTTACTTCTTCATGCAGTTTCAATTTATCATAGAAGGAGGTGAAAAAATCGCTTCTATCAACATGTCTTGGTGCAACGCACAATACGTCAATATCGGCACCTTTCGTATGTACTCCTAATCTGTAAGAACCAAATGTAAAGATTTTCCCTCCAGCGTTTTCAATTACAGCTTGTGGAAGACTCTTGCTTTCACTGATTTCTCGTATCCATTCCTTTACCAGATTATTTAATTTTTCCAAAATTAAAATCCTGCGCTGAAGTTCTTCTTCCTCTTCAAAAACCCCGAAGGGCTTCAGGGTTTCAATTAATTTCTGGGTAAGTACGCAGTCAGTCTCCTTGGGGGCAGCTAAACTGATAGGAGAGGAAATGCCACGGTGCTTGGGCGGCGGCGGGGTCCGCTGTGACCCCTGGGTTGTCACTGGAAACGGCATCATGTCTAGTACCGGCCCCGCCACACCACGTCCCCCGCCACCCCGACCTCCGCGGCGGGCCGCCTGGCTCATAATCTGCTGAGACTGGAGGGGCGGGACTCCTACCAGCCCAGGTCCGACCCGCTCCCACTCCGCTCACGCCTCTTCGAGCGCCTCTCCGCTGTCCCCTCGGCCCCAGCTTGGCGTCCGGGTGCAACGCTCTAGAACAGCCACGCACGGAACGCACGGCACACACGCCACAGTGCCGGCGTGCCACGCAGTGCCTCACGGGAGTTGTAGTTTCAGGGTCCGCGGGCTTCAAGCTGGCTTGTGGGTTGGGGCACCCGGGTTTGGGGCCTCGTTGGTACTGTTGTCTGCGTTCACCCAGGCTGCCACCGGGTCCGTGCTCACTGTTTCTTCGTATGGCTCAGGCCCACTTTCTCGGCGGGGCGTCTCGACGGCCTTCGCCCCACCGCGCACCCTTAGGTGACGCCCTCAAGGGCGGGGCGGCTGGTGGGAGCGGCTCCCGCAGCGTCCCCGCTTCGGGGCCTGGATGACACTTTCGCCGGGGCTGCCCCTCCGGCTCCCGCGCGCTGACTTCTGCTCTCCGAGCTTCCTGTGAGACGTCTGCCGTCAGGCTGACCTGTGGCTCACCTGTCGCATCTTTGTGGTAGCTGCGAAAATCGGCCCCTAGTGCCAGGCAGTACCACCCCTGGGTGTCGAGGGGTGACCTCGTTCCCCTTACGCAGGGCACGCCTGGTCGGAAGATTCTGGCACATCCTTGGCGTGTCCTCCCTACCATTCTCTTACTCTCTTCATGTAGGCATATGATAGACCTTCTCATTCTCTTCTCCATGCTTTGTAACTCATATTTCTTGCTGGGTGAAGCCAGCTCTACCTATCAGTTCTCTGTAATCCTCTCTAAAGTTGTAGTCTGCTGTGTAAGCCATCACTTAAGTATCCATTTAAAAACACATTTCTCTTACCAGAAACATCTTGTTCTTTTCCAAAATTTCCCTGCCTTTTTGAATGACATTCTGTCCTCTTGTTTTCTTTCTACCTTTTATTTCATTAAACATCTTAAACATACTTAATATTATATAACTAATGGTTCCACTTCCTAATGTTCTTGAGAATCTGATGCTGTAGCTGTCTTGTAATTTTGGATTGTGAGCTTATCTTTGGCAAGCCTTGGGATACCTGTGCGGATGTCCTGCCAAAGACAATTTGCCTGGCTTCTGTCAGATGTCCTTGTACACCATCAAATTACATACACTGTACTTTGGTTTCTTCTCTAAGGATTAGTCAGACCACCTAAGTAGTATAATTTTGAACCCCAAACACATGTGAGATGAAGAGTGGTTTTCAATTCTAGGGGAAAATATTTAGCTTTCCCCACCCAGAGCTCAGGTTGAGAAAGATAACTGTCATCTCCTCTTACCAGGTAGCAGATTCTTCCTGTCCCTACTTTACATTCAATATCTTACCCTTAAAAGTTCCAGCTGTATGTGGGGGTCTCAGTTCCAACTCTCTACCTCTGAAGATCCCAAGGTCTATGTCTCTTTTTTGCACAGCTACTAAAGTTAAGTTTCTGGGTTACAAAGGCTGGCAAATGCCTCTGAGGCGATTACAGCTTCAGAATCAGCTAAGAGTCTGAGGGTTTAGTGTATTCTTTTTTTTCACTCCTAGGCATTTACTTTATTTTTCTTGGGTATCAACTCTGCATTTAAAAAGGAAATTTGTTAGATTTCATCTAGCACTTCCAGGTACTTTACATAAAAAGCTTTTTCCAGGATAATTAATTAATTTAAAAATTCCAGGATAAATAATATTGCCAGAAATGTAACTACCTATTTTTCAGCTCATTTCAATATGTTTTGCATATTAACATTCCAGCAAAACAGCTATCAAGAAGGTCTTTGGTGACCTCCAACTTGCTCAATGCAGTGGAGCATCTCTTTGGACCCATAAGAGCTACGTCTTGGCCTCCACGGCAGCACAGCCTTTCTGTTCTCTTGTGCACCTCTGGCCTCCCCTCAGCCTGACTTGCTGACTCCTCCTCCATTATTTAGTCTTTAAGTTGGCGTTCTTCCACTTTCCATGTTAAGCCCTCATTTTTCCTCATCATGTACATTCACCACCTAGGTCATCTATCCCTTTTTGTGGCTTTAAATATCACCTGTTTACAGGTTAAATTTTTATAACAGACTCTCTTCTGAACACCAAAACCCTGGGAGCCATTCTTGACACCTCACTCTTTTTCATTCTTGACACCCTCAACAGCCAGTTCATTTACAAATATTGTTGATTTTACCTAAAGAATATATTTGGGATTTTCCACTTCTCTCTACCTATTCCCTCGTAAGTCTAGTCCAGGCTACTATTACCTCTCACCTAGACTCCTACAATACCTTAATTAATCTCCTATCACTTATTTTTTCAAAGTATTTTCTACCTAATCGCCAAAGTGGTCTTTCAACCCCTTCAGTGGCCTCCCATTCAACTTAGTCTACAGCCCAAACTACCTAACAACCCGGGCCTGTCTTCCCCTGCCCCTTCTCTGGTCTCTCACCCTACCACTTTCCCCTGCTCCAGCCAGGGGTCTTGTCCAGGGCTGTGCATGGGCTGCATTCTCTCTCACCCCGGGTCTGCACTCTGTGCTCTCTCCTCCACCTACAAAGCTCTTCTTGCCCCTCAGCTGTCCACTACTCTTCTCCTGGGTAGTGGTGTGTCATTTCTGAGACTGGCTTAAATTTCATCCCCCCAGAGGGAACTTCCCTGGCCACGCTAAATTAGCACAAGTATTCTTTCATAGCACATCAGCTTATAATTGTTTTTCAAGGAATTGTTCATTTCCCACTAGACTCTGAGCTCCATGAGACTGCGAACTATTTGTTTTGTCAACGGCTGTCTGTCCAGCACACAGCCAAGTACCTAATGTGGTGTAGCACTCAACGAACCCTTGCTGACAAATGAACACAAAAAAGATTATTTCTCCTTTGAGTCACTGGCTAGGCAATATCCAAAAGATCCGTTTCTTGAGTTTGATAAGGTATAGAGGGGCAGTTTCAAATCTATACACTGTGACCTTTGGAAAATCATTTCATGACTCGACTCACAGCAACTCACTCCAGGTGCCTGCAGAGATTCTAGGGCCACATGACTCTTAGCAACCCACGACACTGAGGCATTTTTTGATTTGAAGATGTTTCCAGGGAGATTTTCATGGGTCAGAGGCTCATAATCAGAGCCTAAGGATGTGCAAGGCCCAGACAAGAAAGCACACCATTGTCACAGCAACTTTTCTGGAGCAGCTATTGTCCAGCAGGGCTTACTGGGACATGAAGCAGACATAGCTATAGTCCAGGAATTCCATTCCCGGGAGAATACTCCCAGAGAACTCAGCACAAGCCCTCAAGAGGATTATTGTGCCACTGTTTGTGGGAGGAAGAAACTGGATTTAACCTGCACATCCCTGGTTAGGGGAATGGATAATGGGGTGTATGTAAAACTAGGCGTCAGTCAAAAGCAGTGAGCTGGATTTACATCAGCAGCATGCGTAGATCTTAATCTTGATTATCCAGTGTCCTTGGTTGAATAAGACGTTTAAACTGTTATATTGTCAAATCTATCTACCTTTTCCCATTATAGTTTGTGCCTTTTTTATGAAATCTTTTAAGCCTTCTTTATGAAATCTTTCTTTTGGCTCTATAATTTTACCTTTGCCATGTAGATCTTTAATGCCTTTGGAGTAAGGATTCAACTTTATTTTTCTCCATATAGTGGAGGCCAATTTCCCCAACCCTAGTTACAAAACCCTTTCCCCACAACTTGCGATTCGATCTACATGGCACTAAATCCCCATCGGGTCAGTCAATACAGGTCTGCCTCTGCCCTCTCTATTCTATTCTTCCATCTAGTTAAATGTCCTGTCCCAAAACCACATGCATCAACCACCAGGGCTTTATGAAGACCTCAGAACTAAGAAGGCCAGTCTCCCCACCCCTGCTTGTCTTGCTCATGCCTATCCTGAGAGCAGTGCCCTTTCACAAGGACAGGCTTGGTCCGTGCAAGGACAGCAGAGAAGGGAGGGCTCTGGCCGCGTTTCCTCTTTTCACCCTGTACATACCTGAACAGGTGTTCAGGACCTTTCAAACCCTTGGGAAACATTTCTGCCACTTTAACTTTCAGAAGAAAAAGACACTTGGCTAGCATTCCCCAGCATGTCTGCATGAGTGTGCTTTCTAAACCCATGACACTACTCATGTGATTTAAATACATCCCCCCCGCCAATCTTTCAACCAGCATTGTAAATCACTATTGGGAACCAACAGATGTCAACGTGGTTTAAATGTCAATAATAACATCATTGTTAGTATGTGATTACTTTTTGGAAATGCTTCAGATGGTTGACAGGACAAAGTTGGGATCTCTAGTTCCATTTAAGCAAATTCACAATTTTGCTTTTATGTCTCCCGGTTTCAAGAAAACTTTGAAAAGTTTGATCCCCTTTACTGCAGCTTGGTACAGCACAAAAGACATCAAGAAACAGGTCAGTTTGCTGCATTAGTTAGACAGCAAGCGCTGGCTAATGAAATTTTTTAAATGTATTTCTAGAATTTTAAAATCAATTTCAGTAAAACTGTAAAGAAGTTTTAGAAAATACGAGTTAAGTGCTGTTTCGTTTATAAAATCACTAGTTATTCATGACCGCCAATAAACATCTAGTCCCACATGTCAAGTATCCCAATTTGGGGCCAAATGCCAAGGAATATGGGGAATTGGGAACTTGAGCTCACAAAAGTTGTGGGTTGAGAACTCTGGTGTTCTGGTTCAGCCCCTCAACCTGACACCTCATGCCTTGTGACAGTTGTCCCAGTGCCCAGACACCCCAAGGGCCCTGGATCCCCGGGGGCACATGTGCCCTTCGCTGGGTACACTCCTCCCCTGCAGTGTCCATCCTGGCCTTGCCTATGCTGATTCCTCTCGGGCCTTATGTCTTTCAAGCAATTTACCCCCGTTATGAGCTCCCCCGCATCTTCCTCGTTGGGCATTGCGCATCTGCCTTCAGGCCCCTTATGTAATGGCTGGCAGTCTCCAGGGAGGAGGGGTGCTGTCAGCCAGGCCCAGGTGGGCCCCACCGGCTCCGAGAGCAGAGCCCTGGAGCTGCCTTCTGACACTGCGCTTTTCTGCGACACTGAAGGCTACGAGTTTTTTCCTAAACCTAGGCAATGAGTTAAAGGATAAAACTGGCTGTGAGCACCTACCCATTCAGCTTTATGTTCTCTTTGAATTAAAAGTCCTCAAAAAATGTCTTTTGAGTTCAATTACTCCTCTACTTTTAGATGGATGAAGAAATCTGAGGATTGTTCGGCCTTGCACCAAACCACATAAAATAAACATCTCCTACAATGATTCCATCATTTGGAATACACTCAGATGTAATCTCACTCAGGACTGAAGAGGCAGTTACTCCTAAATAAAAGGGGGAAAAAAATCCACGATCCTCAGTCCTGACATAAGAGTTATTAAAGATCAGACTCACAGCAGAAGAAAAACGTTAAAAGAAAATGCCCACAGAGAGGCTGGGGAGACGCGAGGCCAGGGTCATGGTGCGTGAGCAGCAGGCGGAGACCACAGGGGGCGCACGTGCAGCCTGGACGGCCCCGTCTGCCCGCCTGTGGATGCTAAGGTGGGACAACAAATGCACACCCGCAACCGGGCACTCAGACGACACATCTGCTACCACCGGCCCCCCCAGCCTGGCTCAGGGACCGGGAGGCTGGCACCAGTGCATGGCCACACCGTTGCGTGCCACCCTCCCACCTCTCCTTCCCTATGGCCCCTGGAAGGACCCGGATTCCAGCTCTGGAGGTTTGGGTTCCTATGGAAGCCAGACTCACAGAGGAGCCTGCTCTCCTAATTTGCATCGATTCTCCAACAGGCATTTCATGAGCATCTACTATTTGCCAGACACCATACAGACACTTGAAGGGCAGTTAGTCACAAGCCCAACAACTAAGGCAGAGATGTCCTGGCATTACGTAGCCTGCAGACCTCAAGTCGCAATAGCTTTAGAAACCCCCTGAGGTTGCCTTTGTCCCAGGCAGGCACCGGAAGCAAAGAAGGCCCTGCCTCCCAGAAACAGGGCCGCACCAAGCCTCTGAGGGCTGCAAAGGCCACCCAGAAAGGCATCCACAGGCACGAAAAGCTGCACATCACCCTCCTCAAGACCCTGGGTTTCAGAGGCACCACAAGATTCTCCAGAGGCTCCAGGAGAGAGAGTGCAGCCCCACAATCAGGAGGTCTCCAGAGGCTCCAGGAGAGAGAGTGCAGCCCCACAATCAGGAGGCCATGCACTACGGCCCCCAGTGGTGAGGCGCTGGGTGTGGCCCAGAAGCTAAGCTCATCCAAGCAGAGTCCGAGCCACCAAGTCAAGTAAGGGGTTCCCAATCAGGGGCAAGTTTGCCCCCTGGGACAATGCACAGAGACAGGTCTGGTCCCCACAGGTGGTAGGGATGCTGCCAGCATCTAGCCAGCAGAGGCCTGCGCCGCTGCTGGACATCCTACAGCAAGCAGGGTGGCCCCCTCAACAAAGCCATCAGCCCAAAACTTCAGCAAGGCTGAGGCTGGAAAATCCCATCTAAACACAGTCTCTCATCCTGGGAACACAAATAAACCTTCCTCTCTAGCTCTTCCCCAGCCACTGACAAAAACCACATGGCCCGCTGTCACCCCTCCCCAAAGTGAGCATAACTGATTACTGTCTCCACCTCGGTGACAGGACCCAGAGGCCTTGCCATGTTCCCAGGTCCTGAACACTAGCCTCAGGCAAAATGCAAGTTAGGAGCTACTCTGCAGCCCCACCCTCACCCGCCGCCTCTCTCCCAGAACTGATACACAATATTTTGATACTCTGGAAATCAGGGGGAAGCTGGCAGCTGTGAAAAGGAAATATTTCTGGAAAACAAAACCCGAAAGTTCCTAAGTGCATTACTATGGGTGTGTGACAATGGCCCAAACAGTCAAGGAGAACCAAGCGGATTCTGAAGCTTGGGAAAGCCTGGTACCCACCCCCACGGCTTGCTTCTACTGGGGCTCCCAGCTAATCTTCAGGAGAAGGCCTGCGGTGAGCTCCTAGCACCTATCACCCACCCCAGCACCTCTTCAGCGCCTGAGAGCCTCAATGGTGCATGCTGTGAGCTGTAACTAAAGTTTGACTCTGCAACCAGTACAACAGTGAGCCCAGCTCTCTGACGGCCAGGCCTCGAGCCTTACTGTGGGAGCCCTCACTGGGATAAAGAAACCTGTTGGGGCAGTGGAGCCTGAGAAGGCCAGCATTCATGCACACGCACGAGTGCGTGCACACATAAACCCACACGGTGGTCCCCTCCTTCCCCACTTTTTCCACATGAGGCAGACTGGGGAGGAGGGTGGCCTCCCCTGCCGTCTGGGGAAAGAAGGAGGAGCACCCAGGGCCCATCATGGGCTCTGCACTGCTGCACAGCACCCCAGACGCTAGGGCACCCACCCTGGGGGCACCCACCTCTGCAGGCATTCGCTTCCCAGCACCAAATGCCGCCACGCGGCCTCACAGCGACAGCCCAGCATTGTGTGGACAGCATCCTGGGGGCTCACCCCAGACAGGCCACCCAGGAAGTGAGGAGCCCCCTTGCCCAGGGGTGTGGAAGGCAGGGGCACGACCACAGGTATTAGGATCACGGGGGAGACAGCCTCCCCCTGCAGGGCAAATGGCGAGTTCCAGCTTCTCTCTCATTTCCAACTGAGTGCAACACACACCAACCACGAAGCCGAACTCCCCCTCCGCCCCCACCTGCCTCCACATCACAGCCACTCTGAGTCACTCCATTGTTCCCACTGTTGAGGATGGTGGGGGGACACTGGGCTGCCTTTACTGCCACCAAGCAGCTCTCAGGAAGCAGGGACAGAATCAAGGCTCAGCTCCCTGGGTTCCGTCCTGAGATGGTGAGAAAATCTTAGAGGTGTCGTAAAGGAATGTGGGAAGGGCCACCTGAAATCCCACAGCAGCCGCATCAGATTGTCTGCACAGGGAAACAATCCGGCGTGTGTGCACACTGCATGCCTGCGTGTGACGGTGGGCACGTGTTTGTGTCCACGTATCCATGGATCATCAGAATAACCAAACAAAGATGATAACTCAGAGGTTCTGGACTCCAAGACCCGAGCTGCAGCTGGGTCTGTCCTCGGCTGGCCCTGGGCCTGCCATCCAGCTCAGCACCCTCCCCCAGCAGGCCTCTCCACACCGTCTTTAGCATCCCTGGCCCTGGGACGGCATGGCCACGAGGCCCAGCAGTGCCCCAGACCACACCCCAAGCAAGGGAGGACAACTCCCTGGGGTCTGGGAGGCCTGCTCTGGGCCGGTAACACAACACGCTTCCAGCCAGGAAGTGTGTCAGCAAGACCAGTCCGGGTCAATAGACTCTTTATTTGAAAGGTTTTGTTAAGCCACCATGAAGTCGAATAGGCTTTGGGCAATGGGCCTTCTCTTGCCTCAACTAATGTAATAGGAACGGGTCCAAATGGGCTGGTGAACAAGAGACAAAGCCCTGCCTCCCACAGACAGCATCTGCCCCCACAGGCCCTGCCACAATCACCTGTGTAACACAGCAGGCCTTCCAAGGCCCCTCCCAGGTAGCCAGGCCACAGGGACCCTGGGGACCAGCAGGGCTGGCCCTGGCCCATGTGCTCTCTGCTCTCCATTCACCAGAGAAGACTCAGGGCCAACAGTGACCGTTTGCTGAGCACGGCCCTCGGCACCCACCCCACCCTTAGCAAGTTTCTGGAGCAGGGGGAGGGGAACCAGACCACTAGAGCCAGGGCCCAAGCAGTGGGGTGCTCGTCCGAGAAGATTTAACGTCGATGACACCCTGGCCCACTTTTCACTCTCACCATATGCCAGCAACTCTTAAGAGCGCCAGTGAT